>LR736859.1:12934322-13062891 GCA_902654985.2 Oryctes borbonicus | reverse complement strand
CTGCGGTACGTGCTACCTGAGGAAAACGCTTTCCCAGCCCACGCCGAACACACTGCATGAACGCTGCCAGCCGGAGAAGCCTCACAACGGCCAAAATACGATAGATAAGTCCTACTGGCACCGTTCGGTCAGTACGCAGCCTTAGTCTACCATCCGTAGCTGCTGTACGTGCTACGGAAGGAAAACGGATTTTGAGCTCAGGCCGAGCACACTACGTGAATGGTGCGAGCGGGAGAAGCCGTACATCGGCCAAAATATGATAGATGCCAAGAGAAACACCTTCCTGTTTCAAGTCAACCACCTGGTGGTGATAACTGCCAGCGAGGATGACTGGAAAAAGGTGACGACCGCGCTTACTATGGAGGGTAAGCAGTACTATAGGTATACCTTACGGAGTTATCGCCCTGTAAAGGTCGTAGTTAAGTACCTGCCGCCCACCTTGGAGGACGAGACTGTTAAGGCCGAATTCCTGGCTTAAGGTGTGACGGTGAGGTCAGCCGCAAGGTAAAGGAGCTATTCGGGATTAAGGTCTCGGTCGTCCCTTTCAGGGCCCGTAAAGAACTGGCTGACGACGACGACGACGACGACGACGTTCCCCATACTGCCGCCACTCAGGACACAGGACGGCGAGATATTAAGCGGAACGTGCGCAAGTGGGCACAGAAAAGGGAAACTTCTGATGGTAACCGAGCCACGTACACCGCGGTTGCCAGCGGATCCCAAAAGCGAGCAAAGGTAGCCTCCGTGAAGGTCGCTCATTCCAAGTCGCCGAAGAAGAAGGAACCAACGTCGATGAAGGTTCCGAAGAAGAGCGAGAAGCCGGAACTAGCTTTTCTTCGAAGAAGAAAGGGTGCGAAACCTCCAAGAAGTGTCCCGGAATCTGAGGCTACTACGAGTACCGAATCCGACGGAGAGCCTATGGTTTTCTCCCAGGATTACAGGAGGACACTGCTTCAGATTCCTGAAGCAGCCTGCAAGGAAGGCGGTGATTGGGCTCAAGAAGTTCCAAGGGATTTCTAATCCCCTAGAGACATTTCTCATTAAGCTGGTGGAATCCATTTTTGCGTCATGAACTGCACGCCGAGAAGTCTCCGAATCGTTACCTAGAACGCCCAAGGAATCCTAAACAAGAAACTCGACTTCACTCAGTTCCCTGTGGACCACAGGATTGATATCGCCTTGATCTGCGAAACGTGGCTGAAGAACCAGAAATTCAAGATCCCGAACTACCACGTCTATCAAACGGACAAGCCAACCAAAGAAGAAGGAACTGCTGTTCTGGTGAAAAGGCGCATCATGCATTCGCAAATCTGCCTCTCTGCTAACAGCAAGGAAGCGAGAGCGCGATTGCCATGAAGAGAGCTGGTGCGACGGCGATGTTCGTAGCTTGCTACAGCAAACCCCATCAGACCGTGAACGCCTCGGAACTGGAAAGGATCGCAGACCTCGCCGATCACGTTTTCGTCTCGGGAGACCTGAACGAGTTCGACGTGCTGGATATCACGAGTTACTTTCTGAAGCGACCCTCGTATACTATAGTCTCATCTATTTTAATTTTTGACATGACAGCAGACACATAGAATTCAAGTCAGCTGTTGTGTTCAAGTGAAAATGGCAGTTAAAGCGCTTTTCCACCCTGTTCCGTTCACGCACTATGCTTAGCGTGGGCCGGGAACGCGTGTCGCTTGGGTATCACATCTAACTGGGAAGGAGGATTAGCTTAGGCTGAATACTGAGCGAACGTTACCGGTAGCACCTACTAGTACTATTTTGCCGGTTATACCGCCTCTCCACCCTGTCCCGTTCGCGCACTGTGCTTAGCGTGGGCCGGGAATGTGTCGCGTGGGTATCACATCTAACTGGGAAGGAGGGCTAGCTTAGGCTGGATACTGAGAGAACGTTACCGGTAGCACCTGTTAGGACTATTTTGCCGGTTATACCGCTTCTCCACCCTGTCCCGTTCGCGCACTGTGCTTAGCGTGGGGCGGGAATGCCTGTCAGCTTAATAGCTACATTTTCTGTAACTAAGAACAATAAATACATTTCGAAAGCCCGTTAAACTGTTTAACTTCTGTACATCCTTAGAATTTTCCTTCAACGAGAAAGATCATTGTAAACATGATAGTATCAACAAGGTGTCATGGATAAAATGCACAACAACCTATACAATAGAAGGGCGAGTGAAAAATATGTAAGTTAACTGGACGTTGCACAGTGAGATATTTTAACAATCCAGTGGAATAGTGTAACAAACATTTGGTTGGTTTTTACTACAACCAATATATTGTAATGTTACAAAATAACAACAACGAGGTTAGCTGTCATCAGCGCCAGATTCACTTCTCATCTTGGCATGTCAACCTATCGGGTATGAGGGTCCATATTTTGCAGAGATAGGTATCCCGAAAACCGTCATCTTAGATAATGCCACATACAAGTTAAGTTCTTCGATCGTAAGAATATTTTCATTATTTATACTCCAATTCGTCATCCACAAGCCGAATCCTAGTGAGCGCAGTATCAGGACAATTTTACAGTATCTTCGTATATATGTCCAAGACAATCACACCCAATGGCTCCAGTATATTCCATAGATCGATGCAATCATTAATGAAATTCCAAATTCGCAGATGAAAGTATCTCCAATTTCCTTCTATATTGGAACAAATCCAACCAGACCATGGGATTCTAATCCAGAACAATTAGATATTCCTGCAATAATTCTCTCCACATAAGAATGGTTGCTTAAAATATACAGTAATTATTTAAAACGGCAATGTAAAAGAAAAGGTAAACAAACCGAATTGATAGTCGGTGATTTGGTAGTTTTGCGAGCCCTGCGCACTGCAGACAGAACTCAGAATCCGGTAAAGAAGCATTGTCCGATCTTCGGACTAACGTCGCTAATCGATGACCATATGGCCGTGTTCCCAATAAAATTTCAACCCGCTACCTTTAACGGTTTCGGGGATACGGGCGTTTGAAGTTTTTTGAAATCTCGTCGCCCCACGGCCGAATACGGACGGAAAATCGACATCGCTCCGGTTTTCGTCGATTATCTCCTCAGATATGCATCTGCGGTATGCGAAGTGGGTACGCGTTCGATAAAGAATTGAACGGCCGATCGATAAGCGGAAGCCCCTGGCTCTTCGTTTTGGTCGGTTTCTAGGGCTCCAAAGTTGAGAAAAGCAATTTTCAACTGTAATGTAATGTAATGTAAAGTAATGTAATGGAATGCAATGGAATGCAATGGAATGCAATGCAATGCAATGCAATGGAATGCAATGCAATGCAATGCAATGCAATGTAATGCAATGCAATGGAATGCAACGCAATGCAATGGAATGCAATGCAATGGAATGCAATGCAATGTAATGCAATGTAATGTAATGCAATGTAATGGAATGTAATGTAATGGAATGCAAGGTAATGTAATGCAATGGAATGTAATGTAATGCAATTTAATGTAATGTAATGCAATGGAATGGAATGTAATGTAATGCAATGGAATGGAATGTAATGTAATGCAATGTAATGTTTATTTGTCGTTAGTTACAAAAACAGAGACATCGTCAGTTACAAAGGGTAAAATCTAAGTTAAATAATAATAATACACAAAATAATAAAAGAAATTCAATATGTAAGTGGGGCACTGTATAACTAAAGCTTTGGTACAAATAAAACAATTGTATAGCTAAAACTTTTGTATAAATAAAACTTTAGTATAAATAAAGTTTGAATAAGTAAACCTATATATGGATACAAATACGAAAATAAAATAAGTAAACGGATACCAGACAATAATAACGAAGGAATAGGTGCTAGCTACGAAGAAACTCGGCCACGCTATAAAATAATTTGTCACGTAGATATAGCTTCAGTTTATTTTTAAACTGGCGACGTGTTACGCAGGCTTTGAGATCATGTGGAAGCCTGTTGTAATATTGTATGGCTCTGTAGTGAGGACTCCCCTCAAACAGAGTTGTCCTATGTCGCGGCACGTTCAAATTACCCGAGCCACGAGTGGCCATTGCATTATATATATATCTCGGTTAGACATAAATTTTCGCTCGTTTTTCTTGTAAAATAGTAAGATCTCCAGAATGTATAATGTGGGTAGAGGGAGTATATTTAATTGCCTAAAGTATGGCCTGCATGAAGTTACTTGAGAGAATATGGCAAAGGATACTATCCATACCTACGAACGATTTCACGGCAATAGCTTGTATTATATTTACTACCTCTTGGGCACATACCGGCTGCAGAAACAGTACATAGGAAGCCGATATAGAAAAGGCAAAATTTACTAGAGGTTTAGGCCTATGGATTGACGAAAAATAATCCCTGAACAGGTTTGTAATTTTTTGTGGGTCTTCGGTCACCTCACCAGTTAAAGTGCAACTGATAGACATTTTGTTCTTATCGGATGTAGTTTTGGTCAAGCTGTTATTTATGCGCCATGATGTTTTGAGCCTTCAAAGGGGATGGCTTCCACATCATCCGCAGCAAATGTCGCAATGACTTAAGGCTTCTGTGCCTCTGCCCAATAATTCAAAACTGAACTTTTTAAGTAGGTACATTTGTATAGTTTCTACACCCACTAAATGGATTTGGTTTTGCTTTGACCCAAAGGATTTCTTACAAGTGCATAATCACCAAAATAAACTGCATTGTACGAAAACATTCTGATATATTTGCGCATACATACATAAACCTATTTTTGTCTTACACAACTAATAGACGATTAAGTACATCTGGATTTAAAATTCTAAAAAAACAGAAATATTAGAATAGGTAGTTGAAATTTAATTGTATATGGAACTCACAGCTTCAGCAGCTTTATTCAATGTTTCCGCTGTTGCTTTTCCGGTTTGTTGAACCATTCCGTAGAAGATATCACGATTTTGTAGTAAAACATATGGGTGATCGTACTCTTTGATAGATCCTGCATCCATTACAAGAACCTTGTCAGAATCTATTATTGTATGCAATCTATGTGCTACGGTTAAAACAGTGCATGAAGCAAAGTTTTTTCTAATAGTAGTTTGAATTAAGGCATCAGTCTGGGGGTCTACATTTGCTGTAGCTTCATCTAGTACTAAAACGTTATTTTTCCTAACTATAGCTCTCGCTAAACAAAGCAATTGTCTTTGACCGACACTAAAATTAGAGCCACCTTCCGATACTTTAGTACTAAGAGCTGTCGGTATTTCATTTATTAGGTTTTTCAGTTCAACTTCGTCCAAAGCGTTCCATAATTCGTTGTCAGAGTATTCGTCGAAAGGATCAAGGTTTTTTCTTAAGGTGCCAGAGAATAAGACCGGTTCCTGAGGAATAATCGAAATTTTCGATCTTACATCACACAATGGATAATTCGCTATGTTGAGATCATCGATAAGTATTTGTCCTTCAATTGGTGTAAGTTGAAATAGAGCGGCTATTAACGACGATTTACCAGCTCCTGTGCGTCCAACTATTCCTATTTTCTCTTGGGATTTCACAGCAAATGTTAAGCTTTTGAGTATATATGGCTCACTTGCAGAATATTTAAGATACACATTCTCAAATCGAATAGTTCCATGTTCCGGCCAATACGAAGGTGTTACTTTTTTATCGAAAGCTTCTTGATCTTCATTTTGTATACTTGTGTATTCCACAACTCTTTCAACGGCTGTCATTTGATTTTCTAACTCACTCCACTGTCTCATACCCCACTGAAATATACCAGTAAGCGTAAGAGACTGTGTAATTGCTAAACCGACATTCCCACCATATATTTCTAAAAAATGTGGGTAAACGTTAATTTTGTATACATACATCATGCAATAAAATTTAAATACCTTTACCAAGAACTAGAAAGCTCATTGTTACGCAAGAAATATAAAAAACACATATCAAATCCAACCAAAAGCCAAAGGTTCTCGAACTACTCAAAAACATGAACCAAGCAGAGCTGTGTAAGTCTTGATGTTTATCAAATTCCATTTTTAGCATTTCTTGTGCTTCGAAAGCTCTAATTGTTGTCAAACCTTGAAGCGATGTGTTTAGATGGGTAAATACTGGACTACGAGCTAAAACCATACATTTTCTCGTGAGAAAAATTACGTATTACAAAATGTTAATTTAACTATAAGTAAATGGCGAATTGTGGAAGCGTAATAATTAAACACGGGCATCGTAAAATTTTCACAAACTATAAATTCTACAAACGATATTAACAAACAAACACCAGCCAGGGAACCAAAAACGACTTTCCAAATGTCTATTTTTCCTTTTCTAGTACCTTTTAACAATAGCTGTGCCAAAAGTAGTACCAATAATTATTGTTCAGTATTTGATATGTGATTTTTTAATTGCTATAATTATTGTACTGTAATATTAATAATTGGCATCGTTATGCTGGTTTCTATATCTGCGGCAATCTAGTGCAATGCTTGTGTTCCACCACACGTGTGCTGACGGACGTATTTCGCTTTGTTTCCCTGACGTATACACTACCACAAGAACAAAGGATCCGGTAAACACCCTGGGTGTGTAAGGGAGAAGTTTTAACTTTGGCTTACGGTAATAAGCGGAGATTTTTCACGGGAGTTTAAAAATTGTTTTGGTATTATGGCTCTGGAGTAGTTTGCCTATTTTATCGGCAACACCTTGAATGTAGGGTGGAAAAGCGGTGCGATGACGGTGTATTGTTTTTCGGATATTCCGTTTGCTGAAATTGTTTTCGATGAGGAAGTCGGTCAGATGTCTCAATTCTTGGGCGAGAGCATCGGATTGCGAAGTGAAAAAAGCTCGTATAACAGTGATAATGACCGCTTGTTTCTGGGTAATGGTGAGAAATGTTACCGCCACCCGTGAGTGAGGCTGAAGTACTTTTGGCTCGTGCTGGTTGTACACGCCCATAAGAACTCCTATACAAACTTTAAGCGAAATCGCGACTTATTCGCAGAAAAGGAAACAATACCAATATTCGAAACATAGCTTACTGGCACCACAATTCAACGTAACCAATCAGATGTAAACCACGCTTTTTCTAAACATGCAAATTTCCTCAACTGTAGTGATGAATCCCGAGGTTTCGCATCATTTTCATTTTCATTTACTATAAGGAAGTTATTTTACTTTAATAATAGACCAAATCACAGGTACATTTTTGTCCATCCTGTATAATTTTAAGCATATTTTTTTTGTTTTACTAATGCTTCGACTAAAAATAAATACAATTAAAAATTTCTATACGTAAGACAGGTGCGCCTTTTAAAGCTTGGTCTACATTTTCAAGATTAGTTAAATTTCTCAAAAGAGGCTTGAATTAGGCATAGGAAACATAACAGCAGCTTGCCTTCATTTAGACCGCAATAATATACATATTCTATTTAAATTTTCACAACTTGGTGTGTAACTTTTTTTAAGTCACCAAATCAATGCTAAAGCTTGTTCTCGATGAACTTGTACAATCATTAACAAAAATACTTTAAACATATTTTACCGATTTTCGTATATAAGCCAACGGGAATGTGGTGCCCCACCCTGTATATGCGAATTGGAAAATTTTCAGATTTGAATTTCGAATCGGTACCAAAAGTTATGTATATGCCGTTAATTTTTCGTCTCTGAACATATGCCCCCAACGTTCTAACGCATTTTTTTTTAACTAGAACTAGGTAACATTAGAGTCAGAATTCGATATTTTAAATTCTGAAAATTCGAAGTTTCAAATTATATCAACAGTTCTAATGCAGCTAGACTTAGCTTAGATGCTGCTGTTACATAACAAGTATTATATTCCGTTGTACTTACTGACACCTTCCAATCGCTTGATGTTTCGACTAGTTCGCAAATATACAATTCTCATCAAATAAAACGCCAGTAGCATAATGCCAGAAACAAAAAGCAGCCACGGATTAACAGTTCCTACAACAGATGTTACTCCTACCACCGTCAAGCCAATCTATAAATATACGATATTAAATTACATGATCCTAATTGTTCAAATTAAGAAAATTACTTGGATAGTATCTAATAGCACGACAGGTAAATATTCATCGATGGATCCCATATCTTTAGAAAACCTATTAAGTATCCTCCCAGATGAGTTGAAGTTGAAGAAATTCATTGGAGCCGTAACAATTTTAGAGAACATTCGATTGTGTAGGTTTATTGAGGAACGCATGCAATATATGAAAAACGAGAACGATCTTGCTAAGAAAACAAACACTGTAAAAATCGTTAAGCCAGCGTAGATCGAAACAGTGGTGGTCCTTGACATGAAACCATCCTGGAAATTCGTGTTATTACGTACCGTCTTTTCTTGTTCCATATTCATCCTAAAATCATTAATAAGAGGTAATTCGCAGAATAACAAATAAATAAGCACTTGCCAATATCCCAGAAAATAATCGGAACCACTTTTTGAAAATTGCGCCAAAGCAAAAGTTGTGAGCAATAATGCAGCTACTACAGAGCTTCCACCTGCTTTAAAGTACTTGCCGTAAATTCTCCTACCAATATTACCCGCGGACATTGATTCTTTGTTCTTAATAGGCATTTCAATCCTATTAATTCGAGATTTTATAGATGGAGTCTTAAAGAGCTTTTCATCGGTAAACTCCTCTGGTTCTGTTTCCATCAATTTTGTAAAGTCTAGACCGCTTGCTAGCAATTGTTGATAGGTTCCTGATGTCGCTACAACGCCATTTTGAAGCATGATAATATTATCAGCAGGTCTAAGAAATTGTAATTGATTTGTTACAAGAATTATGCATTTATTTTTAAGATAACCTTGGATGCATTCTTCAAAAAGTTGCTTAGCTACGTAAGTATCAACCGCCGCTAAAGGATCATCTAATAAGTAGATATCTGCGTCTTTGTACACAGCTCTGGCCAAATTAATTCTAGCCCTTTGACCACCACTCAATGTTACGCCTTTTTCGCCAGCTAATGTAAGATCTCCATACGGAAATAATGAAAAATCTCTTTCTAAAGCACACACTCTAACAACTGTTAGGTATTTTTTTTCAATATATGGCTGCCCAAACAGTATATTGTCCCTTAGTGAGCCTTCGAACAGCCACGCTTCTTGTGACGCATACGATATAACTCCGGCTACTTCTAAGCTGCCAGATATAAGCGGCAACTCTTTTAAAATCACGTGCAGTAAACTAGTTTTTCCACTACCAACGTATCCTACAATCACTACCAGCTGACTACTTTCAGCGCTTAAGTTTACGTCTGTGAGTGTATTTTCCTGAAACGAGTCATTCCATTTAGCCGTTGCACTTTGAATTACTACACCTACATATCGCTCATCCAAAGTATTCACAGATCGGTTTATTTCATTCTCATCTAATGTCAGGAAACGTTGTAACCTTTTAATCGAAATCATTGCTTCCGCACAATGTGTGATTCCGCTGGGAAAATACGTTGTCATTGATTGTCTCAAAATATCATAGAAAGATGAAATTACAAAGACATATTCGGCCCTCACTGCATTCCCGGTAAATATGCAAGTTAAAATGGTTAAGAGAATAGCGATATTAGTTAAGAAATTTGGAAATGACATCAGAGTGCCTTTTATATAAAAAGTAGCTTTCACATGCCGTATTTCGTGCCTAAAAGCAAAAACATGCATGAATACTTCAGAGAGATACTATCAATATTGAAATAATCCAAATTTATTTGGTTCCAGAACTGTTTGGTTTACAAGAGTTTATTTACTTACTTTCTAGCAATAGCTACTAATTTAGCAAACGGTTTTTCCCATGCATACATCTTTATTACCTGTATTCCACTAATTACTTCGTTCATAAGTCTTACTCTTTCGTCAGTCTTCAACGCCACTTTTAGCCTGAGTGCGGATGCATGTTTAGCCAGATAAACTGGAAAATTGAAAACCAAAGCGTGTTCATTTTTAAAGATCATTAAAAAATAAACTTACTTTGCAATGGTAAGAAAAACAATATAAAACATATCCCTACAATGCCGGTCCATCCAACCCGAACATATATAAGATACATAACGAGAAGTGCTTGTATCGGGGTCACCCAAAGGTTATGAATATTCATTGCAGCACGATCGAATCTGTTTACATCATTAGATAGTAAATTTATCATTTGGCCGATGGTTGTTTGAGCCAAGGCAATTTTGCTTAGTCTTAAAGATTTTCTATATATCAGCGAGCAGCTTGCAACTCTGATCTTCATACCCGCGTGCTGTAGTTCCATTACATAGTTATGCCCAAAAAGCACAATTAAAAACGAGCAAATGGTTATAATTCCTGAGAAGAAGTAGGCGTCGTTTTCGGTTATTTCTGTCTGATGCGGTGTATAATAGTGAATTAATTTTCCTAAAGCTAGCGTTTGACCTATTCTGAAATAAAATTCTTGAACAATACACAAGCTTTTAAAGAAGCGTACAGATATGCGAGCCGAACCATTCATGTGCCTCTGTTGAACCGTTCATTAAAATTATTTTTACAACTTCCACAGGTCTATGGGAAAGGAACGAACTAACCGCGAACTACCAACAGTTTACCAGAGGTTTGCAAGCCCAAACAACAATACGCGACGCCGTGTAAATACGAACTGATAATTGATTTGTCTTCGTCGAAAAAACCGATAGGGAGTGGATCGCCACGGGGGCCTCACTAGCCATTCGTGCCCTCAAAACTCCAAGGACCAACGGCCCGCGAACATGTCGTACGGTCTCTATATACCTACATATGTACAACATCGATCATTAAATATTAGATCATCGATGTAGTAGCCAGAGTGTATCAAGTTGACCCTCACAGTTTTTTCTTTAATTTAAAAATGCCCACGTTTTGTGCTGATTCGTGCTGTAAAGAAGTCTTTTCTTTATTCATCTTCTTCTTGAGATAATCGAGAAAGAACATATACGAAAATGAGCCGCACCAATATCGATTTTTGAAAATTTGATAACGGCAACGTTTTTTTATTTGCGGGTTTTGTGCTGATTTGTGCCTTAAAAAAATCGTTTTGTATTCGTACCGCTTTCGAGGTATTTGAGAAAAGATTTTATATTGTGCTTGTATCATTTTCGAAATATTTCGATGATCTAATCTCGAAGATTGAGGGAGTATTAAGAAAAATACTACTGGGCAGCTGCATTATTCTGTAATAATAAATAAGTTCGTCACTTTTCGAGCGCTTCACAGGCGTCGGTATGGGAGTGGTCGTTCGGGTGTGTAATTCTACTACTCTCATTTTTCATAGTTTATGCATATTGCTTTAATAGCAAAAAGCCAAATGCACATTTTATTCTTCCAGATAGAATAAATCTCTCTACTTCTATATTTACATCGGAAACAAGGTCGTCTCGCGTGTTCACTCCATCTAATATGAATAAATTTGTCATTCTTGGTATTTTACCTATCTAAGCTGTAATTATAAAATTAAAAGTCTTAAAGTTTTAATTCTATAAAGGTTTTCTTGTTTATGTTGCCTGATAATTAAAAAACTATTTTAAGCAATGTAATGGCTTCTGTCGGTAAATTATGAAAATCTGCGGTTTCTTGATATTTTTCGGCGTAATTAAATTCTATAAAAAAAAGGTTTTAAGTTTAATTGTATAGTCTATTCGCACCTTACAAAACACTATACGTCTTATGGACTATTGTCATCTCTTTTTATTAATAGAATGTTTGTATACATCTCTTTTTGACACAGGCGCAATTGCCAAGACATTATATTAGTAATTTTTATTTTAAAAAGTTATTTGTTTAGTTTTATGATCTTATTAGAATAAAAAAGAGTTCTTTTAAGAGCTGTTTAATACTGTAGATTTTACAAACGTATAAGTAATATTTCTGAAGTGAAGAATTATATTGTAATGGTTCACGTGTTTTAGAATATAGATCTTTCTATTATTAAGAGACGCCAAGGCGAAGTGAATCGCAGCAGAGAAAAGCAGATGATTTTGAACGCGTTTTGCTATTTTAGCAAAACTTTGAATGTTTCTGCTGCCGTCAAGGAGACAAGTAAGGCATTGGGTTGCGGAGAAAATAGTGTATTCATTGCGTAAGCAACAAGGACCACTAAAAACACCACCGAAGAAAAAGGCGAAAGGAAAGGAATTCAAAAGGACGCTCGTACACAAGTATATGATGAGCAGCTTCAAGCCATTATTCGTCGCAAGGTACATCGCTTTTTCTCAAATAATACTCCTCCTACGCTGAACAGTCTGTTGATGTCTGTCAATATGGATGAAGATATTCCAAACTTCAAGCGAACAACTCTGTATAAGTTATTGCTAGATATTGGCTTTGTATTTGAGAAAGTTGGAAGAAAAAGTATTATGAATGAGCGAAATGACATTATAAGATGGAGGCAGAGTTATTTGAAAGACATAAAAAGATATAGGCAAGAAGGTCGAAACGTTGTGTACCCCGATGAAACATGGGTCAATACAGGACTCTTTGCAAATAAAGTATGGGCTGATAGCACTGTAAATTCAAAGCAACAGGTATTGGTAGGTGTGTCGACAGGAATTACAGCACCTCGTGGTCATGGTCAACAGTTTGCATTAATTCGCGCAGGCAATGAAAATGGTTTTGTTGCTGAAGCAAAATTTACATTTCTTTGTAAAAGAAATACGGCAGATGCACATGATGAGATTTGCGGAGATATTTATGAGAAGTGGTTTACAGAACAGTTGCTACCGTTTCTACCAAATCATTCTGTTATCGTAGTGGACAATGCATCATATCACAGCCGAAAGTTGGAGCACTACCAACATTAAATTAGAGAAAGGATGATATTTGTTTGTGGTTGGCAAATAAGCATATTCCAGTAGAAGCAGGAATATTAAAGCGAGAGTTGATTTATATATTATCGCAGGTTAAACATAACTATGACAAATTTTAGTCATACCATACTACGTTTGCCTCCATATCATTGCGTGTTAATCTCTATTGAAATAGTGTGGGCTCAAGTAAAGCGCTACATCCGCATGAACAATAGTACGTTTAGAGCTGCAGATATCATACCATTAATAGAGAAGGGTTACGATAAGGTTTCTGCAGAACAGAGAAATTACATAGATCATGTTAAGAAAAGTATTTATCATTATGTTATATTGATTGTTATTAAATATAATTTTATTGTCTACAGTGGAAGAGAAAATGTGGAAAATCGATGAAATTCAAGATAATATAGAAGAATTCATTATTTTTTTGGATTCAGTTCTACAGAATAAGAAATTAGATCGGAATCTGTAGGTAGTAATAATAACTCAGGACTAGTCTAAAATTAAGTACATATATTAATAATTATATGCGTAAAATGTTGTATTTGTTAAAGAAAATAGAGACAAGCTATTGTAAGGTGTGATTTAAGTAAAAAAAATTAGACCTTATATTAATCGTTACATGTTTAATGTTTTCTGAGATAATAGAAAGAAAAGCAACTATACTATCACAGATATATCTTTAGTTTAACCAACAAATAAACATTAGTATTGTTGTATCACTTTGTAGTACATTTTTCAATAAATACGCCATTGTTAAATCGACTATCTTGCACTGAATTTGAATTGTATTCGTTGATCGATCCACTAATTTATCATTACTTAAATATCATAAAAAATGTAATTGGTAAATCCATTGACGAATAAAACAACTGGCCTGCTGCAAAAATAAAATAAGATGTACAAATACAGTTTACTTTGTGGTTATGTAGTTTATGCAGTGCATTTGAATGTTCATTTTGTCATTACTCATTATGTCAACTGCCAACTGCAGAATTAAATATTTTCTATTAAGACATCTTTCAATGCTATTTGACAACAATGCAAATACTCTCTATATGAGCCGTTCCGTTTTCTAAGGTGCGAACAGACTGTAGATCTTCCGGCTTTGTGTTTTGAAAACAAAAAAGATATTACAAGGTGAAAGAGTTCTTAAGTAAGATATCAACAATACTACAAATTATTGTGCATTAAAGTCAGGCGCAAGACGGAAAAATAATGAAACGGAAACCATACAAATTATCGCATTACGCTAAGTGGACTACTATAGATGCACAAGTCGCGCGGAAGCTCTGTTGAATCTATATACGTATATTAGATAAAAACGACAAATGATGGTTATGCTGTGTACTTCTCTAAAATGTTTGTGTATGTGTATGATTTCCTCAAAAAACAAATGACCTACTTGCTGTTTAACGCTATTATTGATACGTAAAAGTATAAAATTCTTGCTACCCAATCGGTGCGGGAAACTTGCGTGGGACATACATATGAAATCATCGAATCCGTCAAATATTATTGGAATCAAAGGTTTACGCATATTCATTTTACTGCCAGCTCCCCTAGTTTGAATGTCCGTCGCAGCCTTCATTTTCGAATATCTGATTAATCAATGGAAAAAACATTGGAGTTATAAGATATTTAAAAATATTGAATACGTGTCCGGGTCAATCCTCGATTTCAAGTATCTTGAAAACGGTGCGAACACAAAACGATTTTTTTACTGCACAAATCAGCACAAGATGCGTACTAAATATTGTCGTTATGAAATTTTCAAAAATCGAAAAATTGGTATGGTAGCTGCTAATTAGTGGTTTAACAACCGTCAACCCAGCGTATCTTGTTTCTCGATTATCTTAGGAAGGGGATGAGCACACAATAAAACCTTTACGGTACAAAAACAGAAAATTATAGTAGTCCATTTCGCGTGCAATACGTTTCACGGATGATTTTATACGTCGTCGGCGATCTGTAAACTGCTGTAGTAATAGACTATACAGAGCGTCTTAAATTATAAAATTATAAAAAAAAACATCTTTATAAGAATTATTTACATAACCTTTATAATCAATCTATCATATATATACAAACAAAAGGTTTCGGACAGTAACCTCTAAATTTTTAAAATTAGAACAATTTATACTAAGAATTTTGAGGAATATAGCTTTGTAGAAGTGCAAAAATACTCTCCGTGTTCACGTCTTGTTCCGGGTTCGGATCATGTCATGGTTAACTGAAAACTCGACGTTTCACCCAGCTCGAGCTTCTTCAGAAGAAGGAAAGGTGATAAAACGCAGCTGATCACGGTAACTCAACATGTGCCATGCCAGAGGCGAAAATCAACTGTAGTTGATAGCATACGTAAGCAGTTAACGCCTGTTTTCACCACTATCATAATTGGCTGGACTTATAATATATCTGTACTACCTACGCCCCCCAAGGATAATAGGCCAGAAAAAGAACTTTCATTTAGAAATCGTACTTTCTATCACTCGAGGGAACTTTGTTTTCGATAGGTGGACAAACTGAAGTGACAAGATGAGGTGTGTGGGTGGCTCTGATAATAGATAACCTCTTGGACGTTTGTTTGTACCATTACAATACATTTGTAGTGATATACCCTATCCGTATTTTGTGTATAGTCTAAAGGGCAAATAAATCAAATACAAATATACTTACTTTAAAATAATTTCATTAGTGAACGTAATAGCCCCTAAACACATTATCTTGCATCCAAATACACGAAATAAAGCTGTTGCAAATGAAGGTTTTGTCTTTTTACATTCCTTAAACCAGGTTTCTTCTAACTTATCTCCTAATTCACCTGACGCATGTTCTGGTAGTGTTTCAAACAGATCATTCACATCTAGATTGTGTTTATAGCCCTTTATAAATGTGGGTATAAACCACCTACAAGAAAAGGACATACCTTATCACGTATTTATTAAACTACTAAATACATACGCAAAAATACATATTGAGAAACAGTTTGCATCTTTTCTGGGATTCCTTACAGCATGCATTCTGCTAACATTCACAGTAGGCTTACGTTTACGTTTACGGCTTATAAATCTAAAAGTAGACATAAAATTCGTTATATTTATATAAAATAGCAGTTTAACAAATTTTATACAATGTGACAACAGAGTTGTTAGTAATTTTCTCCATAGTAATGTTAAAAATTTGATGAATATCAAGGCATAAACCAGCATTAAGAGATGACAAAATATAAATAAAATTTTCATCTTTGTATAAAAAAATTAAGAAACCTGAAGAAGATTGTTACAACATCCAAGCACTACGTTTATAAAATCAATTATGTTATATTTTCTTTATGTACAATATTATTTAACGGTTACAACAAACAACCGCTTAATATTAGTACTGTCAGTAACTACGATTATCATCGATACTCATGGTTACTGATTATGGATGTCATTTGTTTTGTACAATATACGACCATTACATATTTTCTCAGAGGAAAAACAGAAAATAAATATGAAAGCAACCATAACGCGTTTATATTTATGTCACAAGTTTTTTCTCCTAAAAAAAAAAAAACTTTTACTTGAGTGAATAAAATATTGACTGTTCCTAAAGGCGTTATTAATTAAGGCATATTAGGCGAGAGCACTATACTATCCTACACGATAGGTGACCGTGACAAAAAAAACGGCCTCACTTTACTTTAAAATTACAACATTCTCCGAAATTTATAAATTATGCCGTTTTTAAAATAAAATAAAATTCAACTTAAAACTACATCAAAAGTTGACCTCTTCTAATCGTTTCTTATTTGATTAACTCGGAAAAATTGTTTCGAGAATTCAAAGATTCTCATTCAATTATACGGTTGATGGGAATCCACGAATTTTCGAAGCAGTTGTTCGGAATTAATCAAATAACTTGTGATGAAAAAAATTCATCATCTTTGTTAATATTTATTTTTTTGAAAAAATCTCGAAACAGTATAGCGATTTCAATTAATTTACTTTATACTACATCGTGGTCATCTTTTTACGTCATTTGTTTTTAAAGTTATGACGGCATCAAATGTTTTTTTAAATGACAACTTTATATTTGTCATTATTAATTTCGGTAGTACTTTTTATTCCGTTTTCAACGGTATAACATTATCAACAATTACATTCGAAAACAAATTGAGAAAAACAGTTCAACAAAGTTCGAATATTAGATAAAAAGAACTAAATTTATTGTCCAGAAATAACAGTTTCTATTTCACTATACTAGATGTTCAAAATGACGACCCTGTACCATTTGACAATACCCAAGGCGATTATAAAGTTAATTTCTCACATTTTGAAGAGTTTGAGGTAATCTCATGTCGAATTCTTTGCGTAAGATCTTCTAAATTATGTGGTCGATTTTTATACACTTTATTTTTTATGTACACCCACAGAAAGAAGCCTAAAGGCGTCAAATCGAGAGACTTAGCCGGCCATTCCATCGGACCTCTTCTTAAAATCCATCTGCCTGATCCAAATAGCGTCAAACATTATTTGCATAATGAGGCGGAGCGCCATCATGTTGCGGCCAAACGCTATTATTTGGTAGTTCAGGATTGTTTGCATTGGGAAATAATGCAGCTAATGCAGGCATCGGCTCCAACTGTAAAAATTGCAGATATCTTTCTCCGGTTAAATTATTTGCAAAAAAAAATGGGCCTATAATTTGGTCGCCAATAATTCATGCCCATACATTAACTTTCTGAGGATGCTGAGTATGAATTTCCTGCATCCAATGAGGATTTTCCATAGCCCAATATCTACAATTTTGTCTCCTGACCGTTCGGTTTAGTCAAAATGTTGCGTCATCCAAAAATAAAATACCCTGGTAAAACATTGGATGGCGATTACGATTTCCATCATTTGTTCACAGAATTCTTGTCTATGATCAAAGGCATCTTCTGCCAACTTGCGAACCAATTGTAGCGTATATAGGTGAAACTTTTAAACTTTCAAAAATGTTAAAACCGAAGTGTGGCTTATGTAAGCTTACAATGTTGTAATCCAAAGCAATGTTTCTGCTAGTTGAATGTAGTTGTGCACCTTATTTAATGCCATCGGATGTCCACTTTTTGGAAGATTCTTTACATTACCGTGTTCTCTAAATTTGTTTTCGATTTGTAGCGCACACTATACCAATATTCAGAATATAAAAGAAGTATAAAAATTAAGATATAAAGACAAACCAAACAAAAATGTTGCTTTCTTTTATTGTAACCTTTGAGAAATTAAAATTAAATGAATGAGGCCGCTTTTATGAAGAAACCGTCATCCATCCTTTCACCATTTAATCCTTTCAATCACTGACTAAGAAATATTTTTTTTTAAGTTACTTTTTGATATTATAATAATTTTTAAACTAATTTCTTAAGGTTTCAAAGGTGCGTACAGACTACTTGTGTGCGGGATCGTAATAGCGGTCATACACGTAACCTTTTATAGTATGGACGAATACTTGTAAAGCTCAAAAGCCGCGCGGGCGGTTGACGGCGATAAACTCGCGAGCTTCGCAAGCACCAATCTACGCGGAGTAGTCTGTACTATGTATCTATGTTCCTTTTACCTCAAAAAAAAAAACAATACCACGAAAACATTTCCGTTTTGTATACAAAAATGAAAAATATATAACAGAGTTTTGTTTACTTTAAAAATTTAACACTATATTCCAGGACCGCTAATGTCCTAGACATGGTTCATTTTCTTAACGAATAGTCCTACGGACAACTACTCCCCTTCTACAATTCAATGGACTAGATACTACTTTAGCAAATGGTTTTTATCGATTTCTATTCTTTAACGAATAGTTCTTACCAACTAACTGCTTCCAGAACCATTTTAAATAATCGAATCATTCGATATTGTCCATCACTCTACAGTGAAATTCTGAAATAGATAATCGTTGTTATTTATTTATTTAAATCGATGGTATTAGAGCGAAAACCTGTTAAGAGCCAACAAATCGGAAATCTTAGTTTTAACTTAACTTATATATAATTTCTTACTCACCTTTTAATGGTAAACGTGGATAAGTGATTTTCGAACTCAAAGTAACTGAACTAAGCTTAGACTAAATCCAGCATCTTCGTACTATCTTTAATCGCGTTTATCTCAGAAGTAACTTTTTTTTCACTTATCGGGTTCTCATTCTATGCCCTCGAAATACGAAGTCCTTTTTTTGGTTTTAGGAGAGAAAAAGAAGCCTTTCTTTTCCTTCCCTACATTCATTCTTCTCGTTCTTCTTTATGATCAAAATTTCTTTTATAAGCTAACGTCAATGTACTCGTGTCCAAGGAACGGGCCACAAAGAATATCTTTAAAACATTTTTGTCAGATTAAACATGAAATGTATACAACAACCGACAAAACGACTAGACAAATAACCGAAAATCATTTTTGATGTGTCTATCTACTCGTTTCATCTGTTATCGTCCACATTTTATGTTTAACCTGATAAAAATGTTTTAAAAATGTTCAAGGTAACTTGATGCCAACACATCATTTCATTAACGTTAATTAAACGGAATTTTAATTGTTAAATAAAATAAACCCGAAAGAACAGATAAAAACAAAAATGGTATGATGAAATTAAGAAAAAGTTGACAACAAATCAACGAAACGTAGCAATTAAATAAATGTAAATAAATGAAACCCAAAAACAATTAAAGGTAACTAAATCAAGGCAAAGAAAAAAAAATCAAACTATTTATAAACTTTATTGCAATTAGGTGCACTTAACATCACAGAAGACAATCTAACGCTTTCCCTGCAATACTGCATAAAAACAAGAACAAACAAACAGGTCCCGCTCCAAAAATATTTTACTTTCGGTGACACGGAAAATAGAATTATTAGAACTGTTGACAACAACAAAAACTAATTCATCAAAATAAAAATCTTTCTATTTTTCCAAACATTTTACCTTCTATAGTACAAAAGTTATTATATAAGGAGTAGGACACCTTGAGGCCTCACTGTATAGTTGGTACTTTTCTTGAAAATACATTTTCTATTAAGATAAAATTTAGACCACCTAGCAAACATGACAAATAGAACTTATTTGTGTAAAAATGTTGCTACACATTGGAAGTATTTAGTAGTTCTTAAGAAGAGAGTAAGTTAGAGTAAGAAGTTCTTAACTCATCTTACGTATTTTAATACCTACTCAGAATTTGTCACCTGTATTTTTATTTTTTGACAATGTTTGTCTCGAGTACATATACCTGGCGTTTTTTTGGTGTATGGTACTGAGTTACAAATAAATATGACAATTGTTAACATTTATTAAACGCAAAAGCAAAGACCTATGTGAAAACCTGCAAGTAGCTATTGATATATGTGATGATTATATTTATCGGTTATTGTTAAATTATGCATAGAGATTTAACGATCTAACGAGATAAATTATCTCAACAATTTGAAATTTTTTTGGAAACAAAGTTATTTATTAGTTGTCTTCAATGGGGTGATATTATATTTCTGCTTCGATTATCACGGATTCGTATACCACAAAAAAAAAAACTTCCCAAGTATAGTGATCGAACCAACGAGGAGATTCAAAAAGGATTATGAACCATATCTAAGTTGCTCTGTTAGTTTAGAGCAGTGTTTCTCAACCTTTTGTAAAGCAAGTAACTCTAAAGCACTTATATTTTTTCTGAGGAACCCCCTTAACACTAAAATATGAGATATCTGATGTTTCATCAAAATATATCTGTTAATGATCTGTTAAAGATAGGCTAAATGTTGCAACCACTTAACTTCAGCTAATTATAATGACAATTCAAATAGGGAGTCACTAAGAAACACCAAGATCATTTCGCAGACTAAAGAGGCATGCCAAAACTCTTCCGCGAGATAACCACCGCACTTCTGTATGAAACTGCTAATGCTTGTCAATGAATAACACAGTGGCTACTTTCAACTTCTGGAACGATATTTTGCAGTAAATCCAGAATATTTACCAGTCACTGCTTTTGCACCGTCGCTGCAGAAATTAATGCATTCGTTTTAATTAAATTCCTTTTCAGTAGTGGAAAGTTTCCTCTCCAGTTGTACGAGTTTTCAAAGTTTTGCAAAATAACATTTCTTCTTCTGCAGAGTTGTTGTGTATGTACCGGATAATAACGAACCGTACTACAGGCCCTAATCACGTCTGTTAATTTATCAAGTTGTAATGCGTACTAACTCTTACCCTTTATCCTTTGAATCGCTGTATTTTCTAATTCGTTACTTATTTCATAAATTCTGTAATGTACAGTATTATTTGTAGTTGGTAGCATTTATAGTTTCATCATTAATATGCGCTTTTTCTTGCCTTAGCTATACGGTAACCTACTTGAAATGACATGCTGTTTCATTAACGCCGCTACCCACTAGAGTTCTTTTTGCTTTTATTCGTTTCTAGTAACCTTCGTTGAAAAAATTCTATAGGCTTGTTTTTGTACTCATTATGATTTGTTTGTAAGTGTCTTAGCAGTTTTGCTAGAGCTAATAAGCTGTTGTTAAAAGTTTTGAAACAAATTACACACTAGCCATTCGGAACATTAGGATCTTCAACAAAAACAAAAACATAGGATAAATATTCTAGGCAGTATTTTCTAATTTATTGCAATGTGAACAAAACTCGCAGTTGTAGGCATAGGCTAATTGTTGCTGTTAGTGTTACCTGAAATCTCTTCAAACTTTTCATCATGACTGGTTGAATCTATTTCTTGTATTCTCCTCAAACCAACAGTTTTAAGCCATCCATCCATAATAAATAAATATTATACAACGCACGTAAAAATTAATCGCCTTCTACACTCTCATTATTGTTTGATCAGTAAGCCTGCAGAAACGAGTACACTTTCCGTGCGCTTCACGAAATTAGCAGAAACTAGACAGATTCGTGTTTTTCCGACTTTCGGGGAAACCAGTAGGCAACACGAACACATTCCCATGAGTAAAGTTCCCCACTTTCCGTGCGCTTCACAGGCATCGGTATGGGAGCGGCCGTTCGGTTGTGTGGTTCGTAATAAATGCGCAATTTATGCTTCGCATATTAGACTATGCGATGGAGTGGGGGGCGCGAGACGACCTTGTTACCGATACAAATATAGATGTAGAGAGATTTATTCTGTCTGAAAGAATGAAATGTGTTTTTGGTTTTCTGCTATTAAAGCAATACGCATAAACATACGAAAAATAAGAATAGTACATATTATAGCAGCGTTGTATGTATAAATAAAATCGATAATGTACGAAATCGGTGATTTCAGAGTTGTTTTGCGTGTGTGAGTTGAAGTACACGACAGAGAAAAAAACACTTACATTTGCACTTCCCACGTGGTCTTGGCAATGTGTTTTTGACCACCGACATTTTATTATTATAACGTATACGCAGCACTTCGCTACGCTCGCGTGCATTCTAACCGGCCGCCAAACTCATACTGGATACGTTACTACTGCAATAAGACCGCTTGCGCATATATTACGAATCACACATCCGAACGACCACTCCCATACCGACGCCTGTGAAGCACACGGAAAGTGGCGAACTTTACTCATGTGACGAATATACACGAATCTGTGTAGTCTCTGCTAATTTCGTGAAGCGCATCTCGTTTCTGCAGGCTGATTGATCAGTAACGATAGCAACTAATTAACTCTAGTAACAATTCCAACGCTTATACAGACCGCTTTAGTAGATTCAGAATTTTAAAGTACACGTTCGGATATCAAGGCGTGCCAGGTACTTTTTTCATTTTCTCGCACGTCTGTTTTTGAAGGTGATATGTATTTATGGCGTGGGGACGTTGCCAGATTATGCCTAATTTCTCGTTATTTATGGGTAATTTATAAACTACAGCACGTATAGAAAAGAGACAAAATTACGTAAAATATCTGCACGCAGACGCAAATGCCGAAACAGAGAGCACTAGGTGGAGTTCTACGAATATTTTCTTGTTGACAATTACATGACACATTTATTTCCGGAAGAACCCCAAACCCTCTTTTGTGGAACCCTGACATTCCACGGAACCCAGGTTGAGAAACACTGGTTTAGAGAAAGTGCTGAGTTACTGAGCAGGTTTATCGCAGTTACGTTGGATCAACCCTAACGTTGCAAATTGAAAATTCGAAAACTTGAAATATGTCCTGAATAAAAAAAACTTATTGACCATATTTAACACTCTTTCATATAAGATAGCAGATTTACTTATTCCATTAATTTTAATCTACACCAAGATCAAATCGTTCCAAAAAGCAAACTTTCTTACGAACGTGCATATAAACTTGTAAACACTACTAAACACTAAACTGATTGAAAATGGCGATATAGATTGATATAAAGAAGTAACAAGCCGTACTAAAAATGTTATGCGCATGCGCTAAAACCACAGGTCGCTGTTAGATGGCGGTAAAACTCGAGTATTCTAATTTCCCGCCCATTTTGAATAAAGCTACTCTTCGTGTTATCATAAATACTTAACAACGAGTTGGAGGGAAAGATGAATATTTAGGGTATTTATTTCGATCTAAACATTTTTATACAGCTAGCCAAGTTTGTTTTCGGTTTCGTAGAAAACGGCAACAAAACTAATTAAACAAAATCATAAATTTCAGTTTAACACAGTTAGTAATGTAGGAGACAATTCGTTCTTTGAATGCAAAAGTTTAAAACTGAGCTGTATAATAATTTACTCCGGAGCAGCGATTTCTTAATCCGTTTTTCTATAAAGGTCGTAGGCAAATTCGCTCTGGAGATATTTCTAGGAAACTTTGTAATTATAAATGCGGGATTATTAAATTCCGCGTGCATCCCAAAAAATCATCAGCTTGCCGGCCGACTACATACCCTCTTCGCCTTCCTCGGAGCCCGTCCGCCTTCAAAAGCCCACTGTTTTAGCAGTTTCTTTGTCTTCGGAATGTATCCATCTTTTGTACATAGTTATGTATCGATTAAGTCAATTAAGTCAGCTTTGATCTCTTTCGGTGTTAAGCCTTTTAAATGTAAGTAATTAATCACCCCTCGAAACTCACTTTTTTCAATTTTTCTACATAAACAAAAATTCTCTGTTTAGATCGACAATAAAAATAAAACCGTGTGATGACAGCTATCCAATGACTAATGATCCTTACAGGAAACAAACCATTTTCGATCTTAAATTTTCTAAGTATTTCTTGAATCATCCTCGTACAATTACGTTCATTATACATTTGGAAACTTATTGTTGTCTGTGATTTCGCATACAACTGATCTAATTCTTTTGAATCGATTATATAAACGTAACATATAAATACTGTAGAAAATTTTTACGAGACATTATGTTATTACTACCAAGTAAGGCAACGAATACGTAAAATTGAACATCAATTTTAATCCTGAAAAATCAATTCACTTGGCTGTACCTACGTTTCTGCTTTGTTAAAAGGATGCACTTTTTGGACAGTTACAATCTTGTTTTTATTATGAAAAAATAAATAGGCGGAAGAAAATAGAGGATTAGCAACAGATAATAAAAAAAAAAGATATAAACGCGGGAAAATATGCATCTACAGTGAATACACGGGCTTCCATTTTTGGATCCCTCCGATGTAGGCGAGTGTTTCGCGATCGATTTCATAGAGATTTTACTCAAAAACGTTGCACTTCAGAAGTTTTCCGATCATTTAGTGGCCACATCTCATCTCTGGAACTATGACAACTATCGCGTATGAGGGTGTTCATTGCAAATTGAATTCGTTGTTTTATAGCCCTCATCCTAATATATTTCGATTTCTAAACCATTTGAAAAAAACTCAAAGAAATACTTCTATTAAAATACGTAGTGTCAATCAAGAGAAAAACGTGTATCGCAGGGTCACATTTGCGGAATTAATTCGTAGATAAGAAATGTCATTACTGAAGCAGAATGTAATGGATCGTTTTAAATTTGCTCTATTTGCCACATACATTTTTACGATTGCATTTTATATTTATTTATATCCTTAGCATTAGCAAATAATATAAGTTCAGAGAAAAGTTAAGCGTATAAACAATGTAATCGTATAAAATTAAAAAAAATGTTATATACAAAAAGTCGATATCGAGTAGACTAATAAATAGATACATTCACCACACTGGTAACAGTTCACTCCGTTTTTTTCTTTTGTTAATAATTTTCGAAAAGAAACGAAGAAATTATTAAATTTAAATAAACAGGTACAAACTGTAATTTTAATTACAAAACATTTTTGAATCGTTATCATAATTAACTGTCAATTGTTTAATAGTAATTGAAATAAATCCAAAGTTGATGTAGAATACTTACTTTTGCGGTAATTAAGCAAATATACACGAAATGCTTATTAAAACTAATTATTCTATAACTCAAATTGTAAACGTGTCTTCAAATATCTTAGGTACAACAAAGAACTAATTGTAAGCCGAGACGCTACACAGTCGCGATTAGTTATCAAGCCATTATCTACAATGGTGTATTTTTCAAGCACAACATTGGTTTATTCCACGGTGTTGCTAGCTAACACATGATTCACTAATCTAATTAAAAGTTCATTGTTTTGCGAATTGTGTGTACAAGGCTTTTGTAAATTATCTACTGCTACGATATATCCTTGAATAATTAATATAGGGAGTGAATCGTTTAATAACCACTTAATATGTATCGCATAATCAATAATCAGAGATAAAAGTATTCCATTAGATAATAATGTATAATATTAAAAAACAATAGACACATATGTATGTGTATAAACATAATATGTGGATACGCACATGGCAACACAGGAATCTATTAAATTTCATGAATAGCAAAGTACACGTACAGATAATCTTTCAATAACAATAACAACTAAACAGGTATCCGTAATTAGATTACGATTATTATCTTTAATTAGGTACTCTCGTCCATATTATATGCGTTTGCGTATTCCGCATACATACAATAATATGTTGATTGCCTGCCACCTTCCACAAAGGTACACTGACGAGCCGTAAAACTGCGAAACGCGCGTCTATGCATGAGGAATCAAATGGCACCTTATATAATAAATTTCCATCTAGCCGTTTTACTAGCCGTTAATGGGTGCCTGCTACCCTCTCAGAACGCGAGGTAGTAGAGTCTGTCTAATCTCAGATAATTTATTGAAGCGCACGAAGGACGAAGTGGCGAACTTTAGTCATTACTCTTCTGTGCGGCATATATCCTACGGCCTACCGTAATGGTCGATTGATCGGTCTGGTTATGTTCATCATATACGTAAACTCTAAAAAATTGTCCAAAACTCATTAACGCGAGCTTTAAGTTTGAACTATCAATTTCAAACCCAACAGTTCGAAAAATGTACTACTGAAAATCCACAAACCGGGTAAATCGATGAGACCAATAGTTTCAGGCATAGACTCACCCACGTACAAATTGTCCAAATCGCTAGTAAACGAATACAAAAATTTACCCATCAAAGCAGACAGCCTCGAAGTAGAAAATTCATTAGATTTTGTAAATAAAATAAACAATATTAAACTAGAAGATGGGGAAATTTTAGTGTCGTTCGATGTTTGTTCACTCTTCCCCAGTGTACCGATTCCTAAAACCATAGAGTACTTAATAGAGTTCCTACACCTCAACAATATTAATGATGCCAAAATAGCAGAATATAAAAGATTTGCTTCACTCTGCGTGAATCAAAATTGCTTTTAAGTAAAGGGCAGGTACTATGAACAATTAGAAGGTCCAGCAACGGGTAACTCCCTGCCCCCCTTCATAGCCAACTTGTTCATAAGTAAATTTGAAACATGTATTAGAACTGCATATTTTCCTAGAATTTGGCTTAGGTACGTAGATGATGTTTTCGCGGTTTTTGATACATACTAGGAACAGTAATATTTCCTCGCGACCCTCAAATCAAAATTTGAAACTATTAAATTTACAGTAGAAAAAGAAGTGAAGAATGAACTTCCTTGATAGCTTAGTAATTGGAAACAACAAGAAACTAGGAATAGACATCTATAGAAAGGAAATAAACACTGATAGATACATTATGAACTATTCTAACCATTGTGGACAACACAAAATGGCCGCGATTAGCTTCTTAATTAATAGATTGGTTAAATTCCCTTTAAGTAGAACTAGATACAACAAAGAACTTAAGTTCATAAAAAACGTAGCTATTTACAACGGTTACTCTTCTATAGATGTTGATCGCATGCTTAAGAGAGTCCAACATAGGCTCTACGTAAGGAACTCCACGACCTTAACCCAGTAGAAATTAACAATAGTAAGTAAGAAATTCGTGAAACTTCCCTTTCACAGCATATCGAAAAGCGTGATTAGAATTTTCATGGGTCAAGATATGAACGTATGCTTCGGTTCTCGTAATACACTTAAAGACCTTCTCTGTAATCCTAAAGATAACCCGAAAATGGAAGAACGGTCAGGAATTTATAAAATTGCATGTAGTGCAAACGAACAGAGCAATAGCCAGCAGATTTAAAGAACATATAAGGAGTTATCGTTACGGCAGATTGGACTCGACAAGTATAGCACAACGTATAAACGAAACGGGGCATAATATTAGAAAACTTGAAATTGTTTAAGAAGAGTTTAAGTTTAAGAGACGGTTTACATAAAAAGTAAGAAAAATCTGATGAACAGAGAGAACGGACCGTTGTCGTACTCTGTTCTTTTCGACCTTTTGCAGTAAGGCTTGCACATGTTTATATCTTGGGCTATAAAAGAGACCTTTCCGTTCATCTGTGCGTGTTTTTCGCATGTCGTAGTTTCAAGACGTGTAAAGTGCAGAAATAGGCATTTGTAAATAATATTTTTTTCTGGGAACTAGGGATAGTACATGCACGTTAATTTTAGAAATTTCTCATATCATTCGGTTACCGGTTGATGATGAAGACCGTTCGTGTCGTCGAAACGGCCGTCCCGGATTAATTATTATATAATTAATTAAACTTGTACAATGCGAAGGTTGTCGATACTTTTACTATTGTCCAGAATTCTAAAGTAGGTTCCAAGAATTGCTTCGCACGCATATTATAAAACATCTAATAAACCTCTCTTAAGTGAAAAGGGATCGTTTGTGACAAGTTTGAAGAGACATCATATAAAATCCTATGTTGGTTATCCGACCTACAATTTCGTACCTTAAATACAATAGGCAACTTATTATACACGCTCGAAACTAATTTAGTGCACCTATTCGCATACAGATAGCCGACTGTTCGAAGCGAATATTAACATCGTCCACCTATTGAAGATGTATGATGAATATACCGTAGTGTGCCTCAGCGTAAATATTGAATACGTAACACGTGCCCGTTCATTTCACGTATGAAACTGACGACGATCGTAACTGCAGTACTACGTTCCTTCCGCCTGCATACTTATCACTGAAACTTATCAGTGTAAAATTAGATGTGTCACAGTACTCTTTGTACTACTTCTCACGGATTTAGCAGACTACGCGGATCATAATAATCTTATGATTTAAACAGATAATACCTACATTACGCAGCTGCAAGTATGGATGGCAGGGGTGCATATGCAACATTAAATAAATTTGTTGAATGGTTTACTGCTAGGGACAGGAGAATAAACATTGATAAAACGGTATTCATCAACTACACACAAATGAGAAGACAGTGTGTATGTAGCCAGTTCCTACAAATTCATGATCGATTTAACAAGTTGCGTGTACGAAATTTCTTGGCTTATTCATCTTTAACGATCTCGCTTGGTCCACGCATGTTGTTTTTTTAGCGAATAGGTTGTCTCAAGCAACCTACGTGATTTATTGGTTAAAAGGTATAACAAGTTTAGATACTACTACCTACCTACTACTACACTTCTTTTGGATCAGGTATCAAATGTGTATGTCACACATGCCGTGTCCTCGTGTTCGTTGAGAGTATCGAATCTGATTTAAAACAAAGCTGAGATTTTCACAATTTCTAAACGCAAACTAGCTATGTTTGAAAATAATCCTTTGTATATTGGAATTAAATTATATAACTCTCTAAAAACTATTTTTGCTCAACAACTGTTTCAATTTTCTCAATGAATATTTTATTCTCACATATTTATTGTATTATCCGATTGTAGCCTTTAGTATGAACCTACTATGTAGCTTACTTATTTGTCATTATATTACGCATCTATAACGTACGTCGTACTTACTGTACTGGCATTACCTGTACTATTTCTTTGAGTGCAAACGAACGCTCACGATGTATTTAGTGAATACATATTTAGCAGAATCTTCGAAATATACATAAGTACAGAATAAATAAAACATCGTTACATATAGGTATAATCTTTTATTCGCATAAAACAATTACAAAGGTGTGATATCCACTAATAAATATACTTATGCCAAATTTAAGGCACATTGGATGGCAACATACATATAATAATTTGACAATTGACTATAAATAAAAGGAGATGCAGCTTCTGTAAGAATCGTAAAAAATATTGACGAATTATATCACAATGTAAAAGATTCCTATTCTACACGCATGCACTTTCTAATACTCTTAAATACACCAAAAGGCGACTGTAATATGCAATAATTGACATGATTATAAGTTCATTTATCTTTTATTTCATTGTAGCTCTAAAAACAGAAAAAGCAAATTATTTTTAATGTTTAAATACAATTGTATGCCAAGTATTACCTTTTCCGCAAGCTTTCTCAAATTTTTGGCAGTTATTTTTCCACTTGTTTCTACCATATGCGTAAAATATCCCATATCATTTTGAAGAAGTTCATGCGGATGAGCAAATTCAACCATATGACCTGAGCTCATCACCAATATTTTATGAGAATCCATTACCGTGTGCAACCTATGGGCAATTGTCAATACGGTACAATCTTCAAATTTCTTACGGATGGTTTTTTGAATTAACCCGTCTGTATGTGGATCTACATTTGCAGTCGCTTCATCCAATACAAGAATTTTGTTATTCCTTATAATAGCTCTGGCCAAACAAACTAGTTGCCTTTGACCTACGCTGAAATTAGCTCCGCCTTCACTAACATTACTAGATAACCCAGCGGGAAGTTCAGATATTACTTCTTTCAATTCCACTTGCTCCAAAGCATTCCATAAAATATCGTCGCTGTATTCATCAAAAGGATCTAAATTCTTCCTCATAGTGCCGGAGAACAGCACCGGCTCCTGAGGTATAATTGAAATTCTTGATCTTAAATAATCCAGGGGAACTTCTGTTGTATCGATATTATCGATTATAATAGAACCTTCAACTTCATATAATTGAAATAGTGCCGTTATTATAGAAGATTTTCCTGCTCCCGTTCTTCCAACAATGCCGATTTTTTCACCCGCTTCGATAGTAAAATTCAAATTTTTTAGGACATTATCTTCACCTGCGTTATATCTAAGGCACAGATTCTTAAAAACTACTCTACCATGCTCAGGCCACTTAGGGTTCTTTGGTATTTTCGATTCATCTCTTACTGGTTCACTTTCTAATTTCGTATATTCTAATATTCTCTCAACGGATGTCATTTGATTTTCGAGTTCTGTCCATTGACGCATACCCCATTGTAAGGCACCGATTAATCCAATATATTGGGTAATTAATAATCCCAAATCTCCGCCGTAGGAAACTATAACACAAATATTACTATCTCCAAATCTTTTCAAATTTATGAAGGATACCTCTATTTAAGCTTAATAGACTGAAAAGAACGCTCGATATAAAAATAACGCAAACAATTTCCAACCAAAATCCGAAACATCGTGTGGAAGCCAGAAATAGGTACCAAGCCGAACTATGTAAATCTTGATAGTTATCAAATTCCTTGGTCAAAATTTTTTGTGCGCCAAATGCTCGTATTGTTGTTAGGCCATTCATGGAGGCGGTTATTTGGCCAAATATCGGACTACGATCTAAAAATAGTTTACTACTATACCCCGATTGCTCAAATGCGAGCTGCAGACTGTTGTTTGGAGAAAGAAGACAGGCATCTTAACATGTTGAAAAGGAATGCAGTATATTCTAAAAAATATAAAACATATATTTTATCTTATACTAACAAACGTAAATTCTATGCATTCTCGCTGTTCTTCTTTCTTTCATCAAACATCAATCTGCAACTCGCGATTGCGAATGTCATATGGAGAATTATTGGTTTGAAAAGAAAGCTTACATATTCCTTCGATTCTCTTAACTGATCTACTCGTTCTTAGAAAGACAACTCTCATAAAGTAAAATACAAAAAGAAGTATAAGTGCCGGTAATGCTAACCATTTATCTACTATAATTGACAGTGCTAGAGCTCCAAACAGTAGCAGGCCAACCTGAAATCAGATTTTACAGATTTTGAAATGAAAGATAATTGCATAACATCCTTACCTCAATTACATCAAATAGTACAAGTGGTATATATTCGTCAATTATTCCCAGATCTTTTGAGAACCTGTTCAATATTCTTCCTGATGGGTTTTTATTAAAGAATCTCATTACTGCATCTGTCACATTTGAAAATATTACATCGTGGATTTTAATTGAAGCTCTCATAAGGAAGAGAAAGTAGTATAAACAGTGCCATATAGCAAATACAATCAGCAAAACTATCAAACCAGCGTATGTATAGATTATATTTTCACGTGACAATACAGGCATACTCGTTCTATTGTTACTTATATCTTGCTCCATATTAACCCAAAAACTAACGAAATAGTCAACCCCATTACCAGATGCTTGGCACAATATAAATAGAAGTACAACGGCCAAAATTGTGAACCATGAACCACCGAATCGTAAGTACGCAGTATAAATTTCCATTTTAACTTTGCCGGTCTCCATATGCTCTTTGTCTTTTTCTGGCTCTTCCCAGTCATCTTCAATATCTTCTGATTCAGACATTTGCCTTAATTTGATTTTTCGTTCGTTTTCTTCGTCATCTGGCGAATGAAACTCTTCTAATAGTTTGGCAAAATCTAAACCGCTTGTTTGCAAATCCGTGTAAGTTCCCTGTTTCTGCACTTCCCCATCTTTAAGTATTATGATGTGATCGGCGCTTTTTAAGTACTGCAGTTGGTGTGTTATTAAAATTCTAATTTTTCCCTTTAAGTAACCCTTTACACATTCTTCAAAAAGTTGTTTACCGACTTTTGTATCTACAGCCGACAATGGATCATCCAACAAATAAATATCTGCGTCTTTGTAGACGCATCTAGCTAAATTTACGCGGGCCTTTTGACCACCGCTTAAAGATTTTCCTTTCTCTCCCACCATTGTTTTATCTCCGTACGGTAAGATTGCTAAGTCCGATTCTAAGGCGCACACCTTCAGAACATTTGCATATCGTTCTTCATATAGCTCGTCTCCAAAGAGTATATTTTGTCTAACGCTACCATTAAATAACCACGGTTCTTGTGATGAAAATGAAATTTTGCCCACTACTTCTAAATTACCACTAACTATAGGCAATTCCTGAAGTATCACATTCAGTACACTGCTTTTTCCACTTCCCACTGGCCCTATAATAGCCACTATTTTATCACCTTCTATATTCATATCAAGATTTCTTAAAGTATTTTCTTTTGATTCGTCGAGCCATTTAGCATTGAGTTTCTCCAAGCGCACGTAAGGATCTTTCATTTCTTTCTTTTCCGATTTCTCTTCGGAGATACCATTCATTATAGAACCATTAATTGGGAAATAACCTTTGACATTTTCATTCGGAATTCTAAGTTCTTCATAACTGAGAAATGTATTTATTCGATTCACAGAAATGTTTACTTCTGCAATTGACGAGATGCTTATGGTAAAGATCATAGTAATTATGGGCCGCATAACATTATATATCGCCGTGACAGCGAATACTTTCTCTGCAGTAATGTCATTACCCAAATAAATAAATGTTAAGAGATTAATGAAAATTGATGTTCTCGTTATAAACGTTTCAAATGAAAACATAATTCCTAGTAAATAGGAATGGGCGCGTATGGCACGAATTTCGAACCTGCAAGAATAAAATGAACAATAAATTGATTAACGTATACATATGTAAGTATGTACCTTCTTGATGCAGAAATTAACTTTGCAAATGGTTTCTCCCAAGTGTACATTTTGATTACTTGAATGCCTGATATTATCTCATTCATTAATCGTACTCTTTCATCAGTTCTTATAGCTGTTTTTAATCGTAGTACTGAAGTTCGTTTTCCTAAATATACTAAAATAAAAGAAACAAAAATAACATTTAGATTTTTAGATTCGACAAATAGCAGAATTCGCGTATGTACGAGATATTACATATACCGCCATTAGTAAATCTGCGGAGTTTAGCGCGAAAACTACCAAAGATCGAGAAATGATTTTCTGTGCGTATACAGTATTTCCGCAATCGCTTTCAACTTTTTTTTATTTTAAATGGATTATTACACTTTTTATTGATTTTATTAACCACCTAAACTATCTTGATGATGCATAGTTATCTGCAGTTTCGACAATTACTTTTACCTATATTGCATACTTTGTTAGAATGTTGACAGCTGCAGACTAACATTTTAAGACCTAGCCTGAAAACGGATATAGAGTCCCGAGTTACTCTTTTTTGCTATCAGCTTAGAAGCTTCAAGGAATCATAATTATACTAATAAAAGCTGCTAGGCTCCATCTAAGGTCGATCGAGGTAGGTGGAAGAAAAAGCAGGCCAAACCGGACCGAAGTTAACTGATACAGAATGGGCCCATCCGCGGTCGGAACCTATATCGGAGAAATTTTCCCCGCGTTAGGCACGATACGATTTTTTTCGCGAGGCTCTGCAAGCCATTCGAAAGTAGATCGAAACGCCCGTGCCACGCGACGATCCGATCAGCAGCCATCAACCTAAAACAAACGACGGCTACCTTTTTCGCGATTTTTTTCTCTAATCTAATGTAGTACGTAGAAGTAGATTCCGGGCTGATAAGCAGTGGTGGCTTCACACTTTTAGAGTAGAAAGTGCTCTTTGCATATTGTCCTGAATTAATTGAAGACGTAGTCTATCATCTTACAGTAGTGGTAAACTATTCTCCAGGAAATTGTTGTAAATCTCACCATTTAAATTATTATTAAAGAACAAATCTACAACAATCCTTTTTAAGATCCCTCCCCAAGTGTTAAGTATCCATTTGTGTTGATATAAAATGGGTTGCACAAAATGAGTTTCTTGTATAGTGTGACTTTTCCCGTTTACTATTCAAAAATTAGAAAATGTTGCTTCATTTATGAAAACACATGCTCTAAAACATATTGATCTTGTTGTAACTATAAAAGCAGCCATTCTCAGTACACAAGCATCTTTCCAAAATTAATTTTACTTAATTTTATAAGGGTGGAATGAACGTTTCTTTTGTATAATTCTCCTACAACAGTGACTTAATAAATTTCACGATGTTTCAAAATTGCCCTTGTAAATTCCACAATATAGTGAAATACAATAATGCCACTCAGCCGTTTTCAGTCGGCCAATTTTTGAAAACATAGTAGCAGCATTTCAAGGTCATCCACATAAATAGGTCATTTCATAGCCTTCTATGACCAAACTGTTGTTTCAAAAAAACTTGAGAAAATGTCTATAAAATTGTCTTTAATATTATTTTACACAACTTTATACTAGATAAATTAAACCGTCAGGTTACAACAGTTCCTGCAGTTGCTATAAAACTTCGAAACGATATATAAAGAATGCATACAAAATACGCGACTGCTACTGATATATATTATAGATAAATTCGTGGAATACATTTAAAGATAATATTTGCAACCGCATTCAATCAGTTCTTAATAAACATTAATACGATCGATATGAGGCAACAAACCAGTGCCAGAACTTATGCAAAACATTTACATGAACGACATACGTTAACATAATGAAAACGAATATATTGTAAAAAAATTAAGTGGTAAAATTTGAATATTCAAATACATGAATTTCTGGAATTCAAAGTTATTCTTTAACATATTCATCAAATTAATTTAATAGATATTTAAATACTGACATTTGAAAATCTCTTCCTGTCGAACGTTTTCATATCGAAGGTTAATAGCAATAGCTATTGATCCAATGGGAGTATACCGCCGATAACGCTACGTTTTATTGTATTATCCTAAACAATATATTTTTCCAGATATGATCTCTAGTATTCACTTAATGCCTCTATGTTGACAAGATACATTTTTACTAAGTAGTGTGTAAACAAATAGTTATTTTCTGTACAACAAATAACCATAAAAGATTATTTACAAATTACTTTCGATATCGTATTTGTAATTGCGCATATTAAATCCAATAATGTTCTAGTTACAGTCATGAGCGTCGATTACGTGAGTGCATTTTGGGATTGAAAATGTAAACATAATCTCCTCAAATACGCAAAAATTTTAACATCCACTTACCTAAAATTTAGATTTTGTTTGGTAAGTGTTATTCCTAAAAGAAGTTGATGAACAAGTTGGATATGGAATATAACAATAATTTTCCCAAAGAATCTATTACTGAAATGTACGGTTAAAGTAACCATCCTAATCAATAGTAACCAGTATCACTGATCTATTTAGGGAATAGTATACGAGGATAGTCTGAAAAGTTTCCAGCCTCTCTAACACAGAAACAAGTACATTTTTTTGCAAATTTAGTTTCATTTCTCACGATAGTCTTCGTATAGGTCTATACACTTTTCTCAGCGATACTTCCATCTGTTTAAGTATTCCAAATATACTAGTCGCAATTAAGAATGTACCACCAAAATTTTTTTGCTAAATAATGTCCATTAGTAGCAAGAATGAAAGACAATTCAACAAAGGAAAGTGTGGAGCTCGTCCGGGGTGAATACGTTTTTTTATTCTGGTTCTTTAATACATTTTATTCTGAACGTATATTCTACATAACACAAGTTACACGTAACGAATTAATATGGTCTAAAACTCTACTTTATATACTAACGACTAACTTACGGTTTTGATGCATCGCGCCACCTTCAATTGGTGGGAATTTTAAAAGTTCTTTCCACAAAATTAAATAAGGTTCCTCTAGAAAATCAGGTAAGAACTCTTTGCCATGGGGCCAGATGATGAAGGTGTCATGGACATATCGGAACCATGCCTTGGGTTTCAGCTCTGCCCGATTTCCTAGACCACCTTAATCGTCAACACTCAGATATCAATTTCACTATGGAGGTAGAACATAACGGTGCACTCCCATTCCTTCACATGCCGGTCACACGTAACCCTGATGGTAGCTTAGGTCACTCTGTTTATCGAAAACCCACACACACTGATAGGTATCTCAATGCCACCTCACATCATCATCCAGTGCATAAGTTCTCAGTGATCAACTCCTTGGTGCACCAAGCAGTGACAGTCTCTGAACCCAACAACCTTCCCACCGAACTGAATTACGTACAAAAAAACCCTCCGCAACAATGGTTTTCATAACAAGGATATCAATAGAGTCATTAACAAATATCTTCATCCGACCAGTAAAAGAACGACCGAAAACACTACCACCAATCTGGCTACCGCTTATCTTCACTATATCCACAAGGTAACCGACAGAATCAGTAAAATTTTGAAGAAAGAAAATGTATTGATAAATACAATCGATATTCAGGCAGCGTTGCTGTTATTGCGACAATATTTTTTTTTAGCAAGTGCTCCTTTTAAAATGGAACCTACGGCATATACTTTAATTCTAACGCAAAAAGCAAGAACATTCTGAAATTTCAAATATTTACTTTGTTCGTCGAGGTGATTCTGAACATAGTCACGGATTACACGTTTGTGTATTTAATGCATAATTATCCGTTCGAAATACAAAAGTAGTACATTATGAAGATTAAATATTTCTATCAATTTTACAAACACCAATTATCCTTCTCCATTCATCGCGCACACCAAAAAATAACTTACAACATTTTTAAATATGTGAAATAGTCAATTTTTTGTAAATAAGCGGAACAATTTATGTGAATGTTGCAACAACATCTAACATTTACCACTTACAGTTCTATATTTGTGACCGAGTGAAATTTCGCACATCGACGTCATTTCTTCATGTGTATCGTTTCTATGCTAGATACTTTTACTAAGAAAAGATTTATTCTGAGAATGTTGAAATTTTGAATTTTCATTTTTATACCGGTATTTTATATCTTCTATAATGAATGTTTAGTTTGCGCTCGTATTGCATACAGCATCACTTGAAAATTACTCCACTGAGTACACGAAATTAAACTTATTTGTGTAGTAAAAACACTAACACCTTTTGTCATAATTAATTTGTATCAATTACACCGAAAGGAACGATACCGTATGTAAGATACACCTATCTTATATGGTAAATATTAATAAAGAAATTGCATTAAGAAATACTTACTCTGCATAGGAATGAAAAATAGTAAAAACGCTATTCCTCCGAAGGTGGCAATACCAATTTCTCTATAAATCATGTAAGTACCCACTATTGTTTGGATAGGACCAACCCAAATATAGTGAGCCAGGACAAAACCTTGATCAAATTTGCTAACGTCATTTGATAGTAAATTCACTAACTGGCCGACAGTCGTTTGACCTAGGGCGCGTTGACTTAATTTCAAAGTCTTCCGGTATATCATAGCGCTGCACGACACTCTCAATTTCATAGATATATGCATTAGAGCCATCATACTTGGGTGACCTAAGAAACATTCGGTTAAAGTTGCCACAACTACTAGCCCAGCATAAAAGTAAGCTTCTGACAGCGACGTGTGAGTTTGGCCCACACTAAAATACGACACAAGTTTCCTTATCGAATACGGAAGAAGTAATCTGTAACAAAATGATATATTTTCGTCAGTTGAGTCTCTAAAGTATAATAATAATCCCTGTTCAATTTAAAAAGTATACCATCATCAACAAGCGTTTTTAGGTTTTGCAACTAGCCCAAACTTCTATTGTCTAGTAGTTAGATTTCCATTTTCAAAAATAGGCTGAAGTATTGAAGTGTTGACCTTCGGCTTAGAATACGAAATGTCAAATCGATGAATCCAAGAGTAAGTATATATGTAAGTGTACGTATCCTTGCTACATGTTAATATTCTAGAAATGTATATAATGGCTACGTAATAAAAATTTAGTCCAGCTGGAAAACTTTCAAAAACGCTTAGTAATGATGGTATACTTCTCAAATTGAGGAGGAGTTATTAGTTAAGGCCAAAGAACTTGAAATAAAACATTTCCAGCCAAATACAGTAGAAAATCATTGGGCGCGTTCAGGCGACGCAATTGTTGGGTGCGGTGAGGTGTTATGTTTCCTGAACAAGAAATATTAACTATGGCGATTGTCAACTGTTGGATAACATGGCTACCAAAGATCAACAACATCAAAACCTTATTTTTGTAAAAGTGTGTAACGACAACCGTTCAGCAGCATTTCAAATGTTACCTGTTACCATACCAAAAACATGCTCTCGGTATAAATAAACGGTATCGCCTGAACACGCCCACTTTTAACAACGTAGGTTGCAATAAGTTACTTGTAGCATCTAAACTATTAGGTCTCGACTAGTTTGCATACAATATAATGTAATTTTAAATCGCTTCTAGACTCCTCTTTAACGACGAAATCGGCTATAACATCGAAATATTTAGCTATATCTAATATAGCGGATATAATTCTATTTTGATAACTTGATCCGCATTTAGATCCATGTAACTTAGTAAAGCAGACACTAATAAAGTTCAAACAAACAAAGCACGATGAGCAATTCCGATTGAAGAGAAAGTTGCTGTTATTTCGAGAATAGAGTCTGGTGTAATTCATGTCAGTAGAATGTCCCATTCTACTGTTTCTACAATTTGTAAAAATTGCAACGAAAAAAAAGCGACAAATATAATTTATTGGCAAAGAAAAACATGCATAACGCTACAAATGACGATATTGATGACGTATTGTTGCAATGGTTTAAAATGATACGAAATCATGGAATTGGATTACATGATTTCCTTGATACCATAATATTGTGCTTGGGATGGTTTCGCGAAAAGCAGTTGGTGTATCGAAGGATATCGCAAAAAATTGAGTATTATAATAATATGACAATTTGGCGCTATATTTATGTAGTGGGTACAACAATGATGAAACATTCAACGTTGATAAAACGGGTCTTTTTTTAATGTAGCCAGATAAGACCCTAAAATGTAAAAGAAAAGAAGAAGTGTACGGAAGGAAAGATGGCCAAAGACAGAATACAGTTATGGGAGCAAATAGCATAATAGGCACGATAAAAAGAAAACTGCTAATAATAAGAAAGCTAAGGAAACCACATTGCTTCAGAAAAAATTCTTCATCAATAATCCATAAGTTTAATAATAAAACCTGACATCGGAGAGATTTACGAAATAAATTCGCAAATGGGACCAAAAATTAAGTAGATCCAAAATTAACAACTTAAAAATGTCATCTATCATCAAATACGACAGCTGTTTTACAACCACTAGACTAGGGCACAATAAAGGCAACTAAGACACATGTTAGGAAGGGACAAATTATAAAAATGAGAATTTGCTTACTGTGATACTAATTAGACAGTGTCTATTGGACGTAGTAATGTTCTTATGTATCAATCGCATGGAGCAACGTTTCACAGAAAAACAATTGCTAACTGCTTTAAACACACTTCATCAAATTTCGATGAAGGAGACGAATTTCCTCTAGCAGAGTGATTGGAAACTACTACAGACTTTAGTGGTAATTGAACCATCATATAATATGTGGATAACAATTTAGCTACATGGCAAGAACCATCAGAAGAACAAATTGTGCTAAGCGTTTACTTGAATAAGATAAATGATGAGGAAAATCTGGAAAAAGAAAAAGGAAGTGAAGAAGAGGCAGGTGCTGAGCCGTCCCTTTCTTCGACACAAAAAATCGTGTTTAGAATACGAGGAAAAATACTGGCAGAATTAAAATACAGTATTTGGGAGCAAATTACTCAACTCTCGGGGTAGACAGTGTTGGACATAAGAAATTCCGTTAACCTTGATTTTTGTTGTTGATTTAATTTGTTGAAGTTGTACGATAAGTTGAAATATATCCGTTACTTTATGATAACCACATTTTGAATATACATTTACATATGTAAAGAAGTCATTAGAAAATCTAACCCGAAGTCCTTAGAAAATTTAAGTTGTTAATAATGAGGACCATTCGTGTCCTCGAAACGGCCGTCCCAGATTAATTATACGATTAATTAAACTTGTGTGGTGTGGAGGTTGCCGATACTTATGTGTTGTTTACCATTGGGTAAATGAGTTTAAACTTGGCAGTACACCCGCAAAAGATGAACATCGTTCTGAACATCCAGTGGAAGTGACTACCCCCGAAATGATTGAGAAAATCCACCAATGATCGACGAATCAAAGTGCGCGAAATAATAGAGGTCGCAAGGTATAGTGTTTTCAATTTTGCAGAAAAAACTGGGCGTGAAAAAAATCTCGGCTAGATGGGTGCCGCGTTTGCTCCCAGTGAAGAATAAACGCAATCGTGTGGTCGTCTCTGAGGCTGTTTTGACGCTTTTCCGCCGCAATCCTGACGAGTTTTTCCGGCGAAACATAGCTATGGACGAAACATGGATACACTACTACACTCCGGAGACAAAGGAGCAGTCAAAACAGTGGGTTTTTGAAAGCGAACAGGCTCCGAAGAAAACGAAGACTGTGAGATTGACCGGCAAGGTGATGGCTTGGGTTTTTTGGCATGCACGCGGAATCATCTACACCGATTACTTGAAAAAAGGACAAAAATAAATGGAAAGTATTATGCGTCGTTATTGGACCGGTTGAGCGAAGAAATCGAGAAGAATCGTCCTCATTTGAAAAAGAAAAAGATCCTCTTCCATAAAGACAATGCACGGGTGCACACCTGCGCAGTTTCGATAGCCAAAATTATGGAATTAAAGTTTAAATTATAACAACATCCACCGTATTCACCGGATTTGGCCCCTAGTTATCTCTTTTTATTTCCTAATTTGGAAAAATGGCTCGGCGGATAACGGTTCACGTCGAACGGGAAAGTCATTGCTCAGAGAGATACCTATTTTGAGGACCTTCCGAAATCCTACTTTTTGGAGGGCTTAATAAAGTTGGAGAAAAGCTTTGAAAAGTGTATAAAGTTAAATGGAGATTATGCTGAAAAATACATAAAAATCTAAAGATACTTTGTTTTTGTATCTTTTTCTACGGACTTATTGAACGACCCTCATATGTTTACTATTGTAATAATTAAAGGAAGAGACAGAAAATATATTCAAAAAGTAGGCTCTCATATAACGACAATCGCGTGTAACGACCGCATTTTGTCGGTATATATCTTCGTTGTTAAAAGTGACTTTTACTGTATTTTCATTCAATCTTCCAATAATTATTGTGAGGCGGAATTAAACTTTGTCGTTTCTAATAATAACTCATAATTTAAATCTTGGTGGTTATCAATTATCTACAGCTAACCTTCATATCGTATTTTGTACATTATTTGAACATAACATGATAAAAACGGGCAATGTGTGCAGAAATCAAAATATAGACAAAAAGCAAGCGTAGTTTTTAATTAGTTGATTAACTTATTGTCTTCTGTATGTTTTTTTTTTCTTTTTCTAATATTATTAAATACGTTACCCGTAATTTTATAGCAAAGGCGATACTCTACTGTTGAGTTAGAAGAAAATAGTGATATTAGTGTACAAAACCAACCATATAGCGACTGTTGCGCGATGCTACTTCTATTGCTCCAGGTTCTTTACATCAATAAATAATTATACAAGGTAAGTACGTTTCTGCATCCCAATTAGTCGTTAATGTTACGCCATACTTAACGTGACAAACTTTCAGAAGTAACTATTAACCATTACCAGAATTATATAATTATACTTACACTAAGGTCATTTCATGTATTAGCTTTATTATTCCTATTAACATAAACTCTAAGCCGAACATTCGAAATAAAGCTCTATGTAACGCAGATTTCTTATGCTTTCTATGTTGTTGCTTCCATATGTCTTCCAATTTTTCACCTAATTTTTTAGATTTATGTTCTTCGAGAGGCTCGTACAGATCGTCTTCTTTCAGTCCTTTCTTACACGCCTTATAAAATACTGGTAAAACATACCTGCAACAAACGAAAACATATTTTAGCCAGCTTATATTATAGCATACGATGCATTTAAAGTACTTTACTTTTACATTAGGTTATTTATGGAAAGTGCATAATATTACTCGGCAAACTGTATACATACAAAAAACCTCGCGCAAATGTTTTATGGCGGCGTTTCATAATAAAAATACCAAACAATACTGTAATCAATATAGACAGATATTCATTTCCAAATAATTCAGAATTATAGAAGTCACTCTGACAGATAGTATGTTGCATTTTTGACGGAACCAATCTCTTTACTCCTAATAGGGAAATTGCATCAAAATTTATTCGCTTTGGAAGTTGTATATAATGATTATTAAGGTATAAAGACAAATGGTTCTCGTTATTTTGAAAAAAAGGCTTGAGAAAATCCTTAATCAAATCTTAATCTCGTGATTAAAAGTGCTGGTGTGACATATGGTGGCTGACAGACTGCTTTTCTGCAGGCGCAAATATCAAAGCGCATTATGACGTAATAATCTATCTAAGAAATTCCAAAGTTATTGTTTGAAGTCATCAAAATTTTCTGATGTTCCATCCATTTCATCTGGCTTAACAGCGGATGGAACTTATGGAAATGGTTCAGAGTTTATGTGATGTGTACATTTGAAACAATGGGGACAACAATTTGCTGTCGAAGTGGGTGGTAGATGAGATACAATTAAGAATTAACGGATGTCTCGTACTAATTAGAGAGACTGTACAAAAGATACACGAATTAAAAAATCAGACCACCATAAAACAAACTTAACATTCATTATCGAATTAAGCAACTTACCTATACTGTTTATAGAGCTCATAGTGAAATAGAATGTTTGGTTTATAGCAAGTTTTGAGATGTTAAAGAAGTATACAAATACATCGGAAAACGCCTAGAACAAAACCAAAAAGAATACTGTTTGTTGTTGCCAAAGGTTAGTTTGTCATTTGCTAGTGTATTTTGAGGAAGAAAAATACAAGAGAGGTCCTTTAATATCTATTGATGCGATCTATAAGATCATTTACAATTGTCTAATATTAAACCAAAGCTTACATACAAATTGTAGAGTTACGAATGCTTTGGGTATTTCTATGGCTACTATCTACAATGTAAAGCCCAAGAAAGAGACTATATACACTTATCCAGTATTTCAACAGCCCTGTACAAATCAAGATTGATACCCAAAACAATTGATGTGTTTGAGAGAGTCAAAACGTATGTGCGTACTGTAATTTATGAGATGTACAAGGATAGTAAGTTACTTTTCACGATTAAATTCACGTTTAATATATTTTTATAGAAAAGCATGTAACAGTAAAAGGGTTAAACGAAGTGTTGGAACAGAGAAATATTTTACTGCATACTAGCATTTCTTCATTACAACGTTTGCTACATCTTCCGTGGTTTAAGTTAAAGAATTATAGCTCTTATGAAGAAGAGTGATATCTGCACATAAAAATAGTTATTCGGACCAAGATTATTAGAATTATTTCAAGTATGAGGTAGGTTCATATATAAGCAAAAAAATCATAAAATTATGCTAACAATACGCTATTTTTACAATTTAAGTAGCAGATATTGTTAACAGAAGTATAGCCTATTCTTAACCTTAAAAGTGTTAAAGCAAGCTTACCGTATTCTTGGATCAAGTAAAACTATAACCTTACACAGAAGTAATTCTCAAGTAATCTTCGAATATATACAAGATTTAGAAAAAGTATACGATGTTCCTGAATCAAATAAAAATATAATCTTAAGTGAAATTTTTTTTTGCATGATTTGTATCGAGAAATGGGTGTAAAGAGATTAAGTATAGTTGAAACACAGAAGGCCTAAAAAGAATTTATTACAATTTTTAACAGAACAGAACGTAACATCGTATATCTAACAATAAGATAAATATGAAATTCTAGAGTATCACTTACACAGTGAAATTAACAAATTAGATGCCATTAGGCACTTTATGAAGTATGGTTGGCAAAGTTGGCATAGAAGTGCAGGAAGTTCCACATCGAATCACTTTCTATATTTAATTCTTCCTATAACGGTATTAGATTACACCACATATACTTTATTCGAGTGGCATTGTTTCTGTTTAAGAATACAAGCTGATTTGGAATAGAATATACTTAAATCTTCTGTTCTGAATATAGCTGCTTTAAAGTAATGATTCGTAAGTCTGAGCATTTAAAGTTAAAGGTATATTGATATTCTTCAACTAAAAATACATTTTTATGTATGTAACGCTATATTGAAGTGAATGAAGTAGACGCATTCAATTTGCGAAACACCATGTTTCCTGCTTCAACATTTCCTACTTACTTTGATTTAAAAATTGGTGCTTTTCGATATAAGAAGTCATTATTTAATTTTTAAAAAATAACAACATAACGCTCACCTTATTCGCTTCCACTCCGTAAGTAGAAACGAAGTTGTACATTATTTACACAGGCTTTGATAGAAAGAAGTTTACCATTTAATCCTGTTGGTTGCAATCCCTCATGGCTTGTTTCTTAAGCTCAATGTCAACTAAAATGTTAACCAAGAATCTGGCTTATAAAGAAAGTATGTGCGTACCCGCTAACAGATAGCCGACGGGAGAAAGAAATACTAATATCACGTGCCGATCGGAAATACATGATGGATATACATATTCATATACAACGCGTATATATATAACAGTAATGCTGCAGCACTGTGCTCGGCACAATAACACAACATAAATAATAAAATAAACAATTCCTATTTTTTGGAAAACATTGTAAAACTTTCTTAACAGCTGTTATAAAATTAGATGCTACAAATCCTGTCCTATCGGAACGTGACCAAATGCGCCCACGTGTCAACTACGTTTGAAATGACAGATGTTATTGTTAATCTTTGTGATGGAAATAGAATATTAATATCAGTTTATCATATATCAAAATTCTTCTTTTTTAATGCACTTTCTTAATGTTATGAAATATACAGTGTGTCCCAAAAAGTTTTATACAAATGGAGAAAAAGTTTATCTTACATTTCACAAAAAAAAACATTCTTGATGAAAAGCTCTGCATGACTTGTATAGATTCATAATCAAGCACAACATTTTTAAAACATTGGCTGGAATACAGGGAAAATCAAAATTATGATTTGGAGTGAGAGTAAAAGTACGTACAAACTTTAAAGATAAAAATTACAAGATATTATTAATTAGATTATTTATCGAATAAAGGAATAAGACATGATAAAAAATTAATAACCTTCTTATCAATTTTTCGACAATAAATAATACGCAAGATATAAATTTTATTGGGAACATGTAAAATTTCTTAAATACTACGAAACTTCAACATATCCGCCATCTCTTTCTAAACAGGTGATTGTTCGTTGATTAAATTCTATTATGACATTTCTAATCACATCTGGAGTTATAGCTTCACATGTTTCTCTAATGATTCTTTCAAGATCATCAACATCTTGAAATGGCTTCTGAAGGTATACCTTTTCTTTCAAGTAGCCCCACAAAAAAAGTCTAGACGGGTAATGTCTGGAGATCCCTTTACCGTTAAAAGTGTGGAGGAGAAAATCCCGAATATTTCTGTTACAGTGACATGGTGCTCCATCCTGTTGGTGCCATGTTTCTCCTCGTTCATTTAGTGGTAGTTCATCAAGAAAGTCCGACAACTGATTATTTAAAAATTGTAGGTATTTTTCTCCATTCATGTTGTTTCGAAAAAAGAATGGTCCAACAATTCTGACTTTGTAAATGCCACACCATACATTACTTTTAAATAAATATTGATCTTTGGTTTGGACATGGAAATAGAGATTAACAAAGTAAATATTGTGTCATCTTCCAATTTTTCTTAGATGCGAGCACAAAATTCTAGCCTTCGTTCAACATCTCCTTCTTTTAAAGTATGGGTAAATTGGAGCTTGTATGGTTTAAATTTATTGACCTTTAAAATTCCTGCAACCGAAGTTATATTCCATAAATTGGATCTGCTTCGAAATGAATATTTTGGATTTTGGATCACATCAGTTTCAATATCTTCATTTCTAAACCATGCCCGATCTTTTTCGCTAAATTTATTTTCAACACTTCCAGAACTCGTGAATTTATTTATTACACATCCGAATGCGATCTTGCGATGTAATAATATTTTATGTACACATGTTGGTACGTATTTTACTCTCACTCCAAATCATAATTTTGATTTTCCCTGTATTCTAGCCAATGTTTTAAAAATTTTGTAATTGATTATGAATCTACAAATCATGCAGAGCTTTTCATCAAGAATGTTTTTTTTTGTGAAATGTAAGATAAACTTTTCTCCATTTGTATAAAACTTCTTGGGACACACTGTATATTTCATTAAGAAAGTGCATTAATCACACAAAAACACTTCTTTCATTGTCAAGAAGGGGAACCAAACTTAGCAGAAATATTATCATAATAATTTTGTTGAGATAGATTCAGTGGCTATGGAATATCTGCAACTTTGCGTATCTTCCTGATATTCATTTCAGGTGTATTTTTTGCGAGTTTTGATTCAATTTTCAGCATTTTCTCTTGTCATACTTTTTACTACTTTTTCTTTTTTTACTTTTTACTACATGTTTACTGCATTTTGAGGGTTTGAATATGTCTAGAGAACGGTAGCGTTGATATTACCGCCAGTTGACCGACTTCGACAGGGTTGGAATTGCTGGCTTGCGCGAAGATGGCTTGTCGTTCAAGTAAATTACAAATTGCCTTAACTTTAGCCAATCTACCATCATGCTCGGTTATCAGTCTAGTCAATGATTGATAACAGCGTAACGAAGGGCCAGAAAGGTCGCCGAAGAGAAACCGAGGACCGAAGAAGAACTAATAAAGTACAGGAACGTCACCTAATAGCACTAAGAGACCGATTCTCCAATGGTTAGGTAATCAAGGTCGTCCTGTGTCATAGTATTAATAAAATTAAAATTAAATAGCCACAATCTTTTGTTACCGAGTTTCGAGTTACATACCACAGTGAATCTTTTTACTAAAAATTTCCGCGCGCTCCTACCACTTTTCGTTGAAAATTATTACATAAATATTCCCATTCTATTTATGGTATTGCTAGTGAAAATATTAAACGCAAGCAATCGGGTAGTCTTGGATGCAAGATATCGGGGCACTTAGTTTACGCACCTAATTTAAATTTGTTTACCCAAATTGAAATGCAACAGCCTAGTTTTGAAAACAGCTTCAACTCGTACAGTAGGTCTATTGAAACAATTGTCAACCTCTCAAAAAAGCATTTTGTAACGCGCTCACTAAAGACACAAACAGTGAGATTTTATCAGAGGGATCCCAAAGGGAAAGTAAAATATACCGAAGGTAAACAATTAAAAATAAAACAAGCTGTTGAAAGTCTTTCCCGTGGAGATCGTAATAAATAAACAGTATTGCCTGCGCAGAAACTTTTTCAGAAGACTGGATCCAACACCAATTAATTGTAGGTATTTACTTACTGTACGTAGGATTGTATTTTTCTACGATAAGGATTCTCACCTACACCTAACAAAATATCAAGTTTCACATCTTCATTCATTTTCTTAGAACACCCTTTCAAATGAGTTAGACATGCCGTGGATTGGGTGATATTTCTATGAAGATAATAATAATAATAATAATAATAATAATATATTTATTGGCGTTTTGTTTACATAACATAACAGGAAAATACAAAGAAAAAGGAAAAACTTTGCAAGCCAATAAGACTAATCGCCTAATAATAGAATACAAAGTATTCTGGCGTTCTACCTTTGTCCTTTTAAAATAATATGTATAAGAAACATAAAATAAAAAAAGATACAAGAGAAAAAAAAATAATTAGACAAATACAAAAGGGTGTGTACCATGCCATTCCAAAGTGTATATATGTATATACTCCCCCCGACATCACCCACAAAAGAAACAAAAAAATCAATGCGCGGTTAGGTATAAATAGATGACATCGTGCGGAGAGAACAAACCACACAATCAACGTAATCGGGCAAGAGAAACAAAAAAAGGTGTAATTAATCACTGCCCTGACAGAACTAGTTCCGTAATCTGTTTCTTAATGGCAGGCGCAAATGAAAAAATGTTGATTCCAGTATCGATCAAGTAACTGTTCAACATTTTGCTAACATTATAAGCGAATATTGTCACTTGCAATTGAAGTTTACCTACATATATTCAAAGTTGTGAAAGGTCCTCTTTTTTTTTTTGTTTGAGCATTCAGTAACTGAGAAAGTAGAAATGAAAAATATAGCTGCGTATCATCTGCGTAAAGATGGCATTTACAGTACTTCAGTTTAAATGGTAAATCAGAAGTGTAAATACTGAACAGCAACGGGCTTGCACCCTGAGGCACTCTACTGGAAATGGTAATAGCTTCAGATGTGATGCCACTAAGTACAACCCGCTGCGTGCGACCTTCGAGATAAGAATCTAAAAAATTGTACAGCAGATTGTGACTTATCAGCGTATCTTATATCAAAATTGAGAGCAGAGTGCCATGATGGATGACATCGAACACAAATCAAGGAGAATCAATGTCGCAATGTTTCCCATATCAGTCTCTCTAATATCATCACTTATATCAGTAAATGCAGTTGCACAGAAACCCAGATTGCGACACTGGTAAGATATTAACGTTATTAGTAAATTCGTCGAGTTGAACTGCAAAACACTTCTCAAATACCTTCCCCGGCGTAAATACTATGCTTATAGGCCGCCAATCTTTGTGATTAGTAGCGTTTTTAGTTTTAAGGTTTGGAGTAACCAAGGCAGATTTCCAGATATTAGGATAGACATAATATTCTATGCAGTAGTTAAAAAAAATGGAGCAAGTAGTCGTTCAAATAAGGTATACAAATTTTCAACATATGTAGGCTAATATTATCAATACCAGTAGCATTAGTTTTAATTTTAGTCAATGCATTATAAAGATCGGAGACGTGCAACTGGCTAAAACTGAAGGTACGACAATTACTTGTGTGTTCATGATTACACTGGGTAGATTGCACTGTTAGGGAGTGACTGGAAATAACAAAGAATTTATTTATAGTGTTGACATGCAAATAGGCTGCAAATAGAATATTTCGCATTAAACAAATTGCACACTTGTTGTTGAGTTCTGGTTTTGTCGCCGCATTCAACAAGAATTAATATTTCCATGCGCTGAATTTCACTTATATGATCCATGCTTAATTAGCTTTCAAAAAAAAATGTTTTCCAGTATAAATAACGAATATTTGGCATATGACAGTGTATAAAAGTGATTACTCTGTATTTTTGATTGATACCTATTGAATCTGTAAAAACTTTGTTAGGCTCCCTTTTAGTATTAAAATTTATGTTGTCCATTCCCAAGATTTTGTAATGTATGTGAGATATTAAAATGTTTATGACATCATTTAGACAATTAAATGATCTATCACAATAAAAAATATTGGGAGTTTCGAAAGTTGTCGATTGCGTGATTACTTGAAAACCCGCAGTAGAAGAAATTGATGCAAAAATGTTTATTTTCAAAAAATAAAACTGGCTTGTCCAAGCATTTCTTCAAAAAAACAAATTGCTTCAAATTTAACGAATTTATTCTATAATCTTACCGCGTACAGTGTATACTGAATATTAAAGTATTCATACACATGACACTGCATCACCTTGTATATTATCATTGTGAAAGTATTTACAGTTCATTCTGTGAAGCGATGAAGCGCTAAATTACGTAGTGTAACCTTGACAAGGCACGTTTTTGTAAAGAAGAATTCCAGAAACATGCTAGTCAAGGTAAATGAATTTGTTGTTATAATCAATGGCATCAATACCCAATAGCCACTTAATTGTAAATTGTGAAATTTATTATCTTCTTTTCATCAAAATCTGGATAGTAGTAAGACAGGAAAATAGTATGAAATGAAATTAGTAAAGGTAACGCATGAACGCCATAACAAACCACAATAAAATCAATAAAAATGAATTGAGAAATAAAGTTGTGAGATAGTTGCAACAAATTATTCTCGCAAGCAAGCTACAGATTAATACAAATTACAAAGCGCATAATAAGCGAAAAAGCAAAGAGGTTAAGTAAGAATAATCATCGAAGCGAAAGATATCTAAATGACAAAAGAATGGACAAAATAGGACTTCAGAAATTGTTATTAAAGACTAAAGGAAATATTTTCCGAAAAAAATGCGTTGATAATATAAAAAAAAAGAAATTTAAATAATCTGGTTTTTTATCATACAGACTAAATGTTACACGGGGCTGGGAGCACTGTCAATACAAAAGCACTTGCGGATTTCAAGAAACAAGAAAGTAGTATATTTCAAATTATATTTATTATTTAGTAACATATTTTCACATATCTACTACATAGAAGACCTTACGGCAAAAGGAAACACATACAAACCGTTTGGCATTTAGAATTTTAACGTTTGTTTTGTGCCATTGGTGTTTGCAAGATTTCTTTCGATGGAAGTAATAGCATATAACTTTGCGTCATTTAGAAAGTACGTGGTTTAGAAATACAGGCAACCACATTAAAAAAAAAACGCTTTTCTTTTTTCTAAAATAATGAAATAGCAGCATAACATAAAACTGCAACGCAATTTTTTTTTTGTTATTACTATTTAAAAGTAATATAACAATTTTTTGTATGTGTTGACTATTTTCAAAACGCGGTTGGTTTCGCTGCGGTTGTAATGCACAACTGAACTTGCGTTCACGTAATTTTGACAAGCAAATGACATTTAACACGGATATGCTAAAGATGCTAAATGTAATTCTATCATATTAAATATTCTAATGACTTTCGAATTAACTGAATGTGAAACGTGTGTAATTACATTTGTAGATATGTAACTGTTCTGTTTGCATTCATGCTATGTTATGAATTTGTTTATTTCAATAAACGATTTTTTTTAATTAATTTGGTTTCTAGTTTCACTATCTTATTAATTTTACTAACAATCAACATCGACATCATAGAAAGTTACAATTGTGAATCACAATATACGCTATGCTTCAATCACTCGACGACGAACTGTCCTTACGGCGAAAAGATTCGAGTGTGATGAAAAGATCCCAGGTGAACTGTTCTAGACCCCAAAATGTCAAATTTCAACGTCAAACAAAGCGCAACACCTTAATTAATTAATTTTTTTGACCTAGTACAGAAGTTTGAGGAGCCGTTAAAAATCTGATTAGATTAGATTTGGTACTCGATCTCGCGGCAGCCATGAATGTATAAATTGTGCATGTATGATGCGTTCCATTACATTGTTCGCCCTCTCACCGCAACAACAGATTAACAGTCAGAAGGTCCTCAAAAAAACGGCCTGGATGAAATATGGGCATTTTGGAATTTATGTAGGCCCGGCGCGGTTCTAATACGTTTATTAGCCCGGCTCTGCACGTTTGTCAATTCAAGCCGGCCCGCCACATTTACATCCGTTTTTATCAACGTTCGAATGATGGATATTGTGTCGCCATACCAAAAGGGCGTGCGTCATTCGAATCAACCAACATATTGTATTAACAATACAATATAATGTTACTTTGTTTATTGAATTGAAAATATAAAATAAATGCCACAGGTTATGCGCCTAGATTGTTACTAAGTGCAATTAACGAACGTTAAAATAAAAACAAAAGGTCACAAAAGTTACAAGGTTATGAACATTGCTTAAAAATAAGTGCTTCTGCGAATTATCGTATCGATTCATTAAAACGGGATATTTACGATACTTGGAAATTGCAAGCTCAAGTAATATTGACAAAGAATGGATTATGGAACTATGTATACAGTGAAACCCATGATTGAAGGCCCCGATGTAGAAAACTGGAATTAAGAAGATTTAAATGCAAAATCTGAATTAATCTTAGTCATATCTCCCACTTAATTGAAACAAATAAAGAACTGCAAGACTTCGAAAGACTTATAGGACACCTTAAGTAAAAATGTTAAAAGCAAAAGGCCAGCAAAAAAGATTACCTCCTTAAAACACTTGACCTTATATAAAATGGAAAATAGTGATGATGTATGTAATCATCTTAATAAATTTGGTGACACAGTAGACAAACTTTCATAGAGATGAATATGGTTATTAACGAAGATTTATTGAGCATAATGATGTTGTACTCCCTGTCACCACCGTTTAAAACCTGACAGACGATTTACCATCACCAGAAAACTTATAAATTCAAATCTCTGAAGAAACTAAGGCTCAAAATAAAACTAAAAGCTAAAAATTCCACAGAAGGTGAATTTTTTAGCAAGAATTATAAAGGTGCACGATGAAAATGTCCATCAAACTATGAGCAAAATAAGCCGCATTCTAGGCCAAAATGTTGTACGTAATACTGGAAAATACTCTATTTGTTCCAAATTTAAGTGCAAATTTAATGTCAGTAGGAAAAGTTATAGTTTTAATGTAATATTCAGTAGAAATATTGCTAAAGTTATTGAATTAAGAAATGTTATTGCAAAAGCACAGGGATCTGTATTACATTAATAGCATGAAATCAAATGAATATTCATCTTTCTGCAGAGAGTGAAATAAAAAATTAGGTCACTTGAACGAATTAGATATGAAACTTGCACTAAAACGGGGTTTCGTTAACGGTCTTGATTTTAATTCATCCGCAAAATTAAATGGCTCTGAGGTTTGTCTGAGGGAAACATTTTCTAGTTTAACTTTTCCAAAAGATTCTTTAAAATGTAGGGAACTTTTACGTATAATTCATCAAAACGTTTGTGGACCTTTTTATTTTATCACGTTCGCTGCTGCATATTCTAGATATACAAAGATATATTTCTTGAAACACAAAACTGAACCTCTAGTATTTAAAACTTCCAAAAATGAAGTAGAAAAAAGTACAGGGAAGAAAATAAAATATTTCTGGAGTGATAACAGAAAAGAGGATTACTGTAACGCGGAATTTGATACATTTTTTAAAGCACGTGGAATCCAAAGAAGACTTTCAGTTCCTTAGAACCGTACACTAGACAAAGGAAAATGTGTTCTTTTAGATGTTAACTTACCCAATATCTTTTGGACCAAAGTAGTTAATACTGCGAACTATTTTACAATAGATCACCGTCACCGTCACGAGCTTTAGATGAGGAAACCCCAAAAGATGGTTAAACAAAACACCATCTGTTAGACATTTACATACACTTGGGACTAAGGCATTTGCCAGATTATTAAAAAATTGTAATCAGTCCTGATGTAAAAGTATTAAACAAATTTGACCATAAATGGACATCAGATAAAAGAATGGAGTTGAGACTCTACTAGAAAACAACGATCTAAATGATGAAACTGAAGTTCCAGCCAGCAGAACCGACACAAGAATGGATTCCACCAATGATAGTTTTACAATGACCTGCCAACATGAAAACTCCACAATTATAATAATCAAACTGACATTCCTTAACTTCCTCACTTAAGGCTGAAATACACGGGCAGCCTAAACTGCCACTGCCTGCAGCAATTTGCTATCGGTGAGCTGCTCGTTGTGGCAACTGTCAGCAGTTTCAAGCTGCCAAGATGGACAGCATTTTGCTGCCAGACCGAGCATCATTTCGTTGCTGGGGCGAGTAACATTTTCCGTTTGCCACCACATCTGCCAATATTCTTAATTCCATTTTGTTGTGATACAGAAAGTAAAATTACTTTGTATATTACACTGAAAATGGTAATTTTAATTTTTACTTTACATATAGCTAGTCAATCTAAATAATTGATAAGATAAATTTACGCATACAATTAATGGCATATGTGTGCTATGCCATTAATTGTATGCGTAAATTTATCTTATCAATTATTTAGATTGACTAGGAATATGTAAAGTAAAAATTAAAATTACCATTTTCAGTGTAATATACAAAGTAATTTTACTTTCTGTATCACAACAAAATGGAATTAAGAATATTGGCAGATGTGGTGGCAAACGGAAAATGTTACTCGCCCCAGCAACGAAATATTGTATATAGTGATGCTAGGGATGTTATGCAATTTGATAGTGACGGGGGATGCACAATTTCAACTGCCCGGCGCGCTGTGAGCAATTTTGATAAACTGGCCAGATAAAAATATATTTTTCTGGGTTATTCAAAAATAAATTTTAACTAATTAGATATATAGCAAACACTTTGGAGCATACGTGACAAAAATAGAAACAGAAACAGGCGAGCGATATGTGGATGCTGAATATGTAAACCTAAGCAATCTATATTTTTCGATAAGGCGCGCTCGCCCAATTAATAACGTGACAAACAATTGTATTGCGTAACTGTGAATTTATCTACAGGAACTATGGAAACAAAGGATAAGTTTTTAAAAACCATAACTTTTTCTAGATGCTATTGTCTACTAAAGTTAATTGTCGATGTTTAAAAACTTACCTTGGGTTTTAAAAAAAATGGAAAAAAAAAATATATTTTTATTTTTTACATTTTTTCTTAGAGGAAATATTGTTTTATCGCCTTATCAAAAAATTAATTGCGTCAGATTGCGCTCAAGGATGATTTTAAATTTACATTACACATTTATAACCCTTCAAACGCAGAAAAATGTTGAATCTCTTACTAATGTGATAATTTATAATTAAAATGTATATTGGTATTTACAACAATGATTTGGTTTTATTATTAAATACATAAACGAACGCCCACATTACTTTGCAACCAGAATAAAGATACCGTATTTTTGTACGGCTAAATTGTAGGAATCGGCCACTGCGTGGCGGGATCGAGCACCAAGTTAACAGCTGCTGCTTAGATCGGCGGCTCGTTACAGTCCATATGCACGGTTGCATTGAAAACAATGGTACGTCTAACTGCGGCAGCTCGTTGCTACTCGTGTATTCGGGCTTTTATTATTCGCCGACTTGAAAAGTAGGTAAGCAAATGTGACACTCGGTGAACTCGCCATCAATCCATCACTACGAACAAAAACGATAACTGATGAATTCATCACCAATCTAACTATGAACTAAAAACGTGTTGGTTAGCAACTGGTGCCATCACTACCTGTGTCCACCGGATGCAGGCAGTGTTGGCACCAGTTATCAATCGATACACGTTTTTACTAGATAATTGGATTTGTTCGTTTCTGTTTGAATTGAAGGATTGATGGTGAGTCCACCAAATATCACATGTTGGATGGTAAGTGGGAAAGTTGTATCAGTAAAATAATTTATTATTGTGGAATTATCGCGTTGACCGGTCGTGGTAAATCCATCGTAAAACCATCATTTCTGGAATCTGTGATGGAAAGAAAAACGAATCTAAACGCCAGCGGCCCGACATCGTCACTAGTTGTCGGCCTATCAAGTCCGTTCGCAATGAAACATATAAAACAAATGCCCACGATTGTATGTATACTATTTCCACAATGTAGATACATTTTTATTTCAGTACAAATTCTGACATTATTGATTGTTTGTGAAATTGAAGACTGTTTATTTAGACTCTAAATGCCGTGGGGCAAAATTAGTGACCTAATGCCTTCTTCGGTTACAGCAAATTATAACCATATTCAAGGCGACCTACTTCTGAATTAATACCCTTCAATATTGATTATATTATAGTCAATCAAAAATGTTATGCCGGTATACATTCTGTACAAGCAAATTATTTGTTTTAGAAATCATTTGAACAAATAAATGTTAAATTAGAGACGCCCTCATATTACAATTCCGCTTTACGGCAGGCTGTTTATTCATTAAAAATAAATAACGACCTCTCCGTTCGCACTATTTTTTTTTCTCAAGTTCAATAGATAGTGGTAAGTATCTAAGTTCCAGTCTAAAAGTTCACACGGCAGTCCGTCTGACTCTTACATACATATCCTATACGTTAGATTTGATCATTATTCGACTAAAAATGTAATCACAAATAAGGAAATTTTCACAATTACATCATTCGAAACTACAAGTATTCATCATTCGTGAATACATCAAATGTACGATATTCTGATTTAAATAGTACACTCTATATACTTCTACAGATCAAATGTACGATCTTATTTAAATGGAACAGCCGGTATACCTTGTTTTAGTGCCATTATCTATAAAAAATGGCCAGACAAAGTACTACTTTACGGATTAATTCACATTCAACGACTATTCTTTGGCTCAACTCCAGCAAAGTAGTTATTCGTCTAACATAAACACGTGATTTGAGATGACCGCAAAGGAAAAAGTCTAGTGTACTAAGATCCACTCTATAAATCTTCTATGACCGTTGCATCCAAAAAATCATCATCTGATAATTCTTGAATCAAGTGCACTTTATACAAACGGTACATTTTTCTTTTCAATATTTTCTCTACAGAACGACGACTTATACCCTAATTTAGCGTCAAAGTTGTAATAGAAGTTTTTAACCAATGGTAATGTTTTCCTCCAATACCTTTGTTAGTTGCGGTCTGCAGTCTATCCGTTTTTTGGCAATTTTTTAACCTCCCAGTCAAACTAAAACGTTTTAGTGTTTTAGTAACCACTGGACGTGTTATAAAGTTTCTTTCGGTATGCGAGTCATTAAAAAATGGCACGCTTCTTGAGTTGTAACACGATCGTCAAACCTGATCACTATTTCCAACCGTATAATTAGTAATTAGGTAGACGTGAATTAAATAAACTTGACAGTTCTTCAACAGTTACCTACTAGACGATAAAAACCAAACAGTAAATGTGAAGTCTCCATTTTTTACAAATAATAGTACTAAAACCAGTATGGACGAATCCAGAAAAACAAGGTCTATTATAACCTGCAAAAATACGCAGGAAGTCCCGTTTAAATAAAAAAAAGTTGAAGGCACTTCCAATTAAACCAAAGTACAGTAACAACAAGAAACTATTACATTCATTACATTTACTTATAATGTTTCATCAATATCATTTCATTTCCATTTTAAACATATTTGCTTGGTTATATACTTTATCTCAATCCGGTGTAGTAGTAACGTGTATATTAAAATCGAAATCATATCAGAGATCGAAACAATGACTACGCTTTGTTGCTGCGTTATACACACGTATGAAACATAACAAATGCAACATGCAATATTCTCATTATTTTATAATACTAATTTGTATAGTATTTAAACGTACAATACAGATTTTTTTTTACAGTTTTACAACTGCTGCATTGATATTATACAGCACGTATTGAATTGAGCGCGTCCCATCACGGCCCGTATTCTCAGCGAGAATATTGTGACGAAATAGTTCGTGTCGGAACATGTCCAAGCGCATAATGTAAATTAAGTTCAGTGTCGTTTCAACGTTGAACGGTTTTGGATGTTTCATCATCTCTAAAATGTTTTTAATCCGATATTTCCGATTCGAAAATACTCATAACAATTAGCGTTGTCACCCATCGACTCCTTGTATAATGTCCAAAATTCTCCTCCTTTTCAACATTTTATGAACGCCTAATCGTGATTATGACTTTTCAACCTACTTTTATTTTCAAGTAATAATGCAATTGTGCGTATTCCGTGATTATTAAACTGCATTGATGCACAAATAATTTTTGGTGATACCGGTGTGAATATTTTGTTAGCACTTTTCATTGTTTGAACCAATACGTAGTTATTTTATCTGTTGTGTGTGCCTGATACAATATAAAGCGGTAGCACGGTTGCCCCAAACAATACAATACGTGCTAGAGACCTTTAGTGCATGAAAATATGAATCTACGTTAAGTCTATTATACATTTGTAGTCCTATTCAATTTAATTTCTAAAACACTTTTCGATGATGGAGGGATCGTGAAATAAGGAAAACATATTAGATAATGTTACGAAAGAATAGTATATTACATTTTCGCTATACTACATACAAACATACGAGGGAAAGTCATTAAGTAAGTCACAAGCTGCTGTGGGAAAGCTGAAAATAGCAGTGAGCTATTTCCCTATGTGTCATTGGGTATCAGCACAATTCACCTTTGATATTCAAGTGGCGCATACGCAGGCAGTATTAAAATGGCGACCCTGCTCGAAAAGTCTACTGTAGAAGAGCAGCATGCCATTGTGCGTTTTTTTTTCTGGGCAAAAGGTCTTCCTGCAAAAGATATCCATGAGGAAATGTCTCCTGTTTACAGTGAAAAGTGTTTGTCGCGTAAAGCCGTGTATAACTGTGGGTTGAGAAATTCTCTCAAGGGCGCTCAAAAGTTGTTGACGGTCAGCGAAGTGGCCGGCCCATTCAGATTGCGACAGTTTGCTCACGATGGATACCTAGACAACTGACCGAGGAACACAGAAGTATTCGAATGGGGTTGTCCTTGTAACACCTATCTAGGTACGCAGAAAGACATGGTTAACAAAATTGTTACTGGAGATGACTCATGGGTACACCACTACCAACCCGGAACAAAGCGTGCTTCTTCACGGTCAACAAAGAAATTCAAGGTTGTACCCACAACTGATAAGGTTATGCTTACCGTGTTCTGGGATTCTCAAGGAGAGGTCCTATGCCATTTCCAAAATAGAAATGAGAGCGTGACTACTGTAGAATTTTGTTGTTACTTCGGGATGCAATTCGACGAAAACATCCAGACCTACTAACGAGAGGAATATTGCTACATCACGATAATGTCAGGCCGCATTCGACCCACTTGAGCCAGGCGAGAATTGAAGAATTAGGGCGGGAACTTCTTGAATATCCGGCTTACAGTTCCGGCTTAGCCCTAAGCGACTATCACCTGTTTAGTCCGCTCAAAAAGCATCTTGGCGGTAGACATCTCGAAGGTGATAATGTTCAACAAGAGGTACGCACCTGGTTCACGGCACTAAAACACTTTTATGCAACAGGCATTGAAGCATTGATAAAGCGGTGGGATAAGTGTATTAATGTAGATGGAGACTTTGTCAAAAAATAAAACTTGTTTTTAGCTAACTATTTCTTTAATCATTTTTATAATAGCTTTTTGTGACCTACATACTTACTGACTTTCCCTCGTATATTAAATTAGGTAGTATAATTTTATCCATAGTCGAAAAGTTAATAGGATGTTAGAACGCTATTAGTTAGTAGCCACTAAGGTCCTAATTAGATAATACTATCCCACTGTATTCATAAACGAATATTTAGTAGCCACTACTAGTTAATAAAGAGACGATGGAATCAGTTCAGAACCATGGGGAGTACACACAAAAGAAATTCCAACAATCGTAGAATTAGCTCAGCATCAATTCCAAGATCGTTTCAACAGACACCGAATTATTTCAAGAAAGCGATATGGCAACAAGGCAAAATAGCATAGTGTTTGAAATTCGGCAGACTAGGTTAAAATTATCTGGCGCGCTTACCCCATTTCGTAGTTAGCTCCCAAAAAGAAAAAATCATAACGACATATTTTTGTCTTATTTATAGAAATAACTGCCAGTGCTAAAACTCACAAAATTGAGGTTTTTGTGAAAAAATAATTTATAATTAATTAATTATAAATAAAGGAATATGAATTAACAGACATTCAAGAAGTTCAGGAAGTGGAGGGAAGACATGTAAGTATTCTTCGAAATGCATCTATTTATCTATTCGAGCTGCACAACGTGGATTTTTGCAACCTGCTTTAAGTAGGATAGTGTAGAGATTAATAAAAGCTATTATACAACACTTTTTGTGAGTTAACACAAGACAATATATTATATACGCCCAGTATTGTAGAAAATGGCGGCAAAATTAATCAAGAAGAGAAACACCTCGACAACAATATTTTCAAAAATATTTGAATTAATATAAATAATTTAGCATTACAATGATTCCATTTCGTCGTGTATTTCCATTACACACTACAATATACACAAAATGCACGAGGGAATTGAACCGCTGTCCGCGTTCTCCCCCATCATCACCCACCGCTACTGCTTACAGAGCTACTAAGATTTTAGTTTAACACCTAACGTTAATAGCATCTTAGACATTACTAAATGCATTTATGATTACGAATTTTCTTAGCAGTGTCACTAATATTTTTATAAAAATCCTACTAGCAGCCCAATAAGTGCGACTGTGAATAAGGCTGGTAGTGTTTAAGACTGATTATGAGTTCACTATTATTAACGCGTTTCTTAGTGACAAAATTAGATTATTACTACAAAATACACTTATAAAAAAATAAACTTGAATTTATATGTTTAATTTCTAAAACACTATATAAGAATTTAAACACTTCGTTTGCGTTTATTGTTAACAGATGTCTTTAAGATTATTATCTTAATCAAAGAAGAAATTAATTCTCACCAGCTCATCATTTAAGTTGCAACTTACAACCAGGCGACAGGCTTATATTGCAGTATAATACATTACCTTGCACGGATAGTACTAGTTAACCTTAATGATTCTCGCGTAACATAAAATAGTTTTTCTGACCTTTCTCGTAGGAAAAAAAAAAAGAAGTAAGACCTTCACCTATTTTTTTTTCTTTTGAATAATTGCTATAATGTATCAACGTGTTTTTCTTTCTTCTTCTAAAGATTTCCAATAAAAAATTACTTATTTACCTGACTAAAGTGTTGAAATGTTTTCTGTTTTCCATGCCTGTTGTTTATAACTACTGTCCTGACTTTTGAATATTATCGTAGCAGTATTACAAATATAACTTTCGTGGCATATTATTTTTTTATATGTTACTTCATACATAAAGTTCTCTAGCAAAATAGTTTTTGATTTGTTTAAGGTTTCGCTTAAAACCCGAGCTACATATTATTCGTTTACGTTGTAGTTTAAATAAATATTTGGTTGGTTTCTCCATGTTATTGACTGCTGCTTAATTTAGAAACGTGGGCAGTACACAAATATACCATGACTATAAAACATTGAGCATTATAATTAATCAGGGAAATAAATAGATACTATTCCATGACTAAAAAAACTATTGTAGAAAGTAGTGCTTCAGTATGTGTGATAAGTAGAGATGAGTAATGTAGGGGAATTTTTCAGAGACTAGACAGACTAGTATTTTGTCAACTCTCGGGGAAACTAGTAGGCAACACGAACCCTTTCTTATGAGACGAATAAATACTATATAACGATAATACGAATAAATATAAGAGTGGTCGTTCGAGTGTGTAATTCATAATATACGCGCAAGCGACCTTATTGCAGTAGTAACGCATCCAGTATGTGTTTGGCGGCCAGTTGGAATGGACGCAAGCGTAGCGAAGTGCTGCATATACATTATACGAAATAAAATGCCGTCGATAAGTGGGTCGAGGAAACGACCATTGTCAGATAAAGGTTCGTTTCCTGAAAATAAGCGTATTTTTTCCTCACGGCGGACACGTTTAGCAGAAATGACTGTGGAAAGGCACCTGGTGCATACAAGCAGTTTCTCCAGTATGCCAGTTTACGGCTTCAAACGGTAAATGTTTTTTTCTCTGTCGTGTATTCCAACTCATTCTTCCAGATAGAATAAATCTAAAAGACTTCTGTACTTACATCGGTAACAAGATCGTCTCGCGTTTCCACCCCATCGCATATTAATGCGCATATATTACGAATCACGCACCCGAACGACCACTCCCATACCGACGCCTCTGAAAGGCACGGAAAGTGGCGAACTTTAGTAATAGTACAATCGGGGTTACGAGAGATAACCAAAAATTAAACAGAAGGAACCTTAAACACTGAATCTATAAAACAACTGGTAAAATTCTAATATTCATATTAGATAATATTTTATTTTGAATATTAACTTTCTATCAAAAACAAAATGTAAGTAACAAACCCCTGTTCTAAAAGATATTTTACAGCGAGTATTTTTGGCAATTTATCTTTCCCGCAATTTCGTCATCAATTAATTAGAACTTCAAAATAGTCCCGTTTTAAAGAAATTTCAACACAAAAAGTTTTAAATACCTTTACATATGTACATAGCTTTTCCATTCTTTATTATTTAAAATCCCTACTTATGCTTTGTAATGAATAAATACATTAAGATCGTAAAGATATATTTCCTTACCCAATATGTCTAAATATGTGTATACAAACTTACATGACAATTATGGAAACCAGTTTAATTTACTGGTAAACATTTATTTTTGTGACGGTATGATTAACTTGGAAATATTTACATAAATATAAATTTACATCATAATTTTATAATTAATAATAGTTTTTATAATCCTACAAATTAGACTAGTATCCGTTCACTCCGCAGGCGTAGAAAACTGTCTTTTTTTCCTGTCACTAGGGGGAGTACCCATGTATACAATAGTTATTACTAGAGCGCAACAAGTCGATTGCCTAGCGTCACTCCGCTGGGTTAACCGAAATAAAGGTGCGTGTTATTTTAAATAAAAAATGATAAGAACATTTATGAAAACGCAAACATAATATAGTACAACTTACCGAATATGCTTAGATGGATGAAAAGAAATCCGGAAGTAAGGCCTTCAACACCTGTATCATAGCAGACGTTTCTACAGTGGTCTCTTTGAGACCCGTTCCTTGCGGCAAATATATCTGCTTATATGCAGAAAAAGATCGTTCTACATCTAGCAGTGGTCTTTGAATTTGTATAACGCATCTTCCGCAATACTATTGTTAAAAAGATGGCGTAATCTAGCAAAATCGACATTTTTACGTAATATAGTATTAAATTTTTTTCTGGCTGAAACACCGTCATCTAAAATATGTGACCACAACCGTCCTCATGTCTGCGGACTTGGTAGTTCCCACATTGGATTGTATTTCTTCCAAAACTGACGAAATATTATCCGATTTTTGCAAACGGCACGCACTTAACATCATCGTTAAATCATATATACGGTCTCCTTCCGTTTTTTCTTTTAATTTGTGTGTTGCGCTATTTACATGGTTCCTACACATATGTGGTTTCCAACATAATAAACTTTTTTCGCAAAGTAAACACCTGATTTCTTTGCTATTACATACTAAGTCTGGAAATTTCCATAAATACGTGTTTTCCCTGTTAGCAAACAGACAAGTTGAAGCATTTCTACGCATTTTCAACATTTTTATCAGCTTCGCACTACGATATGTGTTACATATAGCATACTGCATAGAAGGACGGGAAGTGCCGACATATAACGAAGCAGCTCTGTATCCCGTTAACCTCACGCGGTGAAACACCACTGGAAGACAAGCGAGAATGTTGCGCTCTAATTACGTGACACTCTCTAGAAAATTAAACGATAAAGTTAATTGCAAAGGAAGTTATTTTATCAGGACACTTCAACGTAATCGTAGATAAAAAAGCAAGCAATTACTTTTAATACCTTTTCTTTGTTCTAGAAATTATTTTTGTGACTAACAAGTACTACCTAATCACTAGAGATAGATTTTTTAGCCAGCTGGCAGATCCCATATTATGCTGTATTTTCTGTTCATATGTATATTCAAGGTTCAATGTATTGAATTGTAATAATATTCTCCATCTGATACAACAAAATAAATGTTTCTTCACAAATTGAAACGAAGAGGATTGCATCAGTTTGCAGAAACTGCCGATGCGAATGAGGTCTTGAAAATATTTCAGCAAAAGAAATTCATGAATTCAAGAATCTGTTGGTAAACATGATAAATAATGTAGACCAAGTATTGAATGATGAAGAAATAATAAGCCAGCTGATGAAACACCCATAGACAACGAAGAAGAAAATGAAAACATCCAACACGTTGAAATTTCACATCATCAGTGTCTTGCAGCTTTAAAAACTGAGTTATTGTACATAGAGCGGAAACGTATCCATCAGATGTCTTGCTCCTAAAGCGTTGGAATGACATAGCAGCAAAGATGCGCTACAAAACGTTGAAACCAACAAAAATTGATAGCATCCTTTGTAAAATAAACGGTAATAAAAAAAATTCGTATTATCCCGGTTTTCGATTATTCGAGTTACCTTCTTCCCCGAGAGGGGTTCTACCTTAATATCAATCTTTTGAAGCTTCGTCGTAATTACGCAAATCTTAAATTTTTATATAACTTAATAACGATTTGGATTCACCTATGCTCTTGGAAAATATATTTTTTTTATTTCCCGCCTAGCGTCTAGATCATTCAATGCGTTGTACTACATCAGACGTCATGATCAAATCGACAGTTTTTGTAGTTTGCACAAATTTTAATTCCTTGTCGGATGTCTCCTCTGTAAATGTACTACCACCTTTTATTACGTTTAAGTTAAATAATGTTATGCTGTTGATTTTAGCTTATAGCTAAATGAACACATACATATGTTATAATACGCTTATTACGTAATTGTAATGTAAAAACTCTCTTGGGCAATACATTGTTATTATTATTAATCTCAATTAATAAATGTAGAGTGTAATTAAATTTAGCGACAGATTAAACGAGCTAAACAATAACTACTCACAATTTACATATCTACATTACATTGCTATGGCTCATTACAATTAATTACTGTTTGAAACTTCAGTCTTGTTTGTTTTATCTTTATTAATTCGCAAATTCATCCAGTGAATACAATAAGCTGACTTGATTACTAGCAAGGTTGTGGCTATTATCTAAATTGATTTTCTACACAAATATGATTCTGTAGCGTTTAGATTACAGATTATACACATAGATCTACACATTGAGTAATACGTGTAATTGATAACTTAAGTGAATTAAGTTAATAGTTAAAGCAATAGTGGATTAAGTTATAATAGCACAATAAATAATAACTTTAACATTTTAATCCATTATTGCTTTAATTTCTGGGAATTGCTATCGTACAAAACAGGGCACCTATGAATACTTTACATTGCAAGGACTTTTCTAGGCATTACATAACTAAAACCAATACGCACACAATTGTTTAAAAGTAGTGCAGTATCGTAAAAATCGTAATTAGTAAAATCTGTAATATATAAAAAAAGTAGTTGTAAGCCATATAGGTATAAGGAATACTAAAAAAAAAAGTTGGCAAGAACTGATGGGATGCATCAAAAAACGTAGTACTATACAGGATGTTCTAATTCAAAAACCAAACTAAGTAGTAGAAAGGCTCATTTAAGCAATTGTCTTATTAATTCCTTTTTAAACAGAAATCCTTCTCGTTCAAAACATAATAGTTAAATAAAACCGCAAGAATTACCTCATACACAATATTTATCTAAAATAATCAACGCACAATTTTATTTTACATTATATAAAAGCAAAGCAAGAAACTCACAGATCAGGTGTGTTTTCTAATTCCGAAAACGTGTTGTTCGCCCTATTTTGCTGCACAAAACACTTTGCCGCAGCTGAAATTGTTCGGTCAAATGTTTAAACGATTAAGAAACACCCTCAACAGCTTTATTCCCGGCAACGATCCCGAACACATTCAAGATTTTTGTTAAAGCGAGTTTTTCTCCAAATTCGCTGGCCGCCAACGACTGTGACCACGTAGCTGCTATCAATTTACCAAGACATTAACTGCTTTCGTCCAAACGCGTCAGCACTTTTATTTTCACCCATTCGTCCAGTTAATAAACACACGCTAATTTTAATAAACACATAATAAAATGCTTAGAAACAATAAAAAGAAAATAATGCTTAAAATAGCTTTCTCGTGGTATTGATTTACGCAATGCAAGGAGAGGTAAAATACGCTACCCACGGACAAGTTTCTGCCTACCCAGCGTCATCAGCGTGATTCCGAGAGTGTTTTGACACTATCTTGTATCGTTGTTGCCTCACAGTTGATGCCATAACATTTCGTTAGTTGCATTCTTACCATTATCAGCGTGTCTATAACACGGAACCGGGGATGAAATATAAAGATTAGCATTTTCGCGAAGGCTTCTCGAACAGCACGAGCAAGATTCTAACTTAATTTGTTCTCTACTACTTTCACTAGAGACGGTCTCAGTAACTGTCATAATGAGCATGCATGGTCAGTACAAAATCCGCACGTATTTAACACACATTTTCAACCGTCATCCACTGCCAATATAAATTCTACCGCATCGTTTAAATGCTGCGTTCTACTTGGAATTGTTGGATAATCACTTGCACGAGTTATTAGCAGATGTTTCATTTGCATTGCGTAATGTGATGTGGTATCAACACGATGGTGCGCCACCACATTCTGCTGAGTTGTTGTAGAATGGCTAGACAACCATTTTAATGGAAGGTGCTTAGGTAGCCACAGTCCAGTTGAGTGGCCTACTAGGTCGCCAGATCTAAATCTATTAGATTTTTACTTTTGGGGCCACGTAAAACAACTAGTTTATGCAAAAGGAATTCACAATGAAGAGTAATTACGAGAAAGAATTATGAACGCTGCATTTGAAGTTGGAAATGAATAAGATTTAGCTGCAGTTTATAATTCAGTGCTTTTACGTTAGTAGGGTTGCATCGCGACTGGCAGTGGACTTTTCTCACATGAGTTGTAAGTTAAAGTAATGGTTTTTCTTTCTGTGTAACCGCTACAGTGATTAAATAAAGTTTTCATATGGCCTACTATTAGTTTTTTGTGAAACTTGAAATTAAATCTTTCACAAGTTTGAACCTCGATATCTCCAAAACGAAGGCCGATCGGAAAAAACTTATTTCGAATTTTTTGCTTAGAATCTAATCCCGAACAGGAATTTTCATTTTTCGCCTCCTGGTATAAATCAGTTTCATTACTAGCAAACCATAAAAACAATGAATAAATTTCAATTAATTTTTTTTCTGAATTACTTTGTTAATAATGATAAGGCTCTGTTAGTTCAAGTTTTTCGATAATATTTTGCAATTTGTTTATTAACCCGTAAGTGCACTAAATACTGCCTATCGGTAAAATAAAGAACTACTCCCTAAAAGTAGCTTTCTACTTTTAGGACATCAAAGGTGGCAGTGATTTATTTTAAGTCAACATTACTTGAACTAAAACAATCACTCACTGATCGGACATCTAAAAAAAATATATAATGGTATAACTACATATTGATGTAACTAGTGGTCTGCCTCTAGTCCGTATTAAACATAAAACAAACATTTCATATTTTTTTATATCAAGTCCAGCAAATCGTGTGATACGTAATCAATTCGGAATGTTAGATACCACAATTGCAACCACAGAATTGTACATTGCACATTTTCACAATTTTCAGTCGTTACTAGGTCGCATAACATGTTATGCAGTTATTTCAATGCGCATGCATCGGATATAAAGTTCTCATGCCCGAGAACCTTTTGAACAGCGCTACCAAGTCTACTGATTTTGACGAATTTTGAAAGATTTCTACTGATCCTACCGACGCAATTTTCAAATTTACCAAACCTTTTCTAAGAAACAAATTTACGCACATTCCTAATATAATTACTTGTGAAAATACCTGCATGCTTAAATTTTGCAAAAAAAAAATCTCCACGAACTGGAATTCGAATCGCACGAATGAAGTCTAACATGAGATAATCCGAAGAAATTCCATGAATATTTACCGTAACAAGTTTACACGTTTCCAAGTTTAGTAGAAAATTAAATTGTAGAAAATGTGCAAACATTTTATACTGAGTGGCGTTTATTAGGTAACACTAATGAAATTCAATCAGTTTCTAGTTATATACATATAAAAAAAAAAAAAAAAATTGGCAACCGTGTCCGAAACAAAATTAGCCGACGGCGCCGATGTTTGATAAAAAATGTGATTTTCATACAATTTGTCTGCCATATTCTTCTGCAAATGTGGGAAGAATCTTTTACAAATAAATTTGAAACAATGTCTCTGGCCTTCTTCTAACAAAAAAAAAATTGCTTACACAATACTCATTGTTATGATGTTAATATTGAAAACTAATGTGACAAACGTTTTAAAAATTAAATTAATTCCAGTTAGAGATAAAAGAGATTTAATATTTGTTTTCGTAGTCTACTTAGATCAATAACTTTATTATAATAATATAAATCGTAATAAATCGCAATTTTTATTAATAATAGCTTACTTCTATTTAAAACTTTATTTTTCTGTAACTAACTTCAAACCTACCAACCATTTCTCTGAGATCTAAAAAAATATTGATGATATTACCAATATGTTCCAACTATTACTCCTGAACGTGTTCGGAGAGAATTCACCTATCATATGTGTCCACGAAGGATTTGTTGTTCTTATTCGAGACTTTCTTAAGCATGCGATCGGCATCTATACAAAAGTAACCATTATAAATAGTTACAATTTGTATAAATTTGAGTTCTTTATTGTACCTACTTACAACTAAAGGGAAGTTTACTTGTAATTAGGAAACTAATTGGGGCCATCTTGTGTTGTCAACAGTGGTTTGAATCGGTCACAATGTATCTATTAGTGTTTATTAACATTATAATATGTAAAATAGCAAAAACTAGAAATAGACATCTATAGAAAGGAAAGACTAATAAAACTAATAGGTGTATGATGACAGATTCAAACCACTGTAGACAATACAATATGGACACCATTAGTTCCTCAATAGACTATAATATAACATATACAAATATATGTAATAAAGAACTTAAATTCATAAAAACTGTAGCTGCTTGCAATGGTTACTTTTCCATAGATGTCGATCGTATGCTAAAGAAAGTCTACCATAGGCGTTATGTGGGAATTTCCACGGCTTTAATCCGGGTAGAAACGAGCGGTGAAACTCCCCTTTCACAGTATATCGAAAAGTGTACGTAAACGTATGCTTCAGTTCGGGAAATACACTTCTTGGCAATCCAAAAAATAAACCGGACATGAGGAGAAGGTCGGGAACTTAAATAAAATTGCATGCTGTGACCCCGACAAAGCCTATATTGGACAAGCAAAAAGAGCGATAGGCACCAGATTCAAGGAGTATATCAGATCTAAGGCATTTGTTAGGGTAGAGCGACACATCTTTCATGTTTCGTGCTGCAATTACTAAATACTCTTTTGTCTATTTTTCCCATATTTTCGCATGTTTTATTTTTAAGAGGTACTTGTAAATAATAAGTAGGGATAGAACAGGCATGTTAGAATTAGAGTTTGTTTCTCACATCATACGGTCCTCAGCTGAAGATGGGGATCAACAAATCTTCGCAACAGCTATCCCGGATTAATCAATTAAACTTGTGTGGTGCCGATACTTTTGTGTTGTTTTTGAACACATATTCGAATTTAAGTTCAATTTGCTTCATTTTATTGAACCATCTTTCACAACTTACACATTTCATTAAGAATGCTATGCTTTTTTATTTAATTTGGGTTTAGGTATATATAATATAATAACCAAGGAGAGTCATTGACCCCAGATCTTAGGATCCGCATCTCGGTTTTAGTGAATATCAACCGCAGCATTACTAGAACGTTAATCCTCTATTTAAAAAGAAAAGTCAAAAGCAGTTCGATATATATTTGTACACCCGAAGATCGATTTATGTTTATCGGTTGACTCGTAAATGCATCAACCGATTCGAGTTGGTAACTCGAGTTGGCGACTTGTAGAATCCAAGTTGACGCTAAATGCTAAATATTATTGGAGTTACTAGACTCATGCCTAATATAAGCAGAAATTGTGGCTTTCAATATTAATTTTTGTAGGCACTTTATTTGTAGGCTTCGTCTAAATTTGAAATCGATTTTCAAACACGGGAACAAATTATATGTTTAAGTATTTTGAATTAGTTAATTAAAGAAATACTTGGCATAGCTCGCTCTTGTTTCAATACGAGTAATGTACAGTAACAATCTATGTCCAGGTAAAACATTAAAATGCGCACATATCTTTATCTATAACGTTGCGTTAGAAAAAGAAAACAATTTCGTTTACAACGCGTATTCTCGGTATTCACAACACTTAACATTACATCACTTAACAACGGTTGCGAAATAATTCATGTAATTACAGAAATTCCTATAAAGGCACACAGTTTTTAATATTATCCAGCCGTGATGTATTATTACGTCTTCCTCGGACATTCATATCCACCGAAGTTTATAACTTTGCAGCATAAATTTCTTACCCGCACTGTACATTTAATTAAAAAACAAAAACAGACGAAATCGAAACAAAACACTTCAATACCAAATAGCAACGATAAGTTTTCAAGTACATAAGAGTAAATTTCAACAACGTGTATCGTTGGCATTGCGGCCATTTAAACTTATATTGTTCTAAAAATAAAATAAAAAAAGAAAACAACTCTAACATCCCAACATGTGAATTTCCTTTTTTGCGTTTTTATTTACAACTAGATTTGAATTCTACTAACAATCTTCTGCAATAATCAACGATTGCATTTTTACTATTGGGAAAATTGTAAACGTATCTGTTTCTCCCTTGGAGATTGTGAAAATAATTGAATGATTCTATTCTCGTATTCCAAAAAAGCAAGCATAGCTTTGTTCCGATACATATAAAATTTATACGCGAGTACATTTCGGATAAATACATTTCTTTATCTTAACGTACCTGCTAGAAATTGTATGTAATTTATATTGTTGCATGTATTACAAAAACTACAAAATTTATTCCGAGAATACCTTCTAAACAGGTAATTGTGTTTACGTATACTAAACAGATAAACATCGAGACCGGTGCTGTAACTCAGAAATTCACAATATTACCCAACATTGGAAAAGTGTTATTTTTGAAACCACTGAGATAGTGCACACTTAGAATAATTATTTTCTACAAATAATTGCTAGTAACAGTTGATTGCTTTAATAAAAAGAGCAAAACTAAACTTTATATGCAACCACGTATATTTTTAATTAACAGTATAATTAAAATTTACAGTAAATGTTAAACTGGTCACACAAAGAAAAGTAGTACATGGAAAATTACTCACAGAAACATCAATACTGATAGAAAGTTAGCCCTTTCTCTTGGATTCGGTTTCCTCTTTGGTCTTTCTTCGTTGTCCATTCTTAATGATATGTAAAAGTACAACTTAATCTAGTTATCACAAATACGTCGGCAATTAAGAAAACAATGAAATCTTCAAAAATATATTTATGTATAGAAAAGACACATGCACTAAAACGCGCAGCTAAATCAAGTACATACAGCCGAGACAAACTTAGAACACACACTGAAAAGTTTGGAATATCGACGATGTCTATAACCTTCCGCTAAAATCGTTCTGCGCTTGTGCCGTACTCAGATACATAATGTATTTTTCACTACGCGGCTCGCCAAATCGATTATCTTTTGTTTACGTCCTGGGAAAATCCGCATCTATATTGTTTCTTAGTACTGGCGGTACTGGTCTGAAGTTCATAGTTATGATTGTTCTATAGCTAGAAATGAATGTACCGGTTTAAATGCATATTTGAACAAACAATAAAAAATAGGAACAATAAATTACTATGCATATTGAAAGTGATGATAACGATACTAAATAACAAAAACTAAACGTGTGCTAATTATAAGAGCATGCAAACCAACATCTACATGTGTATTTTACCAAACTTCTTTTAGTTTAAAAAATTGCGTTCTAAAATATTTTTTTACTGAATTTAATACCATCATTCGCCAACCATTGCGTCAAGAAACGTATATAAGCTACCTTTGCTCCTAACAGCTTGACAATCTGCCTGATGTAACACGTGTCTTCGTTTACAACATGTTGAAATGATGCTCTGTGACAATAGGGTATCTACTAATCATATGAATGTAAATACAAAGAAAATTAATGTAGTCGTCTATAAATCCTGTACACAATCGATAACATGTTTGTTTAATTTTATTCCCACTCCAATAATAATTATTTTATTCATTCGTTGCCTACAACCCAGCACAGTACCTTTGAAACTGTGGAATTTAAAGATAATATGCCTAATTTTTCATTTGGTATGGTTGATGTTGCTACGGTGGGCAGATGTATTAGTGAACTCACGAATTATGCCACTGGATCCGATAACACTGGTCAGCAGTGATTTTATTGTTTCTGCTATTAGGGCAGTTTCAAGGTAATTTGGTGTTGTTGATTTCATATTTGCTAACAATTTTATAATATTGGCTCTAATTTTTACGAAAATATTTTTTTTGAAAAGGTATGAAGAAAAAACAAAGAAAAAATTTTAATTAAAAATGTATTAACAGACAGGCGGGAAATACCTCAAATTATAATTATACAAAATAAAATGAATATAAAACTAAAAAATATGATTTTCTATTGTATCGGACAATCACGTTGCGGATCTCAACAATAGTCTGTCATCATGTGTGTATCTCACCTTCCGGGATACTTTTGCTTCATTGACGTTATGTCTTGATGGAATCGCCCGTCTTGTTCTTCACTAAATTCATCGAGGTTTTCCGGAAACCTGTCCAGATGGCTATGCAGAAAGTGTAATTTAATGCTCATATTTGCAAGCATTCTCTTAAAATTAACCAGCATATTTCGTACGAGTTCTTCATAATGCTCTGCCTTATTGTCATCCAAAAAATTCTTAAGCACAGCAACAAAAGAGCATAAATTTTTGGCATCAATTCCAGCCTTTACTTTTTCTTACTTTGGGGAACCATCTACAAATATATTTAAAGCATTCCCTTTCTTTATGCAAGGCTTTAACAAATTGTTTCATGAGCCCCAGCTTTATGTGAAGTGGAGGCAAAATGATTTTGTCCCTGTCAAGCAAAGACTCGTTTATGATGTTCGCTTTACTTACAGTTAATTCTTCTCTAAGTGGCCGTTCTGATACTGGATTTTCTACAAAACCAACTTTATTTTTTTCGTATTCTTCTTTGAACTTTGCAATGGGCAACTGGGATGGACGCATAGCGATTTTCATTGTGCAATAACACCATTCAAACTTCTTGTAGGACTGTCCATAAAAAGTCGCCATTCCTTTGGTTAATTTTAAGGAAACCCCTTTTTTTAAAGAAGTCCTGGAATGTTACAGCAATAAACAAGTTCTTCATTTTAGTTTTTCAAGTATGGAAGAATTACCAGCTCTCTTGTTCTATAAGCTGTTATTGTAACTCCGGGCTTAAGTAAGTTCTGTTCTTTCAGTCTGGATGCTAAAAGTTCAGATGATTGTTTTGACAGATGAGCCTCACGTACTAGCTCCTGCTGAGCAAACTTTTGTGGGGTTGGCAAATTCTCCTAATATTCACTTTCTCTGGTAGACTCTGTAGTAGTTGTGAGTTCGCAGCATTTCCACATCTGACATCGAAAGCAGAGGCTGTGATGTATAAACTGATGTAGGTATATTTTCATGGTTAATGGTTCATGGTAATGGACATCTTGCTGACTAAATCAGGATATTCCCATTTATGTTTCTTGTAGAGATTAAAGCCTTTCACGCTCAAACACAAAACTCACAATCGTCATTATGGGTTTTTGGTTCTATCCACATCACATGAACACTAAGGTTTAAGCTTTTTGTCTTTCCTATTGTCCATTGCCGTACAGATTCCACACATGTTTTACACACTTTATGGGGAACCCAAGACTTATCCTGTTTTCCAATTGCAAAACCAAAATAAGAACAATACGCTTTCTTTACAAAATAGGTGATATTTTGCTTTTGTTTTTCCATTATATATTTACCACAAATGTAACAGAATACGCCTGGAATCGTTAAGATGCTCTTTTCTAAACGAACTCATATTTATACGAACTTCCTTCTTTGACATACTTTCTAAGCAATTAAACAAATAAACGATGATACGTGTCCAAGATAGTTCTACCCTCGGCCGCGCCAACTCACACCTACTCTCATCCAATGAGACTGCACCGCCATTTCGACGGTACTAGCACGATACATGGTACTGCGCGTGAAAAGATATTGTGACATGCCAGAAAAAGCCGGCAAATCCTCGTTTATCGTGATATAAAAATTACAATTATCGAAAAAAATTAAAACTCAGTTGTTATACATTATTTCAATATCTAAAGCCAATTATAGAAATGTACTTATTTCTAGATTCCTTACTTCAAATGTGAATATAAGATCACACATCTTTGGTAATCGAAAAAAGAACTTTTTTTGTTGGCCTGTAATTTTTTAATTTTTTGTAATTAATCAAACTTTGTTGTCCCCGTATCTTGCCTCATATTACAAATATTATTAACTCCTGTTGTCCTATTGTCTGCTGATGCTGTTCAATTCTTTACTTATCAAATCGAACACAATGTATTAAAGTGACTAGTGGCGTTTCTAAACCCGTCCCTGTGTTACGTGGTATTACTCAGTTTCTATTATATACACTACCCTACTGCTGGTATCAATAAAGACCTGTAAGATTCTCATGTACGTTGATGACATTCAACTTTATCATACATTTGATATTACCTATAAGGCGCAAGAATTAGATGATATTTCGACTAATTTAAATAATATTTTTGTAAATGCTAATTTATTCATCGATGAAGCTAAAAATCCAGGTCTAATTACTGATTACAACTTAAGATTTAATACACAAGTATTAAAATGTATTATGAACACACACGCTACTATTTAATTCATAAAATAAAAACGGAACTCTGAGAGTCCTTAGTTTTATCACAAATCAGTTATTGCTTCAGTTTATGGCGATTGCTTAACGGGTTCAAAATGCTTGTATTTGGTATTCGTAAGTTTGAGCGCGTAACTCACAAATTAATTGATCTGAGGTGGTTGAATATGAGGATTCGATTTATGTTGCAGGCGGAAAGGATCTATTTCAAGATTGTTGCATCAGAATTTCCCAAATATTTGTGTAATAAACTTGGCTTTCGCACTGACGTCCCATCATCTGAGACTTCGATTTAGGAATTTTCTCACTATTCCTAAGCATAAAACCTCGACCTTCCAACACTCGTATTCCTACATTTCTAAGTTTTTTTAATAAATTACCAACGTTAAGAGGTGTTCTTTCTCAGAATTTAGATTATTCAGTATTCAGTGGTAAATCATGTGTCTACGGTTGTGAGCTGTTCTCTTATTTAGAACATAATTATTAGTATATGAATTGTGTATTTTTGTTGCGATTTATGTGCATTTCTCCTGCTGTTTATATGCTTGAGAATTTAATTTTAAGTTAAATATAGGCATTTTCTATTCCCTTTTTTTTCTTATCTAATTTGTAAAGATCGGATGAATCAAAACCAACTTTGCTGCGATTTGAATCCAACCTTTTAATTCTCTCTATACATTGGAAAAATTATATTGCTAGAAGCATAACAATCTACAATTTTTGTAGCATTTTTTTGCTCTGTATTTCTTAGTACATTCAAAAATAAACATTATTATTATTAATTTCACTTTTTTGATAATTTTCTTCTCTGAAAGTAATAATCTTGTTCTTCTCAATAAAACGTAGACTATTTAAAGACAATAAACATTTACAAAAAATACTCTGGATAGATTCTAGCCGTTTTTACTTTTTCTTCCTAACCTTCTCTACTATATTCTATCTTGCCGACTCTACTCTATAATGTATAGTGTTATAAATACGTTTACCCTATAAAATACACTGGTTTCTTTTGTGTTCTGAATTTTCCTTCTTCTTCGTTACTGTCGCAGCTTCCCGTCTCTTCAGTTCCAATTCAATTCTACCTTTCTCATCTAATCCAACTTGAGACTTCTATGCGCTGTTCCACAACTTCACTTAATCTTTTTGGGTTACAGTAGTAATGTACTTCCGTTGGCCTTCAGGGTTCAAAGACGTAACGCAATAAGTGCTGGTAATACTTCAGATATTATTAGAGGATTTCTGTATTTCGGCTTAGTCTTCGTCAGTTCCCCAGGGTTGATTACTGCGGCTCTCGCGAATTCTACGTCGCCAACTTCATATTTAGGTGGAATCATACGTTTTTTATCGAAATACTGCTTATGCTTATTTTGAGCATCTTCTGTATAGCGTCCTGCTGTAGTTGTTCCCATGTCTTCGCTTCCTTTGGTTACTGGTAAATCTGCTACGTCTCTTAATATGCCATCTCTAAATTGAGAATCTCTAAATTCAGTATTCATTCTTTTAGGTAAACCGAATTCAAGCAATTATTGACGTGTACTTTCATATTGTTTTAGATTCTTAAACTAGTATTGTCTCTTAATATTCATAATAGTCTTCTCGGTGCCAACGTGACCCATCACATCATGATGTCTGACGAGTATGCTCTTCCTCAAACAAACTTCGTGTCCTTCTGCAAAACCTACACTTTTTTACGTATTTCTTCGCCCCCAAACATCCCAACTTCCTCTATATATATAATTTCCTCTATAGTCAACGCATTCATAATTTCAAGGTAATCCTTTCGTCTGCAGGATTGCGGCTTAACGAATCAACATGTGTCATTTTATTACCGGATCTGTTTGATTGTAAAACCGTATTCTATGATTAAATCGTACCAACGGGTGATTGGAGGATTTACTGTTTTCTTGGCTTGCATGTACACCAAGACTTAACAATCAATAACAATTTGGAACTTGATACCAACCATGTACAACCTTAGCTTAGTAATAGTCCAGACGACAGCCGTTAATTTCAACTTCGCAGAATGATAGTGCCTTTCTTCCATCGTGAGCATTTTTCACCAGATATAATTCTTGCTTATCCGTTTGTAACATTATGTCAGCTAATCCCTGACTTAACGTATCTGTATGAATTTCTGTCACCGCAATCGGGCTATATATCTGTAACACCGGCCTTGAGCACTCAGCTTCTCTTTCAGTTGTTGAAAACTTGCATCTTGAGACTCTCCCCATTGAAATTTGGCTTCATTCCGCAGTAAGTCCATTAAAAGTTGCCACATTTTTGCAAATCTGGGCATGAACCATCCAAAATAGTCAGCCAACCACAAAAATTATCTAATCTGATATACATCTTGGGTGCTGGAAATTTTTTTATAGCGAATGACTTGCGTTCTCCTGGCCTAACCTTCCCTTCAGATATCGTATAACCCAAAAATTCAACTTCATTCGGTCCGAAATTACATTTTCTTAGTCTCAATGTTAAAGTTGCTGCTGTGATTCAATTGAACACGTCTCTTAAATTGTCAATTAAATCGTCCCAGTCCTCAGCCATTATCACAATGTTGTCTTATTTTTTAGCGAGCTTAAAATTATATTCATAAGCCTCTGGAAATTTGCAGGAGCAGTAGTCAACCCATATGGCACAGGAGTAAATTATCCTGTACAATCGAGTGTAATAAAAGCCGTCTTCTCTTTAGCATTCTGAGTTAATTGGATGTGTAGGTACGCACTTGCTAAATCCAACGTTGCAAATAGCTTCGCTCGTCCCATTCTTTTCCAGTTGTTCCCTTAAATTTATGCTCTCGAATGGTTTGACGATTCGACTTGCGATAGTCTACAACTAATCAACTTCTCCAGTGATCTCGACCACCAACAATTTCTTCTACTATCCATTCTTTTTTCTTCTCATTCACCTGTTCTTGTATTAACTGTCTCTTGACCTACTTTAGAATACACCATATGTGGCAATTCCGTCCTTCTACCAACAATAATTTCATACGTTTGGGCAACATCGGGTACCGCAATAACCTCTACATTACCTGGTATATTATCGATACTTAGTTCTACATTGCAAGCACCAAGTTCACTTACACACATTTGTCTAAACCCTACCAATTTCACGTCCGGCTCTCAAAATACTCTTATCAGGGTTTGTTACACTTGGGTAATAACAAAAGAGTTTCTGATAAATGTGTGCGCATTTGCTTTATTAGTAGCCGCCGCAAGAAAATGGAAGTTAATAGAAGATTTACGGGATGTAACCAGGACAAGAATGGAAGAAGCATTGTAAAATATAAGTTGATGGAAATTATAAATCATGACTCTAAATAACTCTTAAAGGACTCTTACCACAACGGTGTAATAGTGCCCAGTAATATTGAACTAGGTAAACTACACTCATTTATAGCCGTTTGAGACATATTAAACTAAAAAAGATCATGCTTAATCAAAAAAAAGTTAAGTGTGAAATTCAAACGCCCTAAATCTGTATTTATTAAAATGTACATATTTGTTTTTTAAAATTTCCATATCTTCACTATAGATTACCGTTTATGCATGTCCTAAAAAATCAACTGTCAGTACTATTTTTATTGACAGAATGGTTGTCAATAATCTGATCCGACACGGAATATAGTCTAAAATGTGCATCAGCAAACAATATATAACGGGGGTACTTTGTGCACCTTTCTTGTAATCTATGTTATCAAGATGTCGTTACATTTGGGCTAACGTTTTATTACCTGTAACTGAACATCATTAACCATGATCCACAACAGAATACCAGGTTCTGTCGGAATTAGTCGGAATTACCGTAACTACACTTAAGAGGATTTGGACCAAGCGGTGGATGCTATTCGGATTAGAATAAGCCAAAAGTAAGCCGCCGAAACGTACGGAATACCACGTTTCACTATAGTTAGTAAATGCGTCCAACCATCGTCAGTACCCAGAAGAAGGTCACCATTGCGAGAACTTTGGGAGTGGTAGTTGATTGGGAATTTCCGCCAACACGCTTACATATCAACGCGGCACTGAAGAAAGTACCTCGATTTTTGTTTTTACATAGTTTTTATTATTATATTAACAATGTTATTGAGCTGATTTTGAGAAATGTTAGCAAACATCCATTGCGGAATGGCTAATCAACAATATTTTCAGCGAGAACAATTTCAATAAATTCAGCACATTTGCCTTCCTAACATGATCGTAAGATTATTATTTAAAGAGAAAATAGTGTTTTGAGATCCACTTTATAGACAAGGGGGCTTTCAGAATATATTTAAAATAATATAACACTTAAGTTCAAAAAAAGATAAAAATTGACATGTCAGGACATTTTCATTTTTACTAAAAGTCGCAAAATTATTGAATTTATTCCTTTCATGATGAACGCATTGAGTAATATCGCTTACTGTTTTTAACGATTATGTCTTTATCGTCAATACAAACAAATGTAACACATTAAAGGATGTACAAATAATGGAAAATTATAATCTTCTGTTACAATGAATCATTTTCTTCTTATCTCGTAGCATCCGCAAAAAAATTATACGAATTCAATTTCTTTGTCACAAGATCCTGTCAAGCATTTTAGATATCTTCCTTCAAAGAAGCTCTTTGCCATTCAAAATGATAAAAGTTAAATTTTCATTTTCGCCCTTCGACTAATATAAACATTACGAGATTCGGTAGACGATCCATTTTCGACCAAGTCTCCATCAGGATTTAAAAAATTGTACGATCTGGTTGCTGTCGCTTTGTACATATGTACGTGAGCGATTACCTTCACCGTGACTACAATTCTTGTGCTACAAAATAAAATACTATGCAATCTATTACGCTTAAATAAAAAAAACCGGTGAAGGTGATTTGAAAAATTTCGAAACTAAATAAGAAAAAACAAGTTATCATTGTAAATAGAACACATCGGAAAATGCCTAGAAACAATAACCAAAAAATATAATGCCAAGATAACTTAGCTTCCTCATGGTATTGATGGAATAATTCACGGCAAACGCAACAAAAGGCGAGAAAAAAATACACTAACACACGGACATGTTTCTGTCTACCCGGCGTCATCGGCGTGGTTTCGCAAGTATTTTTATTATCTCTACCTTCTATCGCTGTTCCCTCACAGTTAATACCACCAACTTTCAAAACGACAAACTCGACATTTTTTGGCGGTCTGTAGTGCCAAAGAAACGCATGCCTCCATCCTTTCTCAATACTTTCGCTTAAAAATATTCTTAATAAAAAATGGTCCAATTTAGGCAACTTTCCCCTAAAGCAATATCTATCATTGTTATTTTGTCCAGTAAGATAACATATTCTTTCTTTATTAGTTATAATTATAACTGAAGGGTTATTATGGTTATCTCTAGAATTTAAATCGTACTTTATTTTAGTATTTCATAACGTGCTTCGTAGTTTAAATGCATTTTATTACTTTTATTATTGCATTTGTTTAGCATTTTTGTTTGTATATCATCTTGTTATCTTATCCTTTACATTTTATAATATAGTACAAATTTTCCCCACGACAGATTAAAAAAAGTAGTTTTCCAATACAGAAGAAACACCTATTACTTCACTACCAGGAATTAAACGCTGTCGATCTAAAAACCACAAAACCCGCATAATTACTGCTCGCAATAATTGCTACATCTGCAAGTAATAAACGAACTAAAAATTACAGGGGGATTCTATGGCAAATGACCGTTTATATTCACCACTGAAGCCTATCAAATTATGTTGAAGTTTGACTGGTCCAAAACTAGTTTTATCTTTTGGAATAAATTTTCATCGACTAGACACTGACTGTGTTTTCACCGTTCACTGTTATCCTTATTTTTGCTTTGTAACAGTAAAACTCACACCGTGTTAATTTTTGTTAGTTAAATCAAATAATAAAATTGATAAGTTTCGTATGTCCTTAACGTTGAACTAAGATTGAATTTCATGAACTGTCTCGGGGCAGGACACCAAGGCCAACAGCATATATTAAGAGTGAATGTCACGAATATTTCGGTTTGTAAACCATCCAGTTACAGAAGAAAAAAAAAGTGATCTCGTAACCGCGATGGGTTTTGTTATATTATTTTTATTCGATTAGCAAAAACAATGTATTTGTTTAATATTTTGTATATACGTATACCTATAAATAGTTAGTCCAAGATAAGATTATATACATGTATAGGTACAGTAACACAATGTACTGATGTCTCTCAACGTCAATGATTGTGTTTACGACTGCCATTCTTAGATTCACACATTATGTCATCTGCGATTCCGAAAACGATTGAAGAATTTCTGAAAGATAACTTGATATATAGTCATCAAATGGCGAAGACATTAATTTCTTTATATGTAACTCTACGTACCTAAATAAACATCCTTTAAGTTATGAAAAGAAATTAAATTAACTATTAACTACTAAGGTACTATTTACTTACAACAGAAAGGAGGTCAAGAAAGCAAAAATAATAATAAAGTTAGGCATACATTGGATAATTTTAAATATCCAAACCCCGAATATTGGATAAAAGTTATTTAGTTCACAAGAGCCAATATCTACAATACATCCGATACCGCAAAGGAATTCACGTCCCAAATGGCATTCCTACTACCGGCCAAAATATCGAAAGAAAATTAGGATTTTACCAAGATATTTGTTTACTTATATACTTACTCCAATTTCAGTTATGTACAAATACCAATTTCTATATTAATGTACTATTACTTTACGTTAAGGGTGTAAAGTTTCATTATCCCTCCCGATGTTAAGCGGGAAATTAATTAAAATACCACCGACCACTGATCAGCGACAAAATGGATGACGTCCCACTTTACTTTAAAAATCTAGTCCTAGAGGCAGAGCCACACATGCGGCATTTGCCGTATACTAAATAGCGAGAATATCGAATATTTACAGGAATTCCTCAATTCAAACTACCAGATATTTGCTGAATAACAAAAATTCGCTATTTGGGATACGGCAAAAAGTCTGTTTCTTTGAATCGCTTCATATTTTTCAATGCAGAATTTTTGTACTACATAAGTTTTAATGAACCATTATGTATACTATAAACAGTTACATAAAATGTTAAAAGTCAAAAAATCCAAAAGCCGGTTAAAAAGATGTGAGCGATTGTGGGAAAGAGACAAGTTTGTTTTACAACATTTTAAACAGCTTAGAATTTTGTATTGAATTGTAAAATGTAACACTTGTTCCGCTTAAAATAAGCAAGTTAGTATCAACTTGTGGTACGGGGGTGGTTCAAGAAGTCCTTAGAAAATCTAAGAGATGACGCTCGTAGTATCGAAAACGGTTCATTTCTACTAAGGATCGTTAGTATCAGTTATGTGTCCATCGCACGGATTCATTTTTATTGTTTTTTTGAGAGAGTTTTTATTTATGTAGAAAACTGGTAGAAAGTGAGTTTCTAGCGGTAATTAAACACTTATATTTAAAAGGCTTAACACCGAAAGAGATCAAAGCCGAGTTGGATTAAGTCCATGGCACAGCTGCTCCTGTGTTAGCAACTGTTTACAATCGGATAAATGAGTTTAAACGTGGCTGTACATCCGCAAAAGATGAACATCGCTCTGGACGTCCAGTGGTAGTAACTACAAACAATAAGTGGAAAGTATTATCCGTCGTTATTGGACCGATTGAGCGAAGAAATCGAGAAAAAGCGTCCTCAGTTGAAAAAGAGAAGGATCCTCTTCCATCAAGACAATGCACGATTGCACACTTACGAAGTTTCAATTGCCAAAATTATGGAAGTTTGAATTAATATAATATCCACCGTACTCACCGGATTTGACCCCCAGTGAGTTCTTTTTATTTCGAAATTTGAAGAAATTGGTCGGCGAACGGTTCCACGTCCAACGAGGAAGTCATCGTCCAAACAGATGCCTATTTTGAGGAGCTTCCGAAATCCCACTTTTCGGAAGGCTTAAAAAAGCTGGAGAAATGCTTGGAAAAGTGCATAGAGTGAAATTGGGATTATGTTGAGAAATATAAATAAGAATCTACAGAAAATACTTTGTTTTTCTAACTTTTTCTAGGACTTATTGAACGACTCTCGTATAATTGGCAGCGACAGAGATCGTAAAATTTTTGAAATGAGTTTGTCTCGCCGTTGTTATGTTGTCTGTTGTAACTTTTTCAATTAATACTTTTTCATATATCAATAGTTGCACTTCCTGATGGAAGAGGCACGAGACATTCTATTGATATCCTGCTTAATTACTTGTAATTTTCAACAAAACGCATGTCATTGATATTGGTATGCCGATCGATATTCTACTCTCAATCGGTTATTCAGCAGGCATTCTTTTTTTTTGAGACATGTGTATGTTATGCTATATCACAGGTATATATGTACTTGTATGCATCGGCTGATACTACATATTGCTGGTTAATGCTGCTCATTAGCGTTACTGAAACGTTTATTTCCTTGAAATGCTTCCTTGTTCACATTATGTAACATAAATTTAAATAAATACAAAACAATGAAAATATTTCACCATTGTATATTTATTTTAATTAAAAAAGAAACCAAAGACAAATAGTAATCTAGTTCGATTTTTAATCTGTTAACCTTGTACCTGAAGATAAAATTAATGTGATCATCCACCTACTTTCTACGTTTGCAGCTGAGATCAAAATGGTTTTAATTTCACTTTGCTGTTATAGCTGGTATAATTCAAATAGGGCAATATCTAACTTGGCACAAGATGCAGGTATACGGATTAAATATACCCCAGCTCGGCACAAAGCTAAACAGACCTACCTTTTTGGACGTCCCAACTCGGCACACACGTTTACAGTGTGTATCTAGTGAATCACAGTAAAACTACCTCTTACGGTTTGTGCCAAGGTGGGCATGTCGAAAATGATCGCCGTAAACCAATTAGAAAATATCGGATTATTTTGTGCGGAATTAGGTATCGCCCTTCAAATAACACATTCTATCCGATCATAAAATTTAATCGAAATAAAAATTATTTTTTATTCTTCGCTACTTTTACCAAACAGGCGGATATAGTAAACATAACCCGAGAAAAGGATTGAAAGTGTAAAATTTATTACGGGCAAATACCTGAGCACAGCGGAAAGTATGTTTTGTACTTATTCTACTTTTAGCCAAATTCCCCCTATATTAAGACGATTTTTATAGAAGAAACGAAGTTCCTACGCTTGGCGTTGGCATATTGTCGTGAATTCTAAACCAAAATGGTTTTAAATTCAAAACTATTGATAAACGAAGGATTATGGACTTTCCAAGAATACAGCGATTTGGGGACGAATATTTAACGAAACAAAAGACGTTCCGCGAAGGAAACCTATTCATTTGCTATTTAACCGAAACTCGATACGATAGTCATGACATTGTTAAGAAAAGTTATAATATAAACGTTTGGAACATGACAAATCAGATAATATACAGTATGTTACCGGATGGGTGTCATAAGAGGAAAAGCTTACCATAACACAAAACAGTGTAAACCCTTTGCTCACGGGTCAACATTTGGACAATTAAAAATTGCATGATACCTTTCGGAATAATTTTTCGAGTTTAAGTTCCTTTTATTCAATTACCTTTTAAAATTCTTCTTTTTTCTTTTCCAATAAATGAGCCATATCGGATACTAATATACCGAATGATTTTTAATCTCAGTAAGGTTAAATGTTCATTACACGAATGTTAAAAATAGTTCATTAAGATAAACAAATTAAAAAGTGGATCTGATATATGTTTCGAAATGAAATTGAGTATGTCGGTTAACTCGTAAACATAATTCCAAACAAAATCGATCGAATTCGAGTTCACTCGAGAATTGTTCGTAAAGCACCAACGAATCTGAGTTGTACTCGAGTTGTTACTTAAGTTGAGAATAGATATTATTATTCAAGTTACGTCAACGAAATATTCGATTACTAACGTCGACGAACTTATTTCAAACGAAAAAATTAGATGGACCAAAGCCACTAAACATGATCATAAAAAATAATTAAAAAAAAAAGGCTATTTTTTATGTTGGTTATAATTACATCAGACAGTTAACTTACTTAAATGAATCTAAGTCAATAATGGTAAAGCTAGAAGAATGGAAACAATATTTCCTAGCAAGAGTAAAAGAACAATTGAACATACAATTAAATACAGTAAATGCTCAAAGTGATCTCCTTTGATTTAAAAACAAGTTCTTGTTTTTAATTTCATGTTAAATTCGTTGATGATATGTTGAGGTGTTATATCATAAGCATTTTGAATTAAGATGTATTTTTAAAAACTATACTTTTTAAATGTGGAAAAATAAAATAATCTATAATAAATCAGGAGAACCTGATGGAAAACCTACTACACGGTTATCTAAATATGTATTTAGATTGTTGGACAACAGAGAATCAGTTCAGTTATCCTGAAGAAGCCGTCAGCATGAATGGTTATACGTCGAGCGAAAGTAACATTAACATTCATGTAAAATCATTGTTTGCAGTGTTTTATGAGCTGTGGCATTGTCTTGTTAGAAACATTCGTCCCTTAGTTCGTCATCAGGCAGCCGGTTTCGTGAAAAAATAATGGACCAATAATTTCTTTCCATGAAGCTCCAATCACCTAACTTTACACTAGTGCACTGGTTTTCATTAGTCCATATGTAGATGATTTGTTTTCTAATAAAACTATTAAGATGGAACCGAGCTTCGTCTGAGAAGAAGTATTTGTCAAGTATATTATCACTCATGTAATTTGCAAAGTAATAGCAGCATTGCTCTTTCATTACGTGACCAATGGACTTAAGTTCTTGCACAACACGAATTTTATACAGATATTTTTCGAGATCTCTTCTAAGAATATATCGACAAATACCACTTGAGAAATCGGTTTCCTGCGAAAGCTTTCTAATTGATTTTTTAGGTGAACGACCTGCACGCCAGTCCAGCAGTTATTTTTCCGAGTCTACCAATACCGGGTTTGCAACTTGCTGCCCCAGTTTCCCGAAATTTAGCAACGCAGCGAACAGTTTGCTATAGTAAACAAGATATGGTATTGCAAAATGCATAATTAAATTCTTATTTCATTCTTGTTATTATTGTATTGTCGTTTTCGTCGTATTTTGTTTCTAATTTGATTATTATAAGTTGTAAAACCAATATTTTATCCTGATAACAATTCCAAAGTAATGATCAATATGAAACAAAACTTTACAAAAAGTATTTAGGTAATCAGTTTTTTTTTTGTCTTCGTAATTGTCAAAGCTGTACAGACAATTAAGTTAAAAAATTGATTTATCTAAATTTGCATAAGACGCGATTGATGATCAAGCAGAGTTTCCCTATTTTTTATTATTCAACGCCAATTGTTTCATATCAAAATGAATAAAGTGAAAACAGTCTGCTTAAAAGGTATCTATGTCTTAATCTTTATGAACCGCTTGATAAGTGTCGGAATTGAACGAAAAGCATTGAAATGCGTAGAAATGTATCAATTTGTCTGTTTGCTAAAGAGGTAAACACGTATTTATGGCAATTTCCAGACTTAATTGGACGTGTTTAGCTTGCGATAAAAGTTTATTATGTTGGAAATCATATACATATGTGTAGGAACCATGTAAATAACGCAACGCACAAATTAAAAAAAAACCGGAAGGAGACCGTATAAAGAATTTCTATGTGATTTAACGATGATGTTAAGTGCGTGTAATATACCCTTTGCAAAATCAGACAAACAATGTTTCGTCGGTTTTGGATGAAATACAATAAAACGTGGGAACTACCAAGTCCGCAGACGCTACGTAGGTATTTGCCGTCATTGCGCGAGAAGATTGAGAATTATGTGAAAACCGCGGTAAAAAATGAACGGTTGCGGCTAACTATAGATGAATCTACAGACATAAAAAAAATTCCCTAGTATCGATTGTAGCGCAGACAATGATCTTGAAAGGACCGTCACGCCCTTATTTGCTAGTCTGTAAAAGACAGCAAAGACGTACTGCCGAAGCTGTTTATAATGTACTAGTTAGAACACTAGACAACTTTGAAATTTTACCAAAGCAAATGTTAATGATGGTTACCGATGCTGCCGCGCTTATACTTCGCACAGGTCAATCATTCAACCGAATTTGCTGCACATAACACGTTTGCTTCATGCTTTACACCTTAATTAGCTCATTGTATTGATGAAATCACTTACGGCAAAGCAATGTGAGGGAAGAAGCACTACCCAACGGACATGGTTCTGCGTACCCGTCGTTGTCAGCGTTGCACGAGTGCTTCCTTACTTCTGGGCTTATATCACAACCAGAGTTGGCACAAGATGGCACTAGAAGATATATTGTTTGCTGCATCGAAGCAAGTATGGTAGATTTTATAAGGATTGCTCGGTACCTATCTTGCATTGTAATCAACGTCAGGTAACTGTGTGACCTCAGTTGCGTTCAGTAAATACAAGATTCTTATACACAATTCTTTATTTAAGTGATTAAACTTTTAAATTAAATTTGTTACACTTAAGATAATTTTAATAGGAGCCTAAAGACCATATTTCAGCATTTTATATATTTTTTTTCTCTTGGTGTAAAGAAAGGAACAATTTCTTAAGAAACATATTTTGGGTGTTTTTCAATTGCTCATAAAATGGGAATAACTGTTCCATTAAATGTTGCTCGAAATATGTGTAAAAAAAACATTCTCTAAATGTTCAATCAATGGTTCCAGCAATTAAAAAATACTTATTTCTGTGGTTTGATAAATTGAGTTTTGAAAATATAGCAGCTTCCTTCAAGACACATATGTATCTCAGATAGATTGAAAAATTAGAATTTTATTTGAATAAGAGGATGTTCCAACCCCTTTATTTGAAAAAAACGTTCTCTCTAGGTAGGTAAATCTGTAATTAAATATTATCATGACTGTGTAATGTTTCTACGATATAGCGACCCGGCATGTTATTGCTTATCTCAAACCTTTGCAACTGTTGTTTCAGTAAATGTTGGGCTATTGTTATTTCGTCGTACAAATTGCTTTAACTAACTCTAAATCAGTATAATGAGGTTGAAAACACAATAATAGTGAGATAGCCTTAAAATTGTATGTCTCGCAACAGCTGCGATATTGTCCATATAGTATTGTTTTGAAAAAGAAGAGAAATTATTTCTTTGTGTAGCCTTCTTCAAAATACAATTCATTTTCTTCCAGAAATGTTGTAACTTTGTACTAGATTTATTTGATATTTTAATAAGCTGCCGTGAATGATAGCTGACGTTGTGCATTACAATAACACTTGCTGGAGATAAAAAAGGCAGCAATTTTGAAACGGGTCCGCGGGCATATCTTCGTGATAATCGACACAAAAAGTTTTCACGTTTTATGCTGAAAATAGTGGTCCACTGATAAATTTAAATTATTATTATTAAATTTATTATACATTATCTTCAAATGGAGTTCAATAGGGGGAATTGCGCTAAAAGTAGAGTAAGTACGGTACACATTTTCCAAAATATATGTGTGTGTGTCTGTGCTCAGGTACATACTTGCCCGTAATAAACTTTACAGTTTCAATTCTCTGCTCAGGTGGCTGTATCGTTACTCGTACATACTTACAACAGAAACCACGGTTGCGTTAACAAAAAAAATCAAAATTACATTTATGCCATCGTAACCGAATTGGAATTCTTAAACTGACTAATATTAATGTTCATCCGAGCAAAAAATTTCAATAAAAAATGTTTTTATTGATTTAAAAAGCGACCTTGCCAATTGTAGAGCAGTACCTAGAGCGAAAGCTGACGCCTCTGGTATGAAATAAAATATACCATTTTCTGAAAAGTTTCGATGAGGTGATATTGGTGTTGCTCCTTTAATATTCGACTGAGTATTGCTCCATTTAAGAGTTACATACAGTCATGTTAGCTCATTAAGCTGTACTGGGCGGTCTTAAGTCAAGTGGAATAATTTAGGATCAGAAACGAATAGTATTTTAGTTACTATAATTTATTTTTATATTTGAAAATTTACAAACAAATTCCAGCATTATTGCTGTTAGAAGTTGCATTTGTTATAGCTCGGCTCTCTGAGAAGAGGTGTATTCAGAAACATCTTGAAGGTTCTATTCTAGATTGTTCACCATCTGCCGCTCCTTTTAACACATAATACTATCTTGTCGATTTATTTGATCGTGCGAATCGGATTACTTAAATCGCGTTCGTTCCGTTTACACAAAAGATACTGTAATTGATTACAGCTTAATATTAGCTTTCAGCTAGTACCTACGTAGTAAACAAAACAATTTATTACAAATTGGCTGTGACTAAATTAGCTTGTAATTCTTGTAATGGTAATTGGATCTTGTATTGATTGAAAATTAATCATCGGTTCGGCTGCTTGTCGCAAGGGCTAGAGGGTCCCACAGATCGCTAGGGTTTATACTCTAACCCAACGACTCCTTGCGTAAAGATGGGGTAAAGCGATAATAATTACCAAATGCCACAAATTAGCTCACTACTGTCTTTTGGACAGGGGCTATTTTTGGGAGTTTCAATTTTACTCAGATGGTAATACATCTTCCGTTGTGATAATATGTCCTGAGTAGAAAAGCTCCATTCACATTTTGATGGATTTACATTCCTTTAATCTTGTCAACACTTTGATTACATTTTTATTATATTTTCCAAATTCCCAAATTTCCCAAAACAATTAAATGGTCTAAGAAGAATCAAACTTTAAACCCGACATTGCTATGACAGTAGCGTAGAAAAGACACATGAACTAGTTTTTAGCTACATCGGCAAACCCTTTAATTGATATTGTCCTTTGTTTGTAGCCTGTAATTGGTCTGCTATTTGGTTTTAACTCAAATATGTCCGCGCATTTTATACAGATTTTCTCAATTGATTTTTGTTTCATGTAAATTCAAAGTTTTTGTGTTTATTAGTAGTACTACGTACATGTTCTAAAAAAATGTTAAATAGTTGGTTGAAAATCATTTATGTTTAATGTTTCTACATTTACTACAACATTTACTTATTTCTAGGTTTAACAATACAACCTGCCATATATGTATATTGATATGTTTTAATAAATGAAAAGTTGAGTTAAAATGATAATCAAGTCCCTGTCTTTTATTTCCAACGCTATTTACAAAATAGTTTTAATTTACTTAATGTCAGTGTTTTATGTTTGTGTTTGTTTTGAAATTCTTCTTTGAAATCCTGTTTTTCTCCCCTTTTGTAAATGCTGCAAATCCTTTTGTTCCAAATACCCTGTAGTGTGTAGTCCTTAACTTCTCGAGATAATTTTCTTATGTATTCCATTTACAGCATTTCTTCAAATACTTTTAACGGTTTTAAATTAATACCATGCTTTAATCGTTGATTGAAATTGAATTTCTAAATAGTTTCTTCCAAAAAATGACTGAAAACAAAAAATATATTTTTCTATTTATCCACCTATTTACCCGTTGTTCGAGGAATAACCCAACGACTTGATATTTTTTATGGTTGGCCTAACGACAATTATTTTGAGTGTTATGGATCGACGTGAATTTCGACTGTTGGATTTCATGTAATAAAATTTGTATGTTTTACAGAAACTACATAAATTATTGAAAGTAATTGGAGACTTTGATTATCTCACACAAAGTAATGTTAGTGGAGTCTTTTCTTTTTTTTAAGATCGATATATAGATTATCAAAATGTCAGAATTCGAATTCCACGAATATTGAAATTAAAATAAATAAAAAAAAAAATTAATGAATTAAAGTACAAGTGCACGCACTTCACCTCAATGACCCACTACAGCATATATATACCTTCACATAAATTTCCCGCTAGAACTATACACAACCATCAGCATAGTCACACGGAAAATATCCGATTATTTCACATAGCGATGCTAGAATTACAGAATTATCGTAAGCTAATTCTAATGGTACTGTCACCAAAAATAAAGGGGGACAATTCTCATATTTAAAAAGAAAACCTGATCTAAGATCAAAGTTATTTTCTAAAAAATGTACTACCTTACTAGGAATTTCTGAGTAAGTTTTTGAATTTCTAAGGCTATATTTGCTAAACCTAATGAATATGTGTAATATCATTTATGTTAACACTATCTCGCTCATTTATAATGCATTTACTTTCTAAACAACTTCAGCAACTAACGGATGCTCTAGTGTAAACTAACAAGTTTAACTTTTAATTTATTCTGAATCGAAATAATTTAAATAATCTAAAATAGTTATTAATGAAAAATATTAGTGGAAGCGAATTCTCGATTATTTCGTGTACTTCATTTGATCTATTTGTTTTATATTTGTGCAATATGCACGACCTTGATAGTTACAATTAATCTTACGAAATTGATGACCCCGATAATTTTGTTGTCGTCTTCTGCGTCTTTCCATTGAAAGTTTTGAATTTGATGCTGTTTAGATTTTTGGTGTGTCTATTTCGAAATGGAAATTGTTCAAATTATTTCTGCCTCTAAAATGTTGCCCCCTGTTTTGATTTCGTTTAAAATTAAGGATGTTGAAGCCTACATTAAGCCTAGATTTTCCTTTCGCCCTAGCGATTGCGTGTTTTAAAGGAATATAGCGTCATTGTTCGTACTTCCGCGTTTCATAGACCGTTAGCGAATACAGTAATAACTGTTTTCTCATAAGCCTGAGAAATACTCGAATTTAGTAATGGTTCGTCAACCTGTCGATCATATTCTTCAGTAAATCTATCTTAGTACGAGGGGAACCCTAAAAATTTCAGAAAAAAAGAAAAAACAAATATTTTATCGAAAAGAAAACGTTTTATGTTTCTCAAAATATTCATCTTTAAGTTTTAAGCACTTTTGCGTTCGAAGAAATCAATTGTTGTAACATTTATTCCAATCTGAGGTGGACATCTCAGAAACATACCTTTTAAATGTTTCAACTGCCTCTTCCGGTGTCGAAAACCGCTCACCACGCAATTTGTTTTTGACGAAAGGGAACACGAAGAAGTCATTAAGTGATAAGTCAGGCAAATACAACAATTTAAATAATTGACTGTTCGATGTGCTGTGAGAGCAGGAGAGTTGTCGTGGTGAAGGATGATGCGCCGATGTTTTTTTCTGGTTTCATCGAGGACTTGAGGCAAACAAATTGTTGTATCAGCGAAGAAGGCATCATTTTTCTTGAAGCGTTTCGTGAACGAACAACTTTTATTGGTTTTGGTTCACTTTAGAACACCTAAACAGTGGATTTTTGCTTTGTTTCCGGTTCGTATGAATATATCCAGGTTTCTTTGCCTGTTACGACACTGTATACGTTGGCAGAAGCACCGCGATTGAACTTTGCAAGCATTATTTTGCACCAACTCACACGAACCATTTCTTGAACTTTGGTTAAATTGTGTGGAATCCAACGACTGCAAAATTTCTTCGTTGCTAAATGCTCATGTAAAATCTATTTGTGTTTTACTAATGCCCAAGGATGCTTCTATCTTTCGATATGTCACATGCCGCTTCAATCATTTCTAGCACAGCATTGATGTTTGCCGGAACAATAACGGTTAATCGACGACCTTCACGAAATTCGTAACCAACACTAGTACGTATACGCTTAAATTCTACAAATCAGTCATAAACTGTCGTTTTGTAGAGTAGGCAAATTCGGGTGCGCATCATCGGCGCAACTAGCGAATGAACTCTCGCATGTGAAACAGTAATCAGTATCTAGTTTGTTGCAGTCAGGAGTGTACGTAATAGTAGTAGCGAAGTACTCTGTATTCTGTTTTTAATAATGTCGAAGGTACGTAGATTGAGAAAACAGCTATCATTAAAGGCAGTGAATAGGTTCATTAAAGATTATTCGGATTTGACTTACGACGGCGTAAAAATTAAATGTTTAGTGTGTGATATATATGTTTGTCGCCGCGAAATACGAACAATTCTTATTTGATTTATATACAATGATGGTTCAGTGTAATCTAGCGTTTACTTTGTTAAACAACGATTCATTTATTTCATTTTGGAACAAATACGCCAATATTACATTACCGAGCAAGACCACGTTAGGAGATTATTTACCATCTGTGCGTGTACATTTAGAAAATAAAGTTAAGGCTGAATTGAAAAATAAAAATGTGTACTTGTGTGTGGATGGAACAACTGATCACAAAAAAAGATCTATACTTAATATTGCGCAAAATGGAACCACATCAATCGTCATCTTCTAGACGAATAGAAGAATGTACTGCCCAAGTAATTTCAAAAGTGGTGTTAAGCACATTGGAAAAATTTGAAATATCCAGAGATCAAGTCTTAATATTTATGACAGATGGTGCTGCAACCTTGCTTTCTGTAGGCCGGTGTCTTAAGGAACAGTGTGGTAACTTTTTACATATTACATGTAAAATTCATGCTCTATATCTTGTGGCAGAGGTAATTCGTAAATGTTATCGACAGGTGGATGCGCTAGCGCTTGCGAGTACAAAAGCAATGTTTCTGAAATCCCCAAAACGAACCTGAACCACCACAACCGATCCTTACATGTTGGGGAACATGGTTACAAGCGGCATTTTACTATCATAAATATTTTGAGCAATTACATCGGAGTAGCGCAAGCAATAGAAAAATTACAAAATTCTTCATTGTCGTTAGAGGAATCACTACAAATTGTGAAAGATGTACACGCACAGCTTTGTTCGTTAAAAGACGCAAAAAATGAGTGTGTTCTAATTAAGTTAGAAATTGTTTTAGACAAAGATTCAAATTTTGCCACACTTAGACAAATTTGTGGAAGGTTCGTCTACAGATGCGTTAAGTTGTTTCAAAGATTTTTTTAATTATGCAAATATAAGATCATTAGATATAGAGCGATCGTTTTCTTTATATAAGAACATATTTTCCTCATGGCGGACGCGTTTTGCAGAAATAACTTTGGAAACGCACCTTATGTTAAAGATGTTTAATCTCGCTTCTCCAGTTTTTCAAGTCACGGAGGACGCTTAAGACGGTAAGTTTTTTTTTAATCATCGAATTAGATACACTCTCGATTTTATTTTTTATACATACATTTCCCGTGTTCATTCAGTAACATAGAGATAATTTATCGAGATCGGTTCATAATCTACAAAAACCAACTTTTTTGTATCAAGCATCGGAACGGCACCGTTCGCGATAATATATCTCTGCATACTCCCTTCGCATGCAAGAGTCCATTCGTTAGGTACGCCGATGGTGCGCACCCGAATTTGCCCACTCTATTCATTGCTAAAGGGAGAATGAAGTGGATCGATGCATTGTTGCTGAGTTAAGCCACTTTTAAAATCGTAAAAAATCATCACAAGAAAATGTTCTTGAGAAATGTCAATTTTTTCACTAAATTGATTTCTTTCTCTCAATGGTATTTATCATAGTAAATGTTAAAGTTTAAGCCAATCAAATTAAAATATACGGCAAGTGTTACTTAGTGGTCAATTCCGGAAATTTTTAGGGTTCCCTTCGTAAATACTATGCTAATCTATTTGCTAAAAATATGTTTTTAAGCCGGTAAAAACATGCAGCATAACTCGGTTTTTTTCCTCAATTTAACACGAGCAAAGAGCATTGTTTCCGAAACAACATGAATTAATAAATGTTAACACAATCTATATCTTTCGAATATTACCTATTCTTTAAATATCCTAATTCTAACTCCTTAAAAATATTCTTCAAGCTAAATCACGTACTCGAATACTGTGGCACTGGAACACTGAAACACGTCACTATTACCCCTTACCACAAACACTTCACTGACACTGTACGCACGTTTCTATAGCTTCGAACTCCTGGAGTTCAGTATTGCTGCTAAAGATGATAGCTTAGCTATCGAAACGTGCGTACAGTTTCAGTGAAGTGTTTGTGGTAAGGGGTAATAGTGAAGTATTTCATTCTTCAAGCTCATCAAAATTTCTAAATTTCCTATTTACTAACTCAAAAGTTTGAACGTCCCCTACTATTACATTGTGTAACACTATTTTTACAATTGGAACGTTAACTGCTTGAAATACAATTACCGTACAATTACCGTGCGATTACCGTATAAATGAATATTTTTGTGGATACAGCAATTCGTAATGCTTTACTTAACACTATTTACCAATAACTTCTATTACTTCCTACTTACTTTGTTTACAATTAAATCTGCTTAATAAATACGCTACTTAAGAAATACCATAATAATTGTCATGTCATTGCACCGCTGGAAACTATTCTGCGCGTTTAACTGCAAAATCAAAAAGTCCCACTGACCGTGGCGAGACTCTTGAAGCGCCTTTTTAACTTGTTTGACCGGGATATTTGGTTCGGCGCTTAAGCAGCAGCTTATATAGCCAATCCCTCTCTATTTGGTCTTCTCTCTCCATCCAGGGGGTCGGTAACTAGCTCCTCAATTCAATAATGATAGCAAGGACTGTGGCGTAGTATGGTAAACAACACATAAGTATCAGCACCCTCCGCACCACACAAGTTTAATTTATTATATAGTAATATAATAAATAGTCCGGGACGGCCGTTTCGAGGACACGAATGGTCCTCAGCGTAAACCGGTGACCGAATGATGTGAGAAAAAACTTCTTCTAAAACTGAACATGCATGTACTATCCCTACTTCTCAAAACAGATATTCTTTACAAGTGCCTATTTCTACCTCCTGCACGCCTTGAAGCTACGACGTGCGAAAAATAACATGCATGAACTATCCCTTCTTTCGAGAAGAAATATTGTTTTACAAGTGCCTATTCTACCCTCTACGCTTCTTAAACTACGACATGCGAAAAACACGGCCAGATAGGCGGGAAGGTCTCTTTTATAACCCAAAATATAAACAAGTGCCAGCCTACTGCAAAAGGTCAAAAAGGACAGAGTACGACAACGGTCCGTTTTCTCTGTTCATCAGATTTTTATTACTTTTTATGTAAACTGTCTCGTACGCATCTAATTCTCGCGGCAACGTTACGTTTTTAATCAATTTTAAGTTCTCTAATTTAATACTATGCCCGGTTTCATTTATATGTTGTGCTACACTCGACGCGACCAATCTGCCGTAGCGATAATTTCTTATATGTTCTTTGAATCTAGTTTCTATCGCTCTTTTTGTTTGACCAATATAGGCTTTATTACAGTGACTACATTCAATTTTATAAATACCCGACCTTTCTCCCATTTTCGGTTTATCTTTAGGATTACCGAGAAGATTTTCAAGTGTGTTGCGCAAACCGAAGCATGCGTTCATATCTTGACTCTTCAAAACCTTACTCACGCCTTTCAATATGCCGTGAAAGAGGAGTTTCACGAATTTCTTACTATTAGTTTCTACCGGGGTTAAGGTCGTGGAATTTCTTACGTAAAGCCTATGTTGGACTTTCTTAAGCATGGGATCGACTTCTATAGAGTCTTCTTCGACTTCTAAGAGTAACCGTTATAAATAGCTACGTTTTTTATGAATTTAAGTTCTCTGTTAAATCTACTTCTACTTAGAGGGAATTTAACCAATCTATTAATTAAGAAGCTAATCGCGGCCATTTTGTGTTGTCCACAGTGGTTAGAATCGCTCATAATGTACCTATTAGTGTTGGTTTCCTTTCTATAGATGTCAATTTCCAGTTTATTATTATTTTTAATCACTAAACTATCTAAGAACGGAAGTTGATTGTTCACTTCTTCTTCTACTGTGAATTTAATGGTTTCAAATTTTGAGTTGAGGGTCGCGAGAAAATCCGGGATATTACTTTTCTTAGTATCAAAAACCGCGAAAATATCATCTACGTACCTATGCCAAATTCTAGGAAAATATGTGGCATCCGCTCTGATACATGTCTCAAATTTGCTCATGAACAAGTTGGCTATGAAGGGGGGCAGGGGATTGCCCATTGTTGTACCTTCTAATTGTTCGTAGTACTTGCCCTCGACTTGAAAACAACTTTGCTTCATGCAGAGTGACGTTAGTCTCTTATATTCTGCTATTTTGGTATCTTCAATATTGTTGAGCTTTAAGAGCTCAACTAAATACTCTATGGTTTCAGGGATCGGTACACTAGAGAAGAGTGAACAAACATCGAACAATACTAAAATTTCCCCATCTTCTAGTTTGATATTGTTTACTTTATTTACAAATTCTAATGAATTTTCTACTTCGAGGTTGTCTGCTTTGATGATTAAATTTTTGTATTCATTTACTAGCCATTTGGACAGTTTGTACGTGGGCGAATCTATGCCTGAAACAATTGGTCTCATAGATTTAATAGTTTAAGACGCGTAGAGGGTAGAATAGGCACTTGTAAAACAATATCTCTTCTCGGAAGAAGGGATAGTTCATGCATGTTATTTTTCGCACGTCGTAGCTTCAAGGCGTGCAGGAGGTAGAAATAGGCACTTGTAAAGAATATCTGTTCTGAGAAGTAGGGATAGTACATGCATGTTTAGTTTTAGAACAAGTTTCTTCTCACATCATTCGGTCACCGGTTGATGATGAGGACCATTCGTGTCCTCGAAACAGCCGTCGTGGACTGCTTATTATATTACTATATAATTAATTAAACTTGTGTGGTGCGGAGGGTGCCTATACTTATGTGTTGTTTAAGAACACAATTCCTCTTCGCCCTTCGGTCTTTGATCTTCATTAAAATGGCTTCATCCATTGTATAAGCACATGAAGAATAACATTATTTGGTCTTAATAATTACTTGAGAAATCGCCACAAATTAAGTATCAGTATTTAACGCATCATCACAAGAAATGCGCACATTTCAAAGTGGCACACATGGAGAGACAACACTTCACAGAAACGCTATAGCCTAGAATCAAATCGGCAATCTGAAATTGTTTATATGTGAGATCCTGAAGAACCCCGCCCCCATACTAGCTTTTGATTTTTATGTTTTGTTAACTAATTTTTGGTATTATCGGCAGTTCAATTGCATTTCCGGTATCACCGGAAGTGACGTAAGCTCTCGCACAGAATACCCTATATATTTTTACACTTTTGAAAAGGCAATGAAAGAAAGTCATAAAATTTCTCGTACGTTAAATCGGAATATTGTGCTTTAAATTCGACTGCAGTTTTAATATTCTTCATAGAAATAGTTTAAATTTCAAAATGAGCAAATATTTCTTCAGCTGTTGGTCAAATCGGTTTTTTCATTATTCATTATTGTTTTAATCTTGGTTTAATTCATCTACACAGTTTTATTCAAGCTTGCCCAGGACATAGTTTAAAATTCTTTTTCTCGTAAGGATATGCCCATTCATCTAATTATTGTATTATAGTTTTGTAGAAATTATTGTTATATGGTTTACATTGTAAATATGTCAGGCATTGTTCATATTTACGCATATTAATTTTTTCTGTGAAGGAAGTTATTGCAGCCTGAACTTCAAATGCCAAAAGTGTTTTTTTGTGATTAAATTTTAACATTAACAATCTTCAACTGATGAATAAAATGAAAACTTAGTTGTTATACATTATTCCAAAAACCAGAGTCAATTATTAGAAATATATATTACTTGCTTTAAATGTACTATGAAATCGTATCTTTAGCAATCGATAGAAGAAATTTTTTTGTTGACCTATGTTATCTTTATGTCCAAAACTTACTTTATCTTCCGCTAAAGAATTTCAATTCAACAACTTTAATTCGAGTATTAAAAGACAATAGATATTATTATTACTGCAATTAATATTGCGAATCCTAAAATGCTCAATAAAATACTGTTATTGTTACTGGTTACTATTGCTGTGCTAGCATGTAATTCGCCGAACCAATCCTGCTAATTTGTACACGATACACCAGGCATGCTACCTCCAGTATACAAATTGGTGAAGGGTGAATTTTAATCCCTATATCATGTGTCTCTGTTCAAAACATGCGCCATTTAAAGGAAACGCCACTTCGGGAACTACCTCTACTTAGCAATGACGTAAACAAAATGTATGTTTTGTGCGCGTTGGCATACCGCCCGTTTTTTGTATATAACAAAAAGCCGGATATCAAACAAAAATCATGTTCATCTGGGGGGATACCGGAGTAGAACTTCTAAACCCCGCGGCCGTTTTGCTACGGCTGTTTTATCACAAAGATGGTACACTGCGGATTCTTTCACCGCAGCGTTATGCTTAACATATATTAAAAAAGGGGAAAACACAGAAATAAAATTAATACAAAAAAATTACTATACAGATAAAACGGCTGTATATATACAAACGTAATTAAAATTTTCCCATTCAGTTCATTTGAATGTTATTAGAGTATTTAATACTATACAGTCAGATACCCTTCGCGGTGAAACAGCCAGCGGCGAGTAGTCCTCGGCGACGAAACCACTGTAGTGAATCAGTCGCGGCGACACGCTTAAGGTGAATCGTTCCATTCCCTGCTGTAATAAATGTTTTGGTATCCTGGTTTTGTTGTTTTGAAAAGTCGGGCCGAAAAAGTGACAAATTGTTTCTTGTGTCACCGGATTGATCCAAAGAGCTTGTTACTAGGAAACGTAAATATACTAATTGCGAAATTGTAAAGTTTCAATTTTAACAGCGAAGATACATTCTGAATTTTTCGTACTTTCACACTTTATTCTCAGTATGATTCTCTCTCTTGATTTCCCTGTTTTATTAATCGTTGTTATTTCTCACATTATCGAATTATTAGTTATAAAAAGTTCGTTTGAATTTTGTATAATAATTGCTCGTTTTTAGACTTTCTATGTGTTACCTTTAGGATGACTCATCACCTTGTTTACCACCGTTGCGCAATAAAATTCCCAATGATTTAAATCTCATTTAAATTACTGGGAATTTGTTTGCTTGTTAAAGCGCTTCGCTTGTGTAGCTGCAGTGTAGCTTTTATCTTATCTATCCCGCCTATGCGCGAAGATTAAATGTTTTCTAAAAAGTGACAAATTTAGACAAACCTACCATAGTTAGTTATCTGAAAAAAAGTTCAATAAAGTGCAGAAATAATATTGAGAATAAAGAACAAGAATATAAAAAATGCAAGATACAATGACAAAACATAGTTTGGCAATATTTCTTAAATTTCTTAAATATAACTTTATGTTAACAAATAATACATATTTTTAAACAGAAAACGTGTCCTAGTTATCCTTAGTCGAAAATTAACAAATGCTATTGAGAATTGATTAGTGAAAGAACGCCAAAGTAACAAGGCTTTTTAGCTCTGGTTGTTGTAAAAAATAGACGTGTTTAGAAGTACTATATTCAAGAGTAAATTAGTAAATTAATCTTTAAAAAATAGTTGCAATTTTCATATTTGAGAGAAAGCGGGGTTGATTTACGTAACACGCGTTAAATGCTAAATTCAATATACTTTAAATTTATTTTCTTAAACTGGTGAAAGAATATCAAGTTAATACTCTCGAATTCATGACAAATCTACGGGAAAAAATATCTCACCGATCTAAATACTAAAATATAGAATATACACAATATGAGTGTTGGACATTAGCCCATATTAAAATGTCTGGATATACATGCAAGTAGTAACAGCTGTTTTGTTTTTGTTCGTATGTAAATGACGTTATGCTGGTGATCGCCCATTTAATACAATAAACGGTCTGCTGTTCTACTGCATATGGCTCTAACGTTAAATACTTTTCAAATATGAACAGTATTTAATGAGATTACTCGTTAATACTTTATAAGCGTAGGAATTACACCTCCTAGCCCGAAATCATTTATAAGTTGAAAAGCAATGTAATTACCGTCGTAATGATTTATTTAAAATGTCCACATTTGTAGACGAAATTTAATTGTAGGTATACAAGGTATCTTTACAGGGCATCGATCGGTACGTGCAAGAGTATACACTGCAAATTTCTGAAAACTTGGCAGCATACTAAAGCCGACATGTACTATTAAAGTAAAATATTTTCAATAACCCGACGCATGCGATTATACTGGAAATAGCTGTCAACTTCGATATTTTAAGTGGAACACCATTACATCATACAGAAGCAGAACTTTGTGTGAATTGGCCCCGCTGCTAATTTTATAGATAAAGCCCCTTCTCGTCCCCGAATAACAAACAAAATATTGAAGTACTCACAATTAAAGAAATTTTTCTCGCCGAACTTTTTTCTCAGGAAAAGAAGTAATTAGTTCATTAATGTCTATCACTCGTGCGTTTTCATTTTCGATTGAAATGCAACTAAACAAGTCCACTAAATCCTTCTCGTCCTATCGTGCTTCTTAAATAGTTTTTTATTCATTTTACTCTTACAAAACGATCTTTCCGCACTTACCACTGGCACATGAAGAGTCAGAAATAAAAGCACTGTATCAGACACGGTTGAGACTGAATGTAGTTGGAACTAAACACAGGCACGGAAAGATGAGAAGCTGAGAAGGATATGCATACGAAATATCCTTTCTATTTCGATTCAAAATTGCTACTGTTAAATTTCTCCGTACTCTCTCTATGCCCCCTAAATGGCAAATTACATGTGGCTAGTGTAACAGTTGTATTTACAATTTGATGTAATACTTTTCTGAAGCAGCTCTTCATTCTACCAATTTCTTTATCCAGTTTAGTAGCTACTATCTTTTGTGATCGGCATAACTGTAAAGCAATGCAGGCATTTAGGTGTTCACCAGAATATTCATATTTTTATTCTGTCACTAAGATGAGTCCAATCGGAGCTTCGTTAAAAGATGACGACCTTCTAAGCTTGCAGAAACGAGTTGCGCTTCACGAAATTACCAGAGACTAGACAGACTTGTGTTTATTCCGTTTCATAAGAAAGGATTCGTGTTGCCTACTGATTTCCCCGAGAGTCGACAAAACAGGAGTCTATCTAGTCTCTACTAATTTCGCGAAGCGCACTCGTTTCTGTAGGCTTACGGAATTCGGTTTGCAATATGAAAAATTTGTTGTGGAAGAATAACAAAGCCATGCACAAGGTAACTGAATGCCTGCTTTGAATATTTTATAATAATATGATTCACAAAACATCTGTTATTCTGCTTTTCATCTCTGCGAAAAGGACCCTTAAGTTGATAAGACCCTTTAGCGAATTGTCTGTCTTTTTAATTCGTCTAATCTTTAATGTTTTGATGATGTATACCTCAACCAGAAGATAAAGTTAGTTTTGGCAAAATCTTGTTCTTCTCTTCCACTTGTTGATTTTCTTTTCTGTTTGAACACCACTCTAATATTTTAGTTTAGATGATATCATACAAATCACGCACGTACTCAAAATAAATCCACTATCCAAGTTAAAACGATATCACTTTTTCACACAATTTATTCACTGCCGGAATCGAAATTAAAATTAACCCCACCAACGAAAACCGAAGACTGAAATTAAGTATCTCTTGTATCATACGTACATTGGTGGGTCCGAGACACCGGAAAAAAGTCCATTCAGTTTCCAGTCCTACCCTATACGGTCAACAATTCTACAAAAATGTAATTTTTCAAGTTAAATACCTTCACATTTATAAATATTCAGATGCAGTCTGGTCTGTCAAAAATTAAACAGAAGCAAATATTTCAAATATGACTAGAAGTAGCCATCCAAATCCTTTCCATCAACACCAATGCCCCTAATAAGTAAATCTTTTCAGAGTACGTTCCTTATTTGTATTTGAAACGATTTGAGAAATAACTTAAAATAATTCTTATTCTCTTATTTAAAAATGGCAACTTCTATTGCTTCGGTTTTTTACTTGTTGTTAAATTTCATTATGCATATGTATGCATTGTCTCTATTTCCGCGGTCTTACGTTGGACCTAACTGGACACTGGACAAATTCAAGCCGAAGTAGAGGAGGATAAGAAGGATAAGTAATCATTATGCATTCATGAAAAAAAAAAGTAGGTAACAATGCGCATACAAAAATGAAATCTATTTTTGTTCAATGGATACACATCATTGTCCAGAAGACGCATCTTGTGATACACGGAACGATCTTGTTACAAGTGTTTTATCAAAGGACAGATCTAAATTTATTCCAATAAACATACATCTTCGACGACGACGACAAATTTGCTAAAGTGAGGTCTTTATTTGACAAGCTGAACAAGAGCTTTCAACATTTTGTTCTACAATAGAAATTGGAACCGTACCAGGGGGCGAAAAGAGAATCATAAGCCATTTGGTCTTAGGTCGTCAGCTGCATTGCAGTACACAAATGCTTTTAAAAAATAAATAGCACCTATTTAGTATCATGTCTTTTTTAACAAATATCTATATAAATTATACAATAAAGACATTCATGGAACCAGCACAATTAGGGAAAACAAATTGGTCATTTCACCAAGTATCAAGATACTCACAACAAGAGTGGAAAAGAATAAATGTCAATCGGCCTCATAATATATTTGTATACTTTCATGGGAACGTAGAACACTGCGATCAAAGTGTTAGTCTCTACAGAACATCCATAAGAGGAAAAAGTGGTACTTTTGGTTTGATTGCGTAGATGTTGCAGTGTCACTTTGAAAAATGTACAGTCTCGGTTTAATAGTCGAGTTCATTTTCTCTGTAGACAAGAAAGTAAACCCGTTGCAGAGTCTGCCATAAAAAAGCTTAGAAGAAATGCTCAAAATGCGTTGTGGCGTTACACACGGAATGTCTTAACGTTCGTCACAATACTGCTCAAATGTTTTTGATTTACACTGTTAATATAGATGTAGTTTTCTTTGTCATTAGAAATAAATAACTTTTGCATAGCAGTCGTGTTTATGAATATAAGCCTACTGTTCCTTTTTAAAGACACGTTCAAAAAAAGTCACTTTATAACTTATAAACTGTAATTTTGAAGTAAATTCTAACATATTTTAAACCGTACCGTTTTCGTGCAGAATGTACATTATCGCGCCAAAATTCGATAGTGCAGTAAAACATTGTGAAAACAGTAAAACAATTCACTTCGACTGTCCATGTTTCCACTGGCGACTGAAGAAGACTGTATAATTTGTTATTTAAAGATTATCAGTAATCCCTTTGATTTATAGCGTTTGACCCATTTCACAAAGTTTTACAATTGTTGCCAAATGACAAATTACGATCAAAATCATCTTTATTGACTTCTTGTAGTAGTTGTATTTGTAAGGATGGTATTTGTCTCGCTAAGAAACGTCATTGTCTGCTGCAATTGATCGAGATACACCCTGAGGATTCTCACCTACACTTAGCAATATTTCAAGTTTCACATCGTATGTATAAAATTTATTATTCTGTATTTTTGATTATTGCCTATTTGATCTATAAGAACTTTACTTTTTTCTAGGGTTTTTGTTAGTACAAAAAGCGTTTCGAACATTTGATTTAAAGGAAACAATCGTCTCATTTCTGGAATAACAGCATTTATCTTGTTTTTATTACTCATAAGCTATTAATTTAATTACACATCAATGTTGAAATACAAGCTGAAAAAATACAAGTAAATGAAATCAGACAGTTAGCATAAGCGTGCCAGTGTTTTTTCATTCCGTCCACAACTGCAGTGACCAAAAGAAAAAGTATATTATATCGAAAGAATACAAAAAAAAAAAAACAACAAAAAAACAAAAAAAGCCAATTTGCATCCCGAATAACAAGACAAAAATCAAAGTAGTATTTATTAAATGTCAGAGTTCAAAATCTTTTTGTCGAATATGACGTGTGAAACAGTGGAGTGTTAAGCTGAAAACTTGAGCTGGGAGATTATTATTAAATCACGCAATGTTGAATGAGAATAATCTTTCAAAAAGAACAGTGCGATGGGCAGGCGGTGTAATACAATGAAGAAACTTGATGTTAACGTTGTGAAGGTCACTTCTAAATTTCAACCTAAGATAAAGATAAGGAGGAAGAACCTTGTAATAAAGGCTAAATTGGTGCAAACGTCGATGATCACTCAAACTTCACGCAATTTTTGAAAAACATGCTCATGCCGGCGTAGGCCATATGAAACGAGTTCTGTTATCAATACATGAACTTCGTGTTTCCTGAATTCACAAGAAGACAAACCTAACCGAATTGTTTATAGTTAAAAAGAATTATTAATTCAATCGTCATGAAATTAGTAGCATGTTTAACATCAACTCTCTTACCAAAAAATATTACGAACGTTTTACTTGCGTTAATATGTAAATTATGTTGATTAGAAAATGTAACAATTGTCTATGGCTAAGATCGAAGTTAAGGCGACCGTTTTCCAAGAGCACCTGGATAAAAATGATAGCGACAGTGGTTTAAGCAGGTGTGTAATTTCGAGGTATAAAATGTGTAAAGAAATGGGCCCAAAATTGAATCTTAAGGATCGCATTTGTAAACAGACATAGTATTGAATATCTTATAGAACAATATACAACCTACCGACAGCTAACGGAAGGATAATTTTGCATCAAGCGACTCGTCCTCACACTGAATCCAAGGAAATTCAGAAAAATAAATAATAGACACTGGCTGCAAGAAGATCATCTGTAACTGTCGATAAAGCGATTGCACAATTGTGATTTGGTCGAAATCCAGAGTGATAGGAGGATAAAATATCAAAATAATTTATGAATTTACGGATTTGACTTGCTAGTAAATTTTCAACATTACACACAAAACACTTATTTGTTGCAAGTTGCCGAATAATGCTGAATATTGCCTCTTTCGAAATGGAAATACGCGTGATTTTCTCCAGAGAAGGGCAGTGGAAGTACAACAAATGAAAATGTGGCATAAAAACGGTAAGGACAGCACAGCTTAGTCTGTTCCAAACTAATTCCATCTACACCAAGTGACCTAGAGAACATATTACAAATCATGGAAAATATATCACTCTCGAAAACAGATTGAAAGAAAATATTTTGATCCAAAAAGCTTATAATTTCCAGATTGGAATAAAAGTGAATAATGTTGGGATCTGGATTGGAGTTACAGGAACATGAAGTTACAGAGAAATCATTTATGAAATCCATACAACATAACTGCGGTGTGGACTGCTTAAAATCTGCACACGAGAATCCTGTAAGCTTTCTTTTCTCTTTTAATAGCAGTAGTCGTTAAATTACATAGTTTCTTATAAAAAGAAAAAGTGAACAATTAAATTTCTGGAATTTGAATTTGGCAGTTAGCTTTTAGGGTATCACTTACCCACGCCTGTAGGTTTAAATTCTCGTGTAATCCTACAAGTACGATAAGGAGTATTACGATCAAAAGGAGAAATTATTAAAGAACTAAACATCGCAATCTTGTGGTCGATATTATGAAGATCGAAAATCATGACAAAAGGTACATTGATCAGATTAGCCAAAAAGCTTCATATCCGAGATTAATATTATATCCAACAACGAAACGGAAGTACCAATCACTCTTGCTGGTTCTTGCACAATGACTTTGCTATGTGAGGTCTTAAAGTTTGATGGCACTGTTTATATCTGTATATCTTTGTTTGATAATTTTGTCAAGCCCAGTGCATGCACATATGTATACATATCTGTACTATGGGCGGTCTACTTTTGAAAGAGTAAAGAGTAATTAGCAATCGAAAGCAAATTTTTAAAATATCAATTTAACCAGTATTAATGAGTTTTGCTATTGCTGCTGTTAATCAAAAACCGTTTTAAAAAAGAAAAATTGGTTAGAGAGACACCAACAACTCCAGAAATCATAACAAATAGAATCAGAAATATCTGGCATAATAAACCACCTGAAATGTTAGATAATATTCATCACAAATTAGCAAACAATCTGCGAGAGTGTATTGGTGCTAATAGAGGACACTTCTGAAAAGCCGTTACTATATTTTAAAATTAAGCAAACTACTAAGTATGTGAACAACACATAAGTATCGGTACCCTCCGCACCACACAAGTTTCTTTTATTATATAGTAATATAATAATTCGGTCACCGGTTGATGATGAGGACCATTCGTGTCCTCGAAACGGCCGTCCCGGACTATTTATTATATTACTATATAATAAATTAAACTTGTGTGGTGCGGAGGGTGCCGATACTTATGTGTTGTTTACCATACTACGCCACAGTCCTTGCTATCATTATTACTAAGTATGTGGAACACTAAGAAACTAGTAAAGCATTACAACATAAAAACAAATGTCGTATAGATTTAACAATGTTATTAACAACAAATTCATTTGAAAACATAAAATTACAGTAACCTTGTTTTCATTCTAAATCATGTTACAAAAAACTTAAACATTTATAGGTAACAAATATCATGCCGGCATGTATGGTTGCATGCTGCTCTGGCGCTGTATTATTGTAGCGGTTTCGTTTATCTAAGAGTGGCAGTGTAGAGCAATATTTTGCGTAAACCAAGTAGCATGTTTTAAACGGTGGGAATAAAAATATTCAAATTTTAAACGAATTTAAGGAAAAAGATCTCTTTCAATAAAGGCACAAAAAATATACATTCCATTTTAAAAAATGAAGCTTGTGTTTCATGTGACGTAATGCTAAATAATTAAGATTGTCTGTTGTAGTAGAAATGTGATCCCCACGGTGCATAATAACTCTACCTGCTCAAAATTTGCAATATTTGCTTTCTTTCTTTGATATTTGCGTGTGTCACTTTAAGTGGTTCACTCTGTATATGTACGTATTTTGGATAGTATCCTCTGTAAGTTACGTTTACCGTTAGTGAACTTTCTTTTCCCTAATATCCATTTGTATTTTTTTTAAGTTGCCATAAATCACAATTGTTACAAAAAACGTTGATGGATGAACATTTAGACTATTGCGAAGTTTATAGGTATACTATACAAAATCAGCCTATTTATTACGTAAACATTAATGTAACAATTCTCCCAACGAATCGTTTTTATACAAATGCTACTATGATGATGTTATCATTAAACTATCCGGCCCCACGTTTATTATAAACTCCTCACAAGGTGTCATCGCATTGGCACGCAACAATTAAAGATAACGTAAACGTGCGAAAACTAAACAATACATAACACTACTTCTACAGTACGTAAAGTTCTTTCAAAGAAATTCTTTGCTGAATATGATGATATTCCCCAAGAGAAACCAACAGAATTGGTTACCAATATATTATAAATTATATAGATTGCTTTCCGGGCTGCAGCCGCATCGGTTTGTCTCTCACCCAAACAGCATAAAGAAAGCACGAGCGAAACGAAAGCATACCAATGCAGTTTCTAAATCTTTAATCTTAGAATCCATTACATCTCTTTCTTTATTTATTTGAAATGTTACTCTCCACCGATTTACAAAAAAATCAAGCTATTTAACTAAACGCTGAAATATGATGCGCAATTTTCGGAATAACTAAAAAATAACTACATCTTTGGTAGTTTAACATAGTACCTACAATAATTACAAAGTTACAAAGGTACTAAGAGCCTGATAACTTTGAACAACTTGTATTCCTTATTTCCGTTCTGGGCTGTTGATCCATATCTGTTCCGATCTGAAAAACCGTTTTGGTCACGATATGGTTGTCGGTGTTCTCGAAAATTTGATATCCAGTTCATGCTAATCTTATATATCCTTTTTAGCGGTTGAAATTATTCATGATTTCCAAAGATTCGCGTGCCATTCTGTGGTGGTAGTCAGTGGCTCTGGCTAATATCTTACGATCTACATTTTGACAAAGGTCGTATACGCCCTTCGTGTGTAGTTTCGGAAGCAGCCATTTCTTGGTGGGATCAGTGGTGTATTCTCCTTACTATGTTGTAGCATGCGGTTATATTATTCTCTGGCAATGTATGACAGATAGGTGTACGTTTCTTCTATTTTCGCCTGTGTGGTCTCAGCATGTCCTTTTAGTAATATCCACACTTCTCTAGAGCATCACATAAGCGTTGTCGATGATGAAATGATGCATACAGGTAACGATCCGTGTGTGCCTTCTTGCGGTATATGAGTGTGGTTCAAGAAGTCCTTAGAAAATCTAAGAAATGGCGCTCGTAGTATCGAAAATGGTTTGTTTCTAGTAAGAATCATTAGTTAGTAGACAGCTGTCAAAGTTTCAGTTATATCCAGTACACGGTTTCATTTTTATTGTCGATTTAAGCAAAGTTTATGAAGAAAGTGAGTTTCGAGCGGTGATTAAACACTTACATTTAAAAGGCTTAACACCGAAAGAGATCAAAGCTAAGTTGGATGAAGTTCATGGCTCAGCTATTCCTGTGTTAGCAGCTGTTTACAATTGGGTAAATGAGTTTAAACGTATCCGTACATCCCCAAAAGATGAAAATCGTTTTGGACGTCCAGTGACTCTCCTCGAAGTGATTGACAAAAACCATGAAAAATTGGGTGTGAAAAAAATTCCGGCAAAGAACGCCATCACAAAATAGTGGACTTTCAAATGAGATTCGAGCCACAATTGCATAGTTATTTATCCAACTTCCTTAGTATGTTATTTCTGTTGTAACTATAAATTATTTTATGTTAAACGTTTCAATGTGCAAACTTCCTATATGTACAATTTTTTAAGTTTCTGAGATATCCCATTATCTAACAAAAGTTTGAATAAAATATTTTAATTTTGTAAATTTATATTTTTTACTTCATTCCGTTTTAAATAATTTCTTTCTGCTTTGTGAGCAAAAATTAAATCCAAGAGAAAAATGTTTTTCAATATGATACAATATATTTTCAAACACTCTGACAGGACACGTAGGGCAACACCCTACATGTACAATTAAGAATTAAAACACATTTTAAACAGACAGATTTAAAAAAATACTGATTAAATTATTTCAAAACGAAAATGTCAAATAATGCGAAGAACGGTTGTGTTGACTATTATATGAACCAGAATTTATTTACCAACACGCCGCACAAAGAAAATTATACTCTGGAAGAAGAAAAGTAGTTTTCTCTTCGATTTTACATACAAATATACACATTTGCTTGTACGAAAACTTGTGCTTAGAATATATACTAAATATATGTGACTTATGAGACGTAACTATATATTTACATGTATATACTCCAATTTCGATACTTTGGTTGGAAGCACGAATATGCCAATGCGTGCATTTTACTTTTTTACCGCAGGTATATTAACCAATATCGCAAAATTATAAATACTTTATTCATTTATAACATTTGTACACTTAATACAGGCATAGTGTATTACATACTCATAAATTAATTATCAGTCATTCAAAAATACATAACAATTTATATCCTTAGCTGTGGGTTTGTGTAACGTACATATTTCAGTAGATCTTCATTTTCTTCACAGACAAACGGCTTACGATGGTGGCAGGCAACGTCATGCCAATTAACGCCGTCTTTATAGAAATTGTTGAGGACGGCTAAGCAGTTTTCAGTAGCGCCACCTTGTTGAGCTTCACGATTGTCCGGTTGCGGCTTACCAATACCACCATTTTCAGACCAGTCATTTTGTTGGCGGTTAGTTGTGGGGGCCAATTTTTGTAAAACAGCAGTCCAGAACCATCCGTTAACAGAAATTGGTTGAAGATCAGCGCGTTCGCAACCTTTGAAGTCGCACAGACGTCCAGAAGTCCAGATATACTTCACCTAAATATGAAAAGCAAATTGTTACACTTACATTCTAAAAACTAAAATATATATTAGAAATTAATGGATCAATATTGCAGAATTACGCATATTTGTTATCTGTGGAGCGGTACATTGTTTAAATGTGTTTGAATAACCAAAATATAGCCGATTTTTGATCGCGCAACAAATCAATTCTTATAAAATGTAAATTTCTCAATGTACGAGTTAATGGTATTAATCCCAAATTCAATTGGGCTGTAATTTCATTCTAATTAACTCAATAAAATTTCAAAAGTATAACTATAATACCGCGATACTAAGTGCTTTTCAAATATTTTCATTGTCGCAAAATGTTTATACAAGTGGCACTAGTTATTGGGGCAAAAGAAACTAGTGTAAAATAACTATGTCAACTGTCTGAATTTAAATAAATTTGAATAAAAACAGCAACAATTGCTTTAGAAAGTTATCAGTCATTTCACCTGAATATGAACAAAAATTACATGAATCTAGGACACAAAATGAATAACTTTGCTCTTTTTGTCATTTTGTGTTACAAAGCGAGGCAGAAAAATTCCTGACGGAAGCGAATAATTGAATTAATGTCAAATTTAGCGATGAGACACAACATTTGGTAAATCTGCTTACGATTTCTCCCGTTGCCAATTTCATATATTTACGTATACGTTTACACCAGGAAGATATACTAAACGTTTGAATACACCGTGATTGTGATTGTGTTCGCGCTCAATACTCAGCGTCTCAATAACTGACAGAAAATCGCACGAAACGAAAGGAGTAATTATCTTGCGTTTTCTACTGCAAAGCAGATAGAATACAAGCCATGCCATTTGGTTTGCAAGGCAAAGTGAGAAAAATTTAACGTGAATATATAATATAACATGAACACACGTTTAAAGGTGTAAAAATGCAAATTGTATTAAAGTAGATAATATTGAGCAAATACCAACAATGCAGTATTAAAGAGCCAACTAACTATGACATTACGTAAGCATTCAAAAATCAATTAATCGTGTTCGCGAAGAAATTCACGCACATATTAAAAGTATGCAATACTAAAAACAAGTTGAACAAGAATTCAGTTAATGGCAATGTACGTATCCTGTTCACGTTAATTAAATGTCAGGCATTCTTAATATATAGCAACGTGTCAAGTCTTTCATTGTTACAATAGTTAACGAGATTAACGAATGGCTTTTCCGAAAGTATAGACATCAGATACAATTTATTATTAGCGGATTAGAAATAATTGGTTTAGAATTTCTTCATAAGTTCGTTCTGTCAAAATAAAAAGTACTACACATAATTTATTTATTCGACTACTAAAGCTTTCCCAATCACATTTGTCAATAAAGCCTATGTTTGGCGGAAAGTCCGACGAAATATGCAAACACGTACAGAATAATTGAATTTAAAATGTTACCTTATCTTTGACGATCCTCTGTTTGACCCATTCATTTTCAGCACTAGTTTCCAATGATACAAGGTCCATGCAACGTTTCCTACAATAATTGCGGCCACCCAACCAATCTTCTTCGACACCCCTTAAAGAGGGCTCCCGCCAGCTAAACATATATCCTTTTCCTGAAAGTTAATCAAAAATTAATATTTTTAAAAAAATCTTTCTTGTAACACGTTATTTGACGCGAAATATTATAGTTGAATTACTTAATTTTAATAAAATTTTATTTTCGGAATGGATAGGGGCCTAAAGCTACATTTTAAAATTATTTCCATAGTGTGCAGTATACCAAAACACAAAACATATCGAAGCATTGCATACCTTTAAATAGAAAACCCTATACATTGTTTCATTTTCGGTTTCTAGAATCACAATAACAGCTATTTACCTCACCTATACCTAATGGTTTTTTAACTATTTTGTATTTTACGAAAATGCAGTGCCAATTTTAATAGAACACATCAGGACATACCTAAAAACAATAATCAACAAATGCTAAAATAGCTTCCTCGTGATATTGATGGAATCATTTACGGGAAATGCAATGCACCCACGGACATATTTCTGTCTATCTGGCGTCATCAACGTGGTTTCGGTTCTCTAGTGCCAAGAAACACATACCTGCCGTTCAGAAAACAGCGCTCCCCCAGGTTATTGTTTCTAGACATTTTCTCATGTGTTCTGATATATACATCATGGTAAGCCCGCGGGAATCTATTATATATGAAGTTTGTCAAAGCGCTCCTTGCGTTCACCATCTCGTGGTAAGCAGTCCAAGAACTACTCAAGAGATGGCTTGGGAAACAGTACCCGATTTATGTCGCTACTTTCTAAACGGCAGGCATGTGTTTCTTTGGCACTAGAGAGCGCCAAGAAATGTCTAGCTCGCCGTTTCAAGATGTTCGAACATTAACTGTGAGACAAACAGCGATACAAAGTGGAGTTAAAATACTCTCGGATTGACGCTGATGACGCCGGGTAGGCAGAAACAGGTCTGCGGATAGTATATTTTTCCTCTCTTTCTGAAAACGATTTTGAGAAACGAATTGAAATTTGTATGTGGGTGTTAGACACAATGGCGGAAAATGAAAACCTTGTTAATATTATTTTATTTAGTGATGAATGCAGGTGTCACAACAATGGATTTGTTAATAGGCATAATTATTCTGATTCCAATCTAAATCGACTAAAAATAATTAATAATCAATATAGATGGTCAGTGAATAGGTGTGTGGGGTGGAATAATGAGTCGATATCGATAATCTCTATTTCTTTGGAGGAACATTTAAATGGAATATTATTGTACGAGAAATTAAATATCAATCTCCACAATGAGAATTTACACATTAAAATTTGTTTGATATATTTTATATTTTTGAGACAGCTTGTACAATGTAAAAATAAGTCAAATACCTTTAATAGGTCCCTATCCTCTCCAAAAATAAAACTTTACCAAAATCAAATAATTTAGCCGTAATACTTTGCATTGGATAATGTAAATAGCTTGGCATAAAATAAGGATACACATTATGCCCCCTTGAATTTTATTCTAGATAAAGTAATCAACGAGTCACAAAAAAAAAACAATATATTATGTAAGATATCGACAATTACCGACGAGGAAAACCTATTGGATTTTGTACCTGCGTGTGTTGCGGAAAGCAAATTTCAAAACATATATGGCATTAGAATATGCCAATGTATTTAAATATCTGAAAGGCACAATAAACAACAAGGGGACGAAATTATCGCAAGACACAAACAACAAAAGCAGAAGTACTGCAAGAAGTGGTAAAATTCATGCTTGCCTACTTATGTAACTCGTGGACCAACACCAAACAAATGAATAGACTCGACAGTATCGACCAACACAAGTAAAGAAGATGCTTCTAACTTCTAACTTCATTTAAGATCATAAGGTATACAAGATTCTTCTAGAATATTCTCGACCTCCTGCTTTTTAAATATAGGATTCGATAACTTTTAAACGATTTTATTATGTATATAAAAAAAATTTCACAGATGGCTACCATACCTACTCGCATTCAACACGATAGTAAAATAAAAAACCTTAGAATTTCATATTACTCCACAAGTAATACATATTACTATTTCATTTCAGTTTTAGTTAATTATCTTAATTTTAGTCTATTAAAAAAGTAATCTGTATTTGGTGGTCATTATAACTAGAATCCGTATAGATTTATCAATTTTACAAGTTTAAACGAAATTTAAGAATGAAATCTATAGATTGGCATAAAATCTTCAGCGACAAGTCGCATTTCTCAATCCATTTGTCTTCGCAACCTTTTCAAAACATTATAAATATGTAATTGCCGTAATAAGTTGTTCACAGTTGCTAATGATATTCAAGATATATTCATAACTATTGCACATCACAACCTTGAAGGTACACATTTCTCGTGTTAAAAGAAATAAAATAGATGCGAGTGAATTTCAATTAGAATAGTACACATAACATTTTCTGAATAAATAAACGCCCGGATTTCGCGTAGATAAATGTCGTATTACACTAGTGCTTACACGATGTTGTTTAACGGGCTCGAAAGAATTTAGTATATCAAGTTTTGCAATTCAAATTCGCTGAAGGGAACAAAATTAATTTCATAAAAGAATCATTGGTATTCACTGCATGGTGAAGATATTTCACCATTTAAATCTATTCATAAGGAGCCAATATTTCCAAAAACAATGTACAATCTTGAAACACCAATGCATAGCAATCCATTTTATCATAGTTTTCTAAAAGTAACTTGCTTGCAATTAAAAAAATTGGAAAATAAGCATCTCTTATAAAAATGTACTGCTTATAAACGGAATTTTAGTCGAAAGATGTGCTTGTTTATTATTATTGATTAATTATGATAGACCTCTTAGCTCGGTAAATCATACATCAACTCTGTAAATTAGTGTTCGGAGAACCATTGCATATAGAAGAATTCATTGGTTATTGATTACCAAGTACTTGTAACGACGAAACCCTTAAAACATTTTACTATTCAAATTTTGTTGCACGTATGCGTTACGGTATATGTGTTCTGCTTCAAATAGAACTTTACTAATTCAAAAACGACCAATCAGAACTATTTTCAAATTGAATTATTTGGATTCGCATAGAAATATTTTTTTAGGAAAATTTATCGTTTACTTTTTATGATTTGTATATTTATGACACATTATGATATGTTTTTAAATACAAAGAAGAATTTTCATTTCATAATTACCCTTACGATGACGCTACACGTACCAATAATTACCTTCCACCACCTTCACACAGAAAAATGATTTTCCAAAAGGGTCCCTAGTATTTAGGATGTCTCTATAATAATTCTTCTAGGAACATAGAAAGTGCTGCTATTTTTAACGTAATTTAAAAAGTTGCTCTAGAAATACTTGTTAAGTACGTCCTGTTATAGCATAAATAACTTTTAGTCATATATAATACGTAAATTGTAATATATACATGTATGTTTGTGTGTTATATTGTTACTAAAATAAATAGTATTATTATTATTATTATTATTATTATTATTATAAAAACCGGATTCACACATACAAGCGAAACTAAAGAAGTGAAAGAGGTGACAAAAGCTATAAATATTGCAACCGAAAAAATACCGTACGCAGGAAGTAGTAGTAGACATTAAAGTAAACCATTTGTGTACTGTTAAGTAAACATGATTTTAAATTACAATAGGAAGGAAAACGTAAAGTAACCGTAAATCTAAATAATATTAAACAAATCTACAATTAACACGCTTTAAAAGGCGCAATAATTGGGTTAAGAACAGGAAACAAGTACATTTGCTTCTTTACTAATATCATTAATCATATTTTCACCGCCCTTATTAATATATTAGCTATAAATTCATATACATATTTATGTATATTAATATGTGAATCGTATCATTCCACGAAAAAAAAAAAATTATTGGGTACTGAATTACTTTTTTAAAATAAGTCCTTACTCCTTTATCAGAATTTCAAGCCTCAATATGTTTAGCACTTAAAAATATATAAAAAGAGCATACAAAATATTTAAATTTAGGATATGCGGATTCACATTTAACTTTACATAACATTTGCATAATTGCCTAACTATTACGCAGCAACTATCTATTTATTAAACAAACCCAATATTGAAATATGGCAATTTGAAAACAATTTTAGATTTACGTTATTTTCCAATATCTTTGACGATACAAACAATAATAAAAATAGCATACCATCAGGTGTACGTTCGTGAATGACTCTATTCGCACATAGTGATGGCTCTGGTGGTTCTAAAATCCTTCCTCCGGGAAACTGAGCACATGCTAAACCGAGAACGGCCACAAAGAATACTGCGAAAACCATGCTTATGCTAAAAACGAAGAGTTACATTTATTTTACATTATCTAATAGCACTATTTTCGTATACTACGGGAACTGGTCCTACATCGTTTCTTTGGATGTAGCACCAGTATTCAATGAATATATACCTACTTACTCTTCTTGCTGTTGATGGAATTCTGGCGATGTTCTTGAATTAACAGAAGTATATATACGAAGGTGGGGTCACAAGGAGACAAAGACGACCGGCATAATTGCAGGTGATACCATCTTACCTTGAACTCTGTTAAATTTCTTGGTACATTTTAATATGACGGACAATCAGTGAAAGCTTCCTATTGCCAGTATAATTATTAAAAACTACTTTGAACAATATTAATGTATGCATCAACAGGTAATTATTATATAATTGCACTAGCTTTGCTACCCGAGGGGGTTGTGCACTTGTTTATACCAAGTAAAACTGTGAAGGTCGTACTGATAAACTTAAACTATTTTCTGTGTCGACTTTCACCATGACAAACATTTAAACCTAGATTATAAACTTACCCATAATACGGTATTTTCGTCGCGTGTAAGCATGAAGTGAATTCAAAATGTAAACACACCACTTTCTTTGACCTTGCACACATTATCCTAAATAATAGAAACAGCGTTATCATATCGTCTAGTGCTTTATCACTTAGCCGAAGAACCAATATTAATGTGGTATTGTTAGAATAAGCTATTTCAAAAACTTTTCAACTTCATTTACATGGTAATATATTCAAACAAAAAATGTACATACAAGAAATGAAAAGCAACGTTAAACCATTGGAGATTTAAAAGCTATGCACAAAGCAGAAGTTACAAACATTAGATACATTGTTTTAAAAAGCCTAGTTACATAATACGTACAGCAAGATATTTGTGAATACAGTAAATAACAGTAAATACAGTAAATAATAAAAAGAATAAGCTTGGGAAGAAAAGTACCTGCCCAAACAACACGAAAGTACACACTTCGCACCATACAAGTTTAATTAATTGGTCCAGAACAATTGTTTCTAGGATGCGTGGATCACCATTATCATCTGTATGACCAAATGACGCTAGAAAAAATTAATTCCAACATACCTGTTGTATCCCTGCTCTCGAAAAAAAAATAAATTAACGAAAGGGTCGTTGTAGCGTACGAAACGTAAAACATGTGTCCATCTTTCCCTAATGATTCTAAGGGACTTGAGTATGACGACGGTCCGTTGTCTCCACTCATCAGATTTGTGTTCCTTTTTATATAAATAATTCCATAAGCCTCTAATACCCGCGGCGAAGCTATTTTCAACTTTGGGTTTTCTAATTTAATATTGTGCCCGGTTTCGTTTATTTGTTGTATTACACTTGACGATTCTATCCTTCTCTGTCTACAATACCAAATGTGCTCATTGAATCTGGTACTATCGCTCTTTTCACTTGACCAATATAGGCTTTGTCATGCAATTTTATAAATTTTCGACCTTACCATTCAGATTGCCCACATGGTTTTGTATGTATTTCGCGAAGTGGAGCATGCGTTCATATCTTGGCCCCTAAAAACTCTATTAATACCGTAAACAACACAAGGGTATCGCCAACCTCCCCACCATACAAGTTTAATTAATTAATCTAGGACGGCCGTTTCGAGGATACGAATCATCCATTCATCATTCCACTCCATCATTCTCAGCCGGTAACCGAGTGTGGTTACCAAAGGTTACCAATACTTTTGTGTTGTTTACCATACTACGCCACAGTCCTTGCTATCATTATCCTATTAATATCTTTCGATACGCTATGGAAGGGAAGTTCCATAGATTTCCTATCGCGGATCTCTGTAAAAATGTAACTATTTACAATAGTTACTCATCTGGAGATGTTGATCGCATTTTTAGGTCCAACATAGGCATTATGTAAGAAATTTTACGACATTAGTCCCGGTAAAAACCCGCGATGAGAAATTTGTGAAACTTCCCTTCCCCAGCATATCGTAAAGTATTAGTAAGGTTTTTAATGGTCAAAATATGAGGTATATATCAGTTCGTGAAATACGATCAAAAACCTTCTGGACATGAAGAAATAGCCGGGAATTTATAAACGAAAAGAGTGATAGACATCAGATTCAATGAGCACATTAGGTTCTACAGATAAATGAAACAAGATAAACGAAACAGGGCATAAATTATAAAAAGGCACATAAACTTATAGACGGCAAAAGTAAATACTTGTAAATTCATATTTTTTTCTCGCGAGTAGGAATATTAGAGTTAGATTTTTTTTCACATCATTGGATCATACACCTGCTCATGGAGATCTGCGCATCTTTGAAACTTCTGTCGATACGATGTTTGCCACACTACACCGCAGTCTTTGTTATCATTATTAAATACCTAGTCGTTTGTTTTTACATCTTCCTGATAACAATTATAATAATTGCTGCTTCTTGGAATTCACTTTTATATATTACGCAATTTCACTATATTTTAAAGGCTGTGATGGAATTTAAAATTAGAATTCAAAAGTTTTTATAAAAAACAAAAAATATCTACGGATATATCAAATTGCTTTCGTGAACGCACGATCTAGAGTGGCAAGATCAACGCAGCATATCCATATGTTGTGTCTCCCGGCAGTATGTCCAGCGGTTTATATTCTGCTGCCAGGGACAACCCAGGATAACCAATCTAAATAAACTATCCCTATAATCCCTTATATACCTCCAATCTGGACAGTAATGACTGAATTCGAAACTATGAATTTTGACAATAAATCTAAGAAGCAGCATCTAATCATTTCGAATTTGAATCAAATATACCTTTATCGAACACCAAAAATATGCCTCGGGGAAATATTTGAGACAAACGATTAATTTGAATGAAAGATAGATCTATCTACCTTGGGCCAATCCTCCGCGGCAAGCTTTTCCGTGTCGCCAATTGTATCCGTAGTAGCTTTATAATAATAAATAATTTCGTCGACTTTATATCCTGAATGTGTACAACCGCTACACATAGGTTTGCGACACAAAGTTATACGTCTGTTAGCCAAATCTTTACATTGATATTTCGTATACATTTAATCTATTCCCTTGATAAAGTAGCCTGACAATATGGCAACAAAATAATAGTGTTTTAATAGTTTCGTAGTTAGCAAATCGGGAGTTGGCGAAACGGGAGCATACCATATCATTATGCATTCATTGGAAATTAATTAAGTCAATGTACTAAAGAAACATGGTGGCAGCGGTAAATAATCGACGGTATATGATCAAACGAAAACGAAAAGGTTAATACAAGCAGTACTGCAGGTTTGGCGGGTACTGGAAGTGCTGATTAGATGTGGCGACACCAAAAAGTTTAATTTTTCTACACCAGCTTCATGGCCTCACTGGAGAAGAAGGTTCAGCCGATACATGGCGGCATCGGGTTTAAATTCAAAAATAGACGAAGAAAATGTTGATATTCTTGTGTATATTGTGGGGGAAGAAAGTGAACAATTTATCGTATAGCGTACGATAGCGACTACGTACAAGGATGCATTGGTAAAATTCAACCAATATTTTATTCCCCGAAGAATATTATTTTTGAAAAATATAAATTTAATTCCCGAGTTCAGGTACCAGATGAGACAGCTGATACATTTATAACGTCTCTGCACACGTGGAGTACTGAGAGTTTGGTAACTTGCGAGAAGAACTTGTTCCAGATAGGATTGTAGTAGGAATGTTAGACAAGAAAACTAGTGAACGACTCCAACTACAGGCAAATTTAACGTTGGCAGATGCTCTTAAAGCATTAAAATAAGCAGAATTGTTATCCCAGCAGGGAGCTATATAAGGCAAGAAAATACACCATCGGAAGTCATGGCGGTTTCAGGCAAGTTCGAAAAACAATTTAGCAAATCTGACCATCAAAAGAATAGGGAAAAGGCAATTGCAATTACTGCGAAAAGGAATATCATTCAAGAGAAAAATGTCTTGCAAGAAAATCTGTCTGCTCTAAGTGTAAGAAAATGGGACACTGGTACAAGGTATGCAAGAATAAAACTGTTAAAACCATAGAACTGCTACGTGAAAACCGTACGACACGTTATTGGCATTGTTTATTAAAAATATAAGGTATTCATAATCCAGTTAAATTTCTAGTAGCTGACATCACGTGTTTACCCCGTAGAACTTGAAGATAAATTAGTCGAGTGCGATGATGTGATATCAGATTCAGACGCTAGAAAGCTTGATATAATAGGTAAATTACTATTGCAAAGACCAGGAATTGTACACTTCAGAATATTAAGCTTTACAGGTAATTTTAATCAGAATAACGACGATTCAGACGGGTCTCAGGTTCGACCTTTCGTTGAGTTCCCTACATTGTTTAAGGACATTGGAGAATTTCTCGAAGAAATAGAAATAAAAATAAAATGGGACGCAAAACCTTTTGTACACGCAGGTACTATTACCTTTTTTAGATAAATTAAACATGAGTTGCAGAGGTTACGAAATTTAAAGATCATAGAAACGGTAAAAGAATCTACAGTATGGGTGGCTCCAATAGTAGCTGTACCTAAAGGTGAAGGCGATCACAATTGTAAATGCCTAAAATCGAAACTGCTTTAACTAAATTAAGCGGGTTCAACAAGTTAGATGTTAATTTCGGATTTTATCAGATTAAAATTAAGAAAGAATGTCAGCATTTAACCACTTTTATTACACCTTTCGGAAAATTCAAATTGACTAGACTTCCTTTCGGAATTTCATACGCTCCAGAGTATTTGTAGAGTATATTGTTTACAAAAGCTTTACATGGTATATCTGAGGTTATTACTCATATTGATATCTTAGTCGATAGTAATTCGGTGGGAGAACACAATAATATATTTCGTGAAGTATTGGGCGATTAAGTTGTGAGGAATTACTTTAAATAGAAAGGAATGCATTTTTTGCGTTCAAACACTTCAGTTTCTGGGGCATATTCTTTCTGAGCATGGGTTACAACTCGATTAACACAAAGTTCAGGCGTATCAGCATACCGACTAACAAAAAAGAATTAATGTTAGTTGGGAATGATTAACTTTAGAACTTTCGAATCATCTTTTCAAGAATGATGTTATGTTTGTTTGGGGAGAAACCCAGCAAAGGACATTCGAAAACATTAAATCTTTGTTAAGAAACTCTCCGTGCTTTTCACATTATAACACTAGCAAAACCTTCCTATGGAATCGAGGCAACTCTTATGCAACAAGATGACCATGATCAGCAGCGCGAAATCGTTGCTTACATATATATCACGTACTTTAACCCAGGCGGAAAAACGATATCTTCAAATAGACAAAGAGGCACTGAGTAGAATCTGGTTTATAAGATATAACTACTCTGTTATTCACACTCATGGAAGAAACCTTTTTGTTGCTGATGCACTTAGCAGAAGCCCAATGGTAAGTTTAGGTCTAGAAAAGCTTGCATGGGAAACAGAAGCACAGGTATCATTAGTCATAAGAAATCTATTAAAGACGAATTTCTAGGTAAATTCCATTGGAACAAAATAAAGATCCGATATGTAAATAGTTAATACAGTATGGTCTATCAAAATGGCCTGAAAAAGGTAAGCTTCCAGTAGAAATATGTTCAAACTATCAGTATAGGAACGAACTACCAATTAATGAAAATTTGTTATTATATGGATTAAGGATAATAATACTAAAGATATTAGAATTCTTACATCTAGAGAATCAAGGAATAACGAAAACGAGGGAACGAGCAAAAATGTCTGTTTGGTGATTAGGTCTTTTAATGCAACTAGAAAATATGATAAAAGACTGTCTAAATTGTATTGAGAAACGTATCAATTACAAAGAAACGTTTTTTAAAAATGAAATAGCGACTCGCGCTTGGAAAAAAGTTTCTGCAGATTTATTTAAATCTAAAGGTACTTGGTATTTAATAACAACAGACTATTTTTATAGATTTTTCGAAAGAAAAGATATAATTGCTCTATATGGTATTCCGGAAGTAATTCGTTCCGATAATGGGCTTCAGTTTCAATCCGTGTCCAAGCGCTTTGCCAAAGAATTTAATTTCATTCACGTTACTTCCAGCCCTTATTTTGCACAGTCAAACGGGGAAGTAGAGGCTGCGCTTAAAGTTGCACAAGCGTTGATTAAGAAGAGTAACGATATTATTGGCATATAGAACCACACCTTTGGCAAATCCCTTTAGACCGAGTGAATTGCTTATGGCGAGAAAATTACGAAATCCCTTACATATTCTTCCAAGCAAATTAAATTATATTGTTAATCCAATACCTTCAGTAATCACAGAAGGAGAAAGGAAAGATAGACAAGGGAATAATTTTAACAAGCGCCACAGAGCAAAAAAATCTTTCTGATGTGTCCGTGGGTGATGGTATTAGTATAACCGATATTCGGTGTTACGAGAACATTAACAAAAAGCTCGCGGAACCAAGATCTTATTTGGTTCAGACTAGCACAGAAATAATTTTTAATTCCAGCTCCATATGTCGATATCCAATTATTTGATCCTATACAAACACCACCTCCCACGCTCAATGTTTGTGAATCTAGTAGTGTTACGGAAAATAATACCGAAAATGCATGTTCTGATCAAAATTGTGTGAAACTACCAGAAGCAATAGAACAGAAACTAAGTGATTGTATTGTGCAAACAAGTGAAGTTCGCGGAGAAAATATAAAAGCCGAGCTGTCGAAAATAGTAACAGAAGTAATAAATCAGGACGTACCATACAAAAGCCGAAATGGTTGTCTGATTAGATTGCTCCTTAAATTCTTAAGCATTCTTGTTTCATTTTGGAAAAATGGGGAGATGCTGTATCAGCTAAAGGAATTATACAATAGCGCCATCTCTTAAGGAAATCAGGGGAATATAGGTTAAGGAAGAAGTACGCAGGTCACGTCGTGGTTTCATTGTTTTGATTGTCAATGTACTAATGATGTCCCGTTTATTTTTTGAATAAAGAAGTAGCAAAACAACTTGAATTTCATACGTAAAGACTAACTTGAAATTGCATCCAAAAGTAATCGATGTGCCTAGTTATGCTTAGTAGTAGGAACTGTTTATTTATTGGCTCGCTACATTAGAACGTCGGATAACCATAACTATAACAATTAAAATATTTCATAGGTTAAGGTCATCCTAATACGCTCGCTATCCATCATTAAATTTCATATACCGTATCGAAATTAAGGTTAAGTAAATGTTAAATTATTAGTTGTAAGATGCTAGATTTTGGTAAGCGGATGTATGTTTACAGCTAAAGAATAACGCAAGTACCTCCTATCAAGTGTAACCGCAATTACTTTGGTTTTGAAGTATGTATGTGTATGTGTATGTTATTCAGTGTCATAAAAAAAGATACAACGAAGTTACACGTACAATAACGAAACCTATCATAACCAGTGTGTCCACGGATGAACTTGGTCATTTCCATGTTTTTTTAGCTTTGTTTATTTTGAAATGTGGTTTACGATATCCTGTTAGTTAAATTTACAAGATGAAATATTAAAAAAACTAGATATTGTGTTGTGTATAAAGTACCAAAAGTAAATTAAAAATGGTACATTGTAACAAATGTACCGTAAAATGGGGTGAAATTGTGCCTCCTATGGTGAGAATGTGCCACAAAGTTTTTCTACATATCTTTGAATTTGGCGCCTCGGACATGATATTGTCAGATATATCGGCATTTCCTACGAAACTAACGTTACTTGGGACATCTTATGGCACTATTCCGAACTGCTCCGCAGTTGCCGTTTTTTCACAGTGCGCATTTGAATTTTGACACGTTTTTTAACGAATTGCTATTAGTCCGTAAACTTTGTGGTGGTGCGAAATTCCCGTTACAAGCTGAAGCAAGCAGGTAAATAATTTCGATTAACTATTTATTTAGCTTGAATATGACGTTACGATAATTTGCTGCTTTTTTTATTTTTATAAGTTACAAAAAATTGTAGGATATAGTACAAATATGTGGGGTGAAAATGTGCCATCCAGTGGCACATTATCGCCCCACATTTTAAAGTCCAGATTTAGTACATTCGGGATAAACTGTTTTTCTTTTCTTAATTTTAGAATGCCGCGTCAGTATGTTAGAAAACTAGGAACTAGACATTACCGAAACTATAATCCAGAAACTCTGACACGAATTTTAGATGAAATTAGTGCAAAAAGAATTTCTGTTCGTGGGGCAGCTAAAAAATATGGCATTCACCGAAACGTTCTTAGTAATAAATTAAAGAACAAAGCTCCTAAAAAGAGTGGAGGACAGACTGTCTTTACTGAAGATGAGGAATCAGTTATCGTGGCCCACGTCCTCACTCTGTCTAGTTATGGGTTTCTTGTAAATAAACGAGAATTGCGATTCATTGTTAAGAGTTTTTTAGACAAACAAGGCAGGATAATCGCAAAATTTAAAAATAATTTGCCCGGTACTGAATGGGCAAATTCTTTTGTAAAAAGGCACGCACAACAAATTTCTAATCGTGCTGCCAGAAACATTAGTTACAGTCGAGCTTCTGTTAGTGAAGACGTGGTAAATGAATTCTTTGATCACTTAGAGAAAGAAATTGAAGGTGTTCCTGCATCGAACATCTGGAATTACGATGAGACATGTCTCGTAGATGACCCAGGCATATCTAAAGTCCTTGTTAAAAGAGGTTGCAAATACCCCGAAAATATAAAGAATTCCTCCAAGTCGAATACGTCAATTATGATATGCGGAAGTGCAGGTGGTGAGTTGGCACCTGTTTATGTTGTTTATAAGGCTGAAAAGTTGTGGGAAAGTTGGACCGAAAATGGCCCGGAGAAAACTCGGTACAACCGTACCAAGTCAGGGTGGTTCGATTTTCAATGTTTTGAAGACTGGTTTGTAAGTGTAATGTTGGCTATTTTAAAAAAACAGCCAGGTAAGAAAATTCTTTTCGGCGACAACTTAAGTTCTCATATAAATAGTAAAGTGATTGATCTTTGCCATGAAAATGATATTAGCTTTATCGCTTTGCCCCCCAATGCTACTCACCTTCTGCAACCTTTAGACGTAGCCTTCTTCAGACCTGTAAAGATTGCATGGCGAAAGGTTTTGAATGAATGGAAAGAAATGGTTCGGAATAGTCGGTGTATGACTATGCCCAAAAATGAATTTCCGGGACTTTTAAAAAAACTGTTAGAGGTTTTAAAAGGAAACTCTGCTCAAAACCTTAAGGCTGGCTTTCGTAAATGCGGTATTGCCCCTGTAAATCGGCATGAAGTGCTACAAAGACTGCCCATGTATAGTATTGAAGCCTTACCTGAAGTAAAAGCATTACTTGGTGACAGCTTTATTGAAAACCTGAATTTGAAGAGACAGACCATCACTTCTACGAGAACAAACAAGAAAAGACGAAAAGTGAACGTTGCTCCAGGTAAAAGTATCACGGCCACCGATATCAATCCACAAAATAATAATGGTACGCCAGTGGACTTGGAGCAACCTTCAACTTCATCAGGGCAGACATATGAGCAAACTAATCCTCCTCGAAGGATTATGAGAACTAATGACGAATCGGATACTGATGATGAAAGCATAGGACATGTTTCTTATGCAGAAAGTGATCAGAGCCCCTATTCACCTCATCTAAACGAGGAATCTGATGCAGATATGGAACCCATTCAAACACTTAACACAAATGTGCAGAATGATGAAGTTAATGAGGGTGACTATGTATTAGTTATGTACGATAATCAACTCTATCCAGGTCAAGTGAAAGAAGTTGCAAATAATACAGCGTTAGTTTCGGCAATGGAGAAGTGTGGTGGAAATTGGAAGTGGCCCCTAAAATCCGATGCCATTTGGTATTATTACGAAGACATTAAAAAGAAAATTGATAAGCCCTCTCAAATATCTAAGAGGGAGATTTTTAAAGTTCCTGAGTTATTTTAAGTGTTTTTATTACCTATGTATTGTAACTCGAATTTAGTTTCATTTTGTATTAAAATGTTGTTCAAGAACAAGTTGTAAGTTACTTGTAGTCTAAATTTAACAAAATAATTTTTTTTTTACGCTTGGGTACATAACAATTTATATCTCTATATTTATTCTTTTGAAATACTAGGATGAGAATGTTCCAATGCTTGATTCCATAAGATTTGCATTGAAAAATGATGTGGCACATACTCACCCCAACAACAGGGTTAAGTATGGGCCACAAGAATGTCATTGTCTATTACATTCTAAAATGAGACTAAACATTTTTGATACTGTAACACAAACAGGAACTATTCCATATTTTGTTTCTTCCATGTAATTAGAAATACTTCTGGTAACTTTTTTAGAACAGTAAGAAAACCTCAAAAGGTGGCACAATTCCACCCCATTTTACGGTATGTAAATTTACAAAGCAATAACATCGGTCAGTGTTGTAAAATATGCATAAAAGTTAATATATTATAAGTGCACATACGAATATATGTGAATTTATTGGAAAACTATGCTAAATTATTAGAAGAAATAATTTCACATAAAATAAATAATATTAGACCTACACTGTAAAAAAAAAGTACATTTTTTTCTTACTAAGAAGTAAAAATAATAAAAGTAACACAATGTAAGAATATTTACCGAAATTTGGGATTTTTTCTGTAATTCCAAAAATTTACCTACATTACATAAGCTTAGTTGTTAATATACGGAAATTGTTCAAGTAAAATTTCTTAGTAGAATCTGAAAATTACATCCAAATTCACAAATTACCACAGAAATTAGGGGAAATCTCGCGATTAAGAGTAAAATTATAACTGAACGCATTCGCACAGTGGAGTTGGAGTATGGTGACTAAGCCTGCAGAAACGAGTGCAGTTTCAGAGACTAACTAGATTCGTGAGAATAGGTTCGTGTTGCTTACTGGTCTTCCCGAGTCGACAAAGCGCGAAGCGTGCACTCGTTTCTGCAGGCTTAGTGGTAACCATATCAGATCATCTTTAGTCGTTATATAGCAGCCATAACAGCAAAGAGATTTATGTGGCAAAAAACAGGTAATTTAGAGGTACCTAGATTAAATTTTTTAAAAGTGTACAAAAGAATGACCCTTTCAAGAATTTTCAATTAGCGGTAGCTCAATATAAATTATTAAATGATACATTCAGTGAAATTTATGAATGCGGCCAATATTCTGCTATTACAAATCTAAAATCAACATGCAGTTTCATTTCTTTTCAGGTTAGTTGTCCGCTGAAAAGAGGTTTTGCTGCCATTTTGCACTTTGTTCAATATTGTCAGTTGTTAATTCACACTATAGATACTTAATGAATCAACATATTTCTTAAAACATTGTCTTTTAATCTCATACCTTACACTTCATTTTTATATTCGTATATTGCACAAGCAGGAATCGTATTTAATCATTTCAAATTTTCTGATTATCGAATACTAAAAAAAAGATACACCCTTTCTGATCCTTTATTTAGAAATAATTTTTTTCTGAAAGCAAAAACAAGCAATAGAACTGTAAAAACAACTGCATACTTACATACCTTTTTTTCTCAGGAAAAGTACTGAGGGAAGAATTAATTTTCTTAACATTTCAGTTTCAACTAAATTTTCCTGTGTAAATTTCAACTCTGGAATTTCTTTGGAACACTTGAAAATTTTCTATGGCAATTTCCGATGCTGAAGGAATTATACAAAGGAGTTTTCCATGCCAAATGAAAAAAATCTCGTGGAAAATCACGTGAGAGTAGGAAGTTTACTTGAGCTAGTAAAATTCATGCACGGTTTCAAGGTGACAAAATTGCACCAAAACAGTACAGGCATTTCATTTCTTAGTGTGTAGTATCGCAAAAGTTGTAAATTTACCAAATATGTTGTCTGGTGTAATGCACACAGGTTCTCCTTTTTAGGTATTGAAGAATTGCGTTTTAGGGCGCATACAACTTTTCTATACGAATATTTATACTGCAAAAAAAATCGACACGAAATATAGTACAGCAGCAAATGGAATGGAAACATGTAGGTCGTACTTAAAAAAGCAAAATGTTAACTCTACCAGGTACCTACATTCTCGAAGTTCTTCGATATATCAAATGCAATATAGCAAACTTTAACTGAACAAATTGTTTTCATGAATATAATACCAGATCTGCTGATCAGTGCTGCCCCGTACATAGACTCGAGAGGTTTGAAAAATCTTCTTATAAGATGGGAATTAACTAATTATATAGCAGCACCCCCAATCTATTAGAAACACCGCAAATATTAGAAATTTCGAGAAAATACTCAAAAGCGGTTTAATAGAAAATGCATTTTACACTGTTAATGAATTCATGGATTCTATTTAGTACTTACGTTTTGTATTAATTTAGTATTCTGTTACTGACTTAATGTTTATCCGTTTTAGTATTAAATATTGTGTATTTTCTACAAAATAGGTTTAAGGTACTTTTGTTTCTTTTGATCTGCTCTGTTTAGACGTTTATTTTGACTTGCCTTATGCCTCTTTGTAAAGGTCTAGTAGACAATAAACATTTTTATATTATATTAGCTATAAGACTATAATTTGAAGTGTATTACATGTCAAGAATTATGCAAATTATTTTCAGAAAAAATATATGTAGAGGAACCAGGTGCCCTGTAATATACTTCAAATTTTGTTCTAAAAGAAATAACTATATTTCTGAGATATATACAAAAATTTAAAAATCCTACAGCAAGCATAGCAATAATAGCGGCCCATCAATTTGAATCATCCAGTGTTGCATTACGTAGAACCACATTTCATATTTGCGGATAAAACTAGAACCGAATTTAGAAAGATTTTGATGTGGTCCCTCTATACCAATTTTTCGTGAAGCGCCAAAAATTAGTTCATGAAAAAATTTGTAGACTATACAATTTGTAAGA
>LR736859.1:12904626-12933509 GCA_902654985.2 Oryctes borbonicus | reverse complement strand
ATTTTTATTTATTTTTCAACATAGTCTCCATTTAACTCTACATATACATTTTTCCAAGCATTTTTAAAGCCTTCTTAATGTTGGTAACATTCAATTAATGTTGCTAAAAACCTGAACCTCCAATAACAACGCATAATACTTTCCAGTTATTGTTTGTCCTTTTTTCCAAGTAATCGGTATAGATGATCCAGCGTGCATCCCAAAAAGCCGAGACCATCATCTTCCCGGCCGATTTCACCGTCTTTACCTTCTTCAGAGCACGCCCGCCTTCAAAAACCCACTGTTTTGACTGTTCCTTTGTAATAGTGTATCTATGCCTCGTCCATAGTTACGTCTCGACGAAGAAACTCGTCAGGATCGCGACGGAAAAGCGTAAAAACAGCCTAAAAGTCGACCGCGTGATTGCATTTATCCTCCGCTGAGAACAAACGCGGCACCCATCTTGCCGAGATTTTTTTCACACCTAATTTTTCGTGCAAAACTGAAAACACCACCTTGCGATATGGCTGTGGCCTCAACTACATCGCGCACTTTGATTCCTCGGTCATTCAAAGCATACCGTAGATTTTATCAATCATCTCGGGAGTAGTCACTTTCACTGGACGTCCAGAAAGATGTTGATCTTTTGTGGATGTACGGTCATTTACCCAATTGTAAACAGTTGCTAACACAGGAGCAGATATGCCACGAACATCATCCAACTCAGCTTTGATCTCTTTCGATGTTAAGCCTTTTAAATGTAAGTGTTTCACCGCTCGAAACTCACTTTTTTTATTTTTTTTACATAAATAAAAATTCTTTACTTAAATTGCCAATAAAAATGGAACCGCATGATGGATATAACTGATACTTTGACAGTTGTCTCGTGACTAATGATCCTTACTGGAAACAAACCATTTTCGACCACCATCTCTTGCATTTTCTGAAGACCTCTTGAACCACCCTTGTATGGTATATTTGGAATATTATTTAGTAGTTATTCGTGACACATAAATCGTGCTTTTCCTTCAGAAAAATTTCTGGGGATTTACATTTTTATTTCATTTGAGACAAATGATATAGTGGCGGAGTAAATTGTTGATTTAAACATAGCGTCATTTCATTAATAATTAATTACTAATAACGCTCCATTTATAATTGTCATCTATAAAAACAATTTGCTAAATCTTCACAAAATTAAGAGGAACAATGGCTATTCACGGAAATACCTTTATTAGAAACTTATCAGTGTTGGTTAATCAAACCTCGTAAAATAAAGAGAAAATAAATTTCAAATCATATCAAACGTAGTAATAAATGTTTGCAACAGGCATGAATGTTCTAGGCCGGTATATTGTCATTACGCCTTTACATACGCTGTATCATCAGAAATATGGAACACTACGAAAATACATACAGCCATCCCTTCAGCTAGTCAGGTAGCTGCAGGCTAGGATAGGTAGACTACGTCCATCTTTTTCCTAAATAGGCACATACATAGGCACTACATTACCTATTTCTATGTGGAATTAATCTAATATCTTTAAAAAACACTACAATTAAATAGATAAATTTTTTGGAAAGTTAGACAGCAAACGCTAAAATATTAATTAAAGATAAATATTTAATAGAAACTACGCATTACGTATCGCAAGGTATCTAGTTTCGGTTGCATAAACCATCGAAGAATTACCATTAGCTTCGTTCCGCATTAATTAAGTGGATATAAAAATTGTATAATGGTACAATTATTTTAACATACAAACATGCAGAATGTAATGCCTTCTCATATTTAGTCAATTCACATAATGGAGTTTATGACTTGCGGCGTTCTCGGCAACGAACACAAAAATGAGTCCTGGACACAATTTCTGGACTTTTCTTCTAGCTGTAACTGAACATATAAAGGAGACAGTATCTAAAATGCAAAAGAACAAGAGATTCACTTAACACAGTTCAATTTTTTACTATTGAAAATCAATCCAAGCTTTTCGTGTACACCTGCTAATGTAAACATTAAACTTCAACTGTTTATCAATCAGCAAACCCAAACTTTTTATTGCATTTCTGTACGATAACAGTCAAAGAATTTTGGAACAGATACAATATAATGAGATTGAAGGAACTGAGATTGTGATAATAAAATTGTTTCGAGTGTAACTACCAATGATGAAGAAGAAATTGATGCTATAAAGGATCAGTTCTTAACCGAAAACCTACAACTAGCCACTCACAAGCAGAAACAATGTTAGCAAAGTGCATCGACTAATCTTACTTCTGCGATAGATACAAAATATCGCCGCGCAGAAAGCTGAGATGACAAATTATTTCAAAGTAAGTAGGTTCATAGTATGTATTACAATACGTTTACGTACATTATTATTCTTATATTTTTTATACCATTCATTTTGTTAAATTAAATATATCTATGTTATTTTTACTCTTAAAGAATTTTATTTTTATTTTATATTTGGCGACTGTTAATCGTTTTTGCTGTATATGTAAATATAATAAAGTGGACTAAGCACAGAATCCTGTATAATACCAAAATTTAATTAACGCGTAATTATACGTATACTAAAGCTAAATTCCTCCGACTTCTGCTAAGCGTTACTAAAATTGCACACAAGATTCAAGACAACTACCTGCATATCACGCGATGTTCTTGGTTACACAATCCGAAAATCTTCAATGCACCTAGTAGCTAGTCGTAATTGTTAGCGTCCGTATTTTTTTACCAGTTTCCTCTGGCGTAAAGAACACAATATACAGCAAGGAGATAGGAGAAAATATACATTTGGGAGGCTTTGGTAAAGAAAAACTAAGCACCTGCAATAGAAATAACGACAAGATCGTTTCAATGAAATATGGAACTTGAACTTAACAATGCAAATCATATAACAACATACTTAAGCGGTCACAGTAAAAATATACGTATCCTTTATTAAACTATTTGTACAAACAACATGAGGTTTGCAAGAAATAAATACAAAATAGTCTATACATTTTTTAAACATTGATATTATTAGTAGCCGCTCTTATTCTGTAGTACATAACGGTTCACTAAAATAAACATATAAATTGAAAACTAAAAAAAAAAAATACAAAAATTAATATTGTATAATTAACTTTATACAATATTAATATAAATTCAGATTAATCCTTTAGTTAAATATAACATTTATGAAAAAAGTATAATAATAAACTAGTTACTAAATACATAAATATATAAAAATACTGTTGTAAGTTACAAAGATATTTGAACTAATGAAACCAACAACGCAATTCAAAATTCTTCTATTCGGCATTCTCTTCACTTACTTTAAGGAACTGTACACTTACGACATTAAACAGGGGAAAAAACTAGAGAAACAGACTGATATACCACCAGTACAGTGCTTTATTTCTCACACATCTCCTGTTCCAATAAAACGCCTAGTTTGTCGTACGCATACCGCATTTTCTCATAAACTCCCATTGAACAACCGTTCTTCTCAATTGAAGAAAACCTAAATGTACGGAATGATTTATCCTCATCTATGTAGCTTATTGCCGCCATCAATGGACACATCATTATTTTTGTATGATCACCAAAATTCATCTGTAAGCAAAAATATATATTCAGATTAGTTAACTAAAATTCGATAAGCGTAACAATACAGAGTGAATTACATAGCAGTAAAGACGCTAAGCATTTCCAAGCTTTGATACAATTAAATGTTTTTCAAGATTACAATTAACATACTTGCACAGTCCCATTATTCAATTGCATGAGAACACCGGATGTTGATCGACACCATTGATAAAGGTGAGGTATTCTAGACAATGAGTCATTTTCTCGTACAGCTGAACCACCAGCCTTTAAAAGATGTTCCCGCATATACCGATTAAAATATGACAATAATGTCATTTTTTTATCGTGCATTTTAGGATAATTTTCCACTGTCATATAAGATTCGTCCCCATTTTTATCGATATAATGAACGTTTCTATAATTAGAATAACAGTTAATAAAAAAGGAAATATAGCCAATAGGAAAGATTACGCACAATTGATTTGGAAGTAAAATTAATTTAGTAGTATCATTAAACATTACGCCTACGCTTTCATCGCATAGCTGATAACCAAAACCATATTTATCCGAGTAGTCCACCCATTTTGATACCCAAAATAATGGTTGGGCCGCTGGATCTGACATTTCATCGCCAAATTTACAATTTCTTCCGGGTTTGGACTTAATTACCTTCAAAGAAAACATTTAAATAACAATCCAGAAAACACGTTTCGATGCATACATCTTGTAACATTTTTCTCAAAGTGAGAAGGTTTTCGTTAGCATCAAAAGCAGTAATTGGAGGTGCATGAGGTATAGCCGTACTTCCAGCTACCTCCATTCCAGTTTTCAAAGGAGAATCGGTTTTCATTTGTTCACCTGTAACAATGAACTAGGTGAATACGAATGTTTTTCCTGTTTTTACATTTTACCATTTGTTACCTCTATAAGAGGTTTCCTCATTGATTTTTCCACCTGATCAAATCGTGGAGCCATTGTTAAACAACTTACTGGTAACGAATTAGGTATATATCCATTGGCCATGAAATCCTGTTGAGCAAGTTGTTGAACTTTCGGTCGTCTAGCTGGATCTGACTGCAGCATTAGCATTATCAGGTGTTTAGCAGATGAACTAATATTAGAAGTTAATCTGAAAATACGTAAAATAATTAATTAAAAATTAAACCACTATCATGTCAGGTATACGTGTGTTATAAACTTTAGTTTAGAAGAGCTCACTAACTGATGACAAAAAATCAGTAGCTTTTTTTTTTCAGTCTAGAAACAGTTCGGTAAACAACACATAAGTATCGGCAACCTCCGCACCACAGTCATTGCTATCATTATAGAAATAGTTCTACTATCAATGGAAATGGATTTGTGCTATTTGAACTTTGACGACAAATTGAATGTTTCGTACACGTCTCGGTTCCTAAATTTAGACAAAGCTGTTTGTGACAAGTTATGTCGACAACGAATTTAATGCGATAAATTGTGAACATGCTCACGTTATTTCTTTTGGCTTCACCAACAATAATAACTTTGTTCCGAGAGTAGGTGCAAACTTAGTTCTCTAATATTGAACTCCTTTTCGCCTTTCCTTGTATTGAAATTGTGAGGACAATTACTTGAAAAGTTCGGCAAACAACAAGGAGGATGTGTCGATCCTCATTTTCAACTGTACGATCGAATGATGTGAGAAAAATACTCTAATTGTAACATCCCTGTTCTATTCCTACTCTTGAGAAAAGCATCTACTTTTGCCGTCTACACGCCTTAAAACTAAGACATACAAAAATACGGAGATATACGAAATGGTATTATAGTACGAAATATAAAACATGTGTATGCCCTACCCTAATAAAGCAAACGGCAAATGTGTGTTGCTTTTTATATAAATAGTTTGGCAAGCGTCTAATTGCCACATTTTTAATCAATTTCAGGTTTTCTAATTTAATATTATTCCCGCTGTCGTTTATGTGTTGTGTTACACTTGACGATTCTAGTGTACCATATCTGATATGCTCCTCGAATCTGACGCCTATCGATCCTTTCATTTGATCAATATAGACTGTCACAGTCACTACATTACAAATTCCCGACCTTTCCTTCATGTCCGGTTTATCTTCCGGATTACCATTAGTGATTGTTACTATAGATGTCAATTTCCAGTTTTTTGTTGTTTCAAATTACTAAATTATCCGGGAACGGAAGGCAATTATTCACTTCTTCTTCTACTGTGAAATCCCATAGTTTACTCATGAACGAGTTGGCTATGAAAGAAGACAGGAGGTTGCTCATAGTACTTGGCCTCTACAATTTTAATTCGTGCAAAGAATTTGTATTCTGCAATTTTGGCATCACCATTTTTATTAAGTTTTAAGAATTCAACGAAGTATTCTATGGTTTCTGTAATCGGTACGCTGGGAAACAGTAAACGAACATCAAACGGTACTAAAATTCCTCCGGCGATAATTCAATATCATTTATCTTATTTATAAAATCTATTGAATTTTCTACTTCCATCCATTTTGATGGGTAAATTTTTTTATTCGTATACTAGCCATTTGCCTAGACAATTTGTACGTAGGCGAGTCTATGCCTGAAACTAGGGGTCTCATAGATTTAACCGGTTTGTAGACTTTTGGTAGTTCTAACTTAAGGTTCGCGTTAATAGGTTCTGAGCAATCTTTCATTTCTCTGATCACGGATGGCAAACGATTCTTTATAAGGTCCTGATGACAGCAAATTGGTGACGCGGTTGAAATAATCTGGCTTGTCTAAACTGACTATTCTGCTTCTTTTTTGCTTTCAAGTGCATTGACCTTATCATGCAGTTTTTCAATGTTATTAATGATATGAGAGTCCGATAGTTCGAATGTCGGTAATTCAATGTTCCACATAGTTCGAATCAGTTCGCACTAATTACAAACAACGTTTCTCGATAATATACGGTGCCCTTCACTTGATTACTCTAACATACTGATTGATGTAATTTGTTTCAAAGTATTTAAATTACACATTTTAACAACGTTTACGCTCAACTTTGCCTCAAGATTTCGAATCGCTAATATTTTTGCCATTTTTAAAAGATTCATTATCATTTCTATTGCGATACTTGATTACTCTCGTTATATTTTATAATTACAGTCAGCCGGGGGCTGTAAAATAAATGAAAACTATGTTGCTTAGCAACAAGTCAAAAATTGTTCCACAATGTTGTCAAGTTGTGACTTACTTGGTTGTCAGTGTAGGTCATGGAAGAACTCTGTGTTTAGAAGAAAGAAGAAAGATCCAAACTCTTCGATAACAAGGCTACTCGAATCGAGAGATCGCCGGAAAAATTGAACGAAGCACGCTGGTAATTAACGCTTTCCTGGGCAAAGAACCCCTCCTGCTGGAGCATCATAAGCAAGCCCGATTAGAATTTGCTCGCAATCATTGTGAATGGGTAGATGAGTGGAAAACAGTTTAATTCGGATGGACCTGATGGCTTCCAATATTATTTTCACGATTTGAGGTTTGCTGAACGAATTTTATCACGTCGTCATAACCGATCTGGATCAGTAATGGTTTGGAGTACGATTTTAAGTCAAGGAACAGTGGGATTAGACATTTTGGAAGGAAGACAGACTGCTCAAAAGTACCTGGAGTTGCTCCAGAAACAAATAGAAAACTTATGGAGCTGGATGATGAGACAAGTTTACAGCGAAGGAAGACAGTTTAACACTAGAGAAGAATTGATGTTGGCAGTAAGAACCACTTGAGAAGCAATTCCAATGAATTTGTTAAATAATTTATTTGTTTCGTTGCCACATCGCATGTTAGCAATTATTGAGAAACGGGGAGGTCTTACTCAATATTAAAACAAAAGATAGTTGCTTTATTTCTATTTCTTGTTCTTTTTTTTGCGAGAGTAATCAATTGAAAATTACCATCAGAGTGAAAAAAATCCTCAAAAATTAGTTTTTGAAATTGTTAAGGCAAACTGGTGTCTCGATTTGTACAAGGGACCTAATTTAACTATTTTTATAGTCATTTTAACTAAAACGTTAGCGTTTCAACAAAATGGCGTCAATTGTGGGATGAGAGTAATCAAATGTCGGGCACTGTATATAATAACTTATCAAAATCGCGTTTAAATATATTCGTCAATTACGTTCGCAAGGAAAGCTAATATCCAATAAAAAACAAACTCGAAGGAAAAACGATTTAAAGTATAATTTTGTTACTAGAAGACATCAGTAAACTATTCATTTTACAAGTTAATAACTGTTGTTATTTATTAATTTTTCTTATTCTATTTTATTTTCAGCATACAGACTGAACAACTCTGGTAACTGGAGCACGCACAGCAGTTCAAAGCATATCAACATAGAAACGGCAGTAAAAAACCGTATATCTTTGGTACGAATAATCTCAATAATCTCTAAGATATCCTACGATAAAACCTTCAAAGTAATCTTGAATTGGGAAGAATTGATGAATGGAGAGAGAGAGAAAAACCAAAAATCCGAATCTGGTTCACAGATTGATCGAGAACGGGCACTAGCCCGAGCAATGATATTTATGAAGCAAACCCGAGTATGAAAATTGCTTGCTTCAAAGAAAAATATTTGTTTTACAAACCTGCATTTGTAATAACCTGCGTCGACAATTTTGAAGGAGACAACAATGACTACCATCTATATCCAGACAACTAGTTCACGGGAACGCAAACATATTTACTGAATTATTTCTATAAACTAATTCTTTGAACTATAGTCGCTCATGCGAACTAGTCCACCACAATCATTTAAAATGCCCGTCAGGGTCATGATTAATTAACATATTATTCGAGGAAACAAGATACTTTTTAGCATTGAGCTTCAGGATGCTTTACAATGTAACGCATCTTACATTGAAATACCCTCAGAGCAAAATCCGTTGTTATGAACAATACAACACATCCTGTTACTAATAACCCGGTTTATCAGAGCAACAATATCTAAAGCGTATCCGTTTTTCCCGAGCTAAAAATGTGTTCACAATTATATTGGCAATTGTGTGTCATGCCTAAGTCGCGCATTTTACATTATTCTTTTCAAGTAAGTACGCATCTAAAAAAATAAATACCTGTACTCGCACTTCTTGATCCTAGAATATGTTTCTTTCAAACTATTAGTTTCAAATGGCGGTCTACCAATAAGTAATGTGTACATAATGCAACCAATGGACCAAATATCAACCTCAAATGAATGTCCTTTTTTATTCAGAATTTCTGGGGCTATGTAGTTGGGAGTTCCACACAGTGTCTTCTTCCTTTCCCCATCGAATTCTATTTTTGCTGCCAAACCAAAATCACCTATCTTTACATGAAGATCATCGTTTAAAAATAAATTGCCTAATTTTAAGTCCCGATGAATAATGTTGTTAATGTGTAAGTATTGTACGCCGCTTAATATTTGGCGCATATAAAATCGCGTTTCAGGTTCCGTAATTGCGTTTCTTCTTTTATGTAACTCCATCATAGACTAAAAAAAAAAGGAATATTAGAAGATGCCTTAAAACTAGTTTAATTAATAAATGTAATTTGTACTAAATAAGTTCGAAAACCATACGCGTATGTAATTTTTGGATAAATTACCGCGAACTATCAAACGCAATTTCGCAAATCTAAAATCTTAATTTTGAAAAAAATTGCTGAATTTATGAAGAGGTACCATCACGGTGCATTGATACCACACCTATGTTAAAAATTTTACACGTATTTTTCGTTTAAATATATGCAAATGTGGAAGTCCCAGTAGCACATGCTGGTTTTTTTAATGTACTGCCAAGTGTTCAGAATTTTCAAATGTATATTCTTTCATATATCGACCGATGCAATTCCTGGTGAGGCACCCTGTATGATTCATAAGTAAAGTTCGCCACTTTCCGTCCGCTTCACAGGCGTCGGTATGGGAGTGGCCATTCGGGTGTGTGATTCGTAATATATGTACAAGCGATCTCATTGCAGCAGTACCGTTATAAGTAAAAAATTAAAGTTTAATTAAGTTTAAAAGTGTTTTGGACAAGGATTCAGATTCTGACACTATAATACATATTTGTGAAGGTACGTCTACAGATGCCTTAAGTTGTTTCAAAGATTATTTTAATTATGCAAATATAACATCACTAGATGTAGAACGCTCGTTTTCTGAATATAAGCATATTTTCTCCTCACGGCGGACACGCTTTGCAGAAATGACTGTGGAGACGCACCTGATGTTGAAAATGTACAACCGAGTTTCTCCAGTATGTCAATTCACGGAAGACGCTTAAAAGGGTAAGTGTTTTTTTCTCTGTTGTGTACTCCATGTCACACACGCAACACAACTCTTAAATCACTGATTTCATACATTATCGATTTTATTTATACATACAACGCTACATCGGTAACAAAGTCATCTCGCGTCCCCACTTCGTCGCATAATATGGACATACATTACCAATCACACACATGCCGGCGCCTAAGAAGCATACGAGAAGTGGCAAACATTACTGATAATGCTATGGAATATAACAACACCTGATAATTTATCAGACGCTAATATATTTGATATTGTTTTGGTATTTTTTTAATTTCAAATTCTAAAGATACGTTTATTTCTTAAGTAACGAAATTTACATTTATATTTACACCAAAAAAATGTGAACAAAACGCTAAAGCGAAAAGTAAGCGAGAATTAATTATATCAAACACAAGCAACCCAAACATGTGTTTGTAATTGTGTATTCGAAATAAAAGTATTCTGCATTTATTGTGTTATTTTATTCATTTATTCAATATGTAATAGAAATGTTGACAAAATGACCCCCATAATATTATTGTAAGATGTGGACCCAGTTGTATGATTTTTATTTTATTTATCTTATTTCGATCAATACATTTCATGGCTTCGAGTAAAAACCTCGTAACTCATTTTTTCCGAGGATGGCATTCACGTTGTTGTACCGCGTTTTGAACACCTGATTTCTTAAATGTACTATGCGGCAGTTGTGTGCAGGAGCACCTTCCTACTGAAAATTTTGGCGCATCAGATAGTTGGCGTTATCAAGGAAATCCTCCAGAACATTACGAATAAATTCCAGATATCCGTCTCCTGTCAATGTACAATTATAGAACACTGGACCAACGACTATCGAACCATTTGATCTGCACCAAACATTAAAAGTAAATCGAACTTATGCAGCATGTAGACGCACTGTTATTAAATTTTGTTGCAACCAGTAACGATCATTCTTCTTATTAAACATACCTCCATTGGAGAAATTTATTTCGTCACTCCATAAAATACACTGTGCTCCATTCAAATTGTCATCATAAAAATTAACGAACTATTTAACAGAAAGCGAATCTCCTGTTTGTAATGTCTGTTAGATTCGGTACTTAAATGGGATATACTTATGCTTTTTTTAAATTCTCTGAACTGATGCATAACATAAATCCAATTCCTTAGTAGCATCTCTAATGGAAAATGATGGGCTTCAAAATATGCTAACGCTGTAATTTCTACGTTTCCGTTGATATTGATTTATAAGCAATCATGTTGTCTAAACTGTTTGTAAAGCTTTCGAAAGTAACGTCGATCTGGCTACTGTCGTAAAGGATAGTGTTCAGCATAATATTCGCTAGTCCTTCTTGAATTTTTCCCGCATACAATGTATGCTTCTAACATATTGTATTTGTTCCAAGCGCAGTGGAACGGTAAGCTCCCGGTTTTTTGTTGCCTCAACCGTTGACAGGAATTCCGTTTTTTATAAATTTTGTTATGTCCATTTAAAGACACATCAAATAGTATTTTTTACACATTAATTAATTCAATAATTTAATAATTAATTCGCCAGAGGAGCTGAAATAGTTTTCATCCACCAGTGGGGAGACAGCGTAGGGATGCTTTTTATACTACCATCATTTGAATCTCTCTCATCCTAGATTGAAAAGAATATGCTAATTTAACTTTAGAAATGTAGTACTACTTTGACTACTACTTGAATTGTTCTTAAATGCAATAGAAAATTTCTTATACTAGAAAAAAGGTTACTGTAGTTTATTACTTTTCCCTTACCATTTTCATTAATTTCGTTAGGACGAAATACTTGCTACTAAGAAATTGACGGTTACTGCAAAAAGGCGTGGAATATAATTAAAACTTTTTTCTACAGAGTGTTCATTTGAAAAGTTACCACCTCGAATATCTTCCAAAATGCCTACCTCTGAAGACGATGGTTTACTAGTTGTTGAAGGAACATACGTGGTATCGTTTTCACTTTCACTAAAAAAAGTATCTTCTGGGCTATCCTTATCAAAAGAATAATTCTCTTCTGGAATTAACTTCTGCATAGAGAATTCTCAAAACGCAAAGGAAGCGTATTGAAGTAGCAGGTGGTGCAACTTTTTAAAATACGAATGCACTCGTTGAATGATTTCAATAGTAGCAGTAAATACATTAGACATGCATTTGCATCCATTGAGACAGAGATATTGTGTCCACTCTTAATAAAATTTGCACGTAATCAAGAGGTACCTTGTTTCAATTGTAACAAATCTAGATAATTTCTGTATCAAAATCGTGAATAATCATGGTTAACACTTCCCGCAGTTAAAAGTGTAAACCTCGCACAACGGTTTTGACGTTGTCATTTTAATATTATTATATCACTGCTTTATACTTACCTATATTTATTTATGTATATTTATTATTATTATTGAAATATAAACTTAAGTTTTCTTGTTCTCTCTGTCATAATGTCAGTTAGCCACATCCACTAGTTAGTTACAACATCCCAGTAAAACTAAGTCTAAATAGCGCCTAAAAATTGTACCTGCGCTATAAGCTGTAAAAATGTGTATCTGCAATGTTGCCATATAGTAGGTGTAATTTAGTAGAATATTTATTGTGATGTCACAATTACAATTTTCATATACAGTATATATCGATGCATACAATATTAAAACATCTACCGGCAACCTTATCAACTACTTTGTATAAACACTGAGAATTTTTCGCAATGTGCTTACTATGATTAATACGACAATTTCCACTTGTGACACCCAAAGCCAGGTGTCACAAGGTGGATATGGGTGCCATATTGTACAGGAGTATACCAAAAGTGCAAACTACATAGGTATACATATTATTTTGTTCTTGTCTCGGGTTTCATCCCGCGTTCGGCGTTGGTTCTCAGAAGAACCGGACACGTCCTGACGTTTCGATGTAATCGCATACATCTTCTTCTAAATAGGTCATGAATAAGTTGGCTATCATAGGTGAAAGTGACGATCCCATTGCTGTTCCATTCATTTGTTTGTACCACTCCCCGTTGAATGTATTAGTAGGTGGTCTTAAGACAGTGTGAAATTAGATCTATAATGTAGCCAGGCAAGTCGTATTTGCTTTTGATCGTTTATACAGCTTCATTAACTGGCACGTTGGTGAACAAAGATACAAGGTCGAAACTAACGAGCAGGTCTGAATTTTGTATGCCTGTTCCTTTGATGATTTCTATAAAATGATCAGCGTTCTTAACGTACGAAGATACTTCCTCGGCATATGGTTGTAGCTGTTGAGATAGGAACCTCGCTAGCGCTTGTGTTGGCGAACCAACAGAGCTTACAATCGGTGTAAGTGGGTTTCCGGTTTATGTATTTTTGGTAGACCATATAGCTTCGGGCATTGGGATGATTTCTCCCTCGGTATGATCTTTTTCTTAATTTTGTCGTTTAACGGGGTGGAATTGATCTTAGATTTTGTTGTATTTTCTAAGTAAGTTGTTGGATCGTTCACTGTTTTCATGTATGCCGGATCTTTTAAAGGTACTTTCGTCTTTTCTTGGTAATCGGTTCTGTTCATTACAACGGTAACGTTTCCTTTCTCTGCAGGTAGAGCAACGATAGTGCTGTCGGTGCGTAGATCTTTCAAAGCAGCGTATTCGTCTTTTAAGATGTTTCTCTTGGGGGGTTCCGCTTTTTTGATTATGGCGGAAACTTCTTGGCGAACAATTTCTGCAGCATGCTCTTCTAGATTATGTAGTGCTGATTCTACTCCGCAGATAATGTCTTCTACCGGAATTTTTGTCGGCGTTAATGCAAAGTTGAACCCTTTCTTAAGAACGTCTAAAGATCCATAATCCAAGACTTTGTCGGAAACGTTGTGTACCACACCTGTTGTGAGTGTGTTGTTGGTAATTGGTGGTTTTTGTTCTGTAATACGGCGTTCGTACTTGTGTTTTTGCCTCTCAGTTCTTATTTTCGTGTCTGTTTCAGCTCTGAATGTGGCGATCTTGTCGATTTGTTCCCATAGTATAGGATGCATCGTGCGGACTGTCGCAGTCAAAACCACGACGACCTCAAGAAGAAGATGTATGCGACATCGAAATGTCAGGAGGTATCCAGTTCTTCTGAGAACGAACGCCGAACACGGGATGAAACCCGAGAGAAGAACAAAACATCTTTTACCCACTACAAGATATATATATGAGTTATTGCTAGAGATGACAAAGGCAGGTGAAGCGACTAGACAGACTCGTGTCTATTCGTCTCATAAGAAAGGGTTCGTGTTGCCTACTGGTTTCCCCGAGAGTCGACAAAACACGAGTCTGTCTAGTCGCTGCAAAAAAGTAATAATTTCACCTGCCTTTGTCATCTCTAGTTATTGCTAACTTTATTATTATTGTAGCTACCGTGTTGGTTAAATTGCCAACAATGTAGTGATTTTTCCCTTGAGCACAATGGTGTTGAGAAAAAAAAGAAATAATTACGCATTGCATTTGAAGGGTTACTTGAATTTTTTATATTTATTAAGTTGAATACTGTATACATTTCAAATTGACAGAAAATGAAACCTTGCGTAAAATATCCTCATAGACTATAGCACTAAAATAAAAAACAAAAGAGATACGATGAAATTTACAACTATTAAGATGATGAAAAGTAACTACGTTTTTTATGGTTCCCTTAACCCTTTCACTGTGAAAATATTTCAGCCGCTACACAATATACCGATCGTTCGATGCTCATAGGGTGTAGTAATCGGCAATATTCGGACATGGGAAGGAGGAGGTGGGCGCATGGCGAACGAGCTCACAGCGCGATCGAGTATCATCGATTGACTATAGGGCACTCGAACGTACTGTATATGATGTGAATGTGCGAATTTATTGGTCTTAAGCAGTGAAAGGCTTAATTGTGGTCCGCAATGCCATAGACGGTATGTTCTACTAGGCGGCACTACCTAATAAGCAACACCCTATTTGGAAATGTTTTGTTGGAACACTGCAGGGCTCCCAATTCCTACTGCATGCCTCAAGCATGTCACACTAAGAATAATAACAATAAATCGCATAATCAACACAAAACTAAAAAAAAATTAAAAACCGAAGGCAAAAAGCAATTATTTTCATTAGTAAATTCTCTAATTTATCGCAATGTCGGATAAGATTTGCAAACAGTCAAAAAGGCTTGCTTGCTTTTATTCATATTTTACATTTTTTATCTTACAATTTAATCAAATCTTTTTTTCAGTCATTTTGGAGTATTAGCATTATAGGAGTAATTTATTGGAAATGTCGCTCTCTATCAATTTGTGAAAAAATATACAGAGTGTTTAATAAAAAAGAAGCGAGTTATTTAACCAAACGCTGAAATACGATGCGCAATTTCTTTTTTTGATCACACGGAATAAATGTCTGAACTATGTCAATAACTGCTCTAATAACGAAGTTGTTACAATTTCAATTATCCAATGTAAATTTCACCGTATTTCTTTTGTTTTTCATTTCAGTGCTATAGTACAACAGTTTCATTTCCTATCGAGTAATACAGCGATGAAATGCGGTAGGATTTTTTTTTTCTCAACACCATTGTGATAGCAGCAAAACCAGATCTTTGGTAATTTAGCAAACGTCGTTGCTACAATAGTAACAAAGTTAGCAACAGTGGCCCAATAACATTGAACAACCTGTATATATAATATATCATATTGCTTATCTGTGATTATTTGTTTAGAGTTGACATTTGAGTTCTGATGTACCGTTGTAACCACAGATAAAGGACCTTTACAGCTGGCCAATCCCGTGCTCTTATTTGGACAAACATTTTTGAACTAACTATTTGGTGATCACGTTTACTTCCAACAAATAATCCATAGAATCCGTAGGCTGTTAAAATCGGAATTAGTGTAAAAATTTGCTAAAGTAGCATTCACATAGAGTAGCGCGAAATTAGTGTCACGCCAAACTTTAAAATTATTTTCTACGTTTGTTTTGGAATTTGTATGTCATGATTACAGCGGAAACTGCTAATAAACATACCATGTAACGTTTCTGTTCAATCCAGTGCATTACAAACATAATTGTTAATATGAACAGATAATTCAGATTGGGTTATGGCAAAGCAAATCATTGGTCTCAGTTGCCAAATTCTCACACGAGTTACTCTATAGGTTTGTTCGCTCGGCCTAGACTAACTACTCCGTAAAAATATGTGATCGTTGGGCCTACGTGCAGTTGCACGAAAGTTGTTCGTGGCTAGGCTAGTTGAAGTCTACACTTTCACACTCAGTCTACAGTAGGAGTAAGAAATGTATCGTCCGTCTAGAAAGTATCCAGAATTTATTAGTTTTCTTAATTTTAATATATTTCTTTTTTGTTATATCCTAAGACAAAAGTAATGCATCAAGTAGGTTGTGCCGATTGTAGGCCACGGCAAAAATCATATAACAACACCAGCTGTCAAATATTGTTGATTATCAACAGGCTTAATATTTGTGAAATAATATCGCAAGTAGAAAGAAGAAAGCTGGTGGAATATTTGTATAGAAAAGGTGTTCAAAACGTTTAAAAATCTGTGCAATTGACTGAACTCGGAAAAATTGCACTATATGAGACAATAAAGAGGAAAAAAATATGAGATATGAGCCATGGACCAGTTTCTGGAAGACTGCGTAAGATTAGCGGAAACAATCTAAACGCTTTAGTGACTTTAGGACGACAATACCCGCGCCTAGGGTTTCGAAAACTGGCTAACAGATTTGGAAATCAACGTCAAATAAGAGTGTGTCCAGAAACTGTCCGCATTTCACTGAAAAGACAAGGTTACTTATTAAGGAAACCACAAAAAATCCCTGCAATGACACCTCTACAAAAGCAACGAAGAATAGATTTTTGCCAACGATTTCGAGACGATAATTTTAGTGATGTTTTTATATCTGACGAAAGTTGTTTTCAGGTTGGTGCAAATCATTTAAAAATCCTATCAAAAGAAAATGTTACCGTTCAAATTTCCAAATTTCCCACAAAAATAATGGTTTGGGAAGCAATTTCTCAGCGTGATGCTACACCTCTCTGTATAATTGATAGCACAGTTAATAGTGCAAAGTATTGTGAAATTCTTAATGGCTTTCTTCTTGAAACGGTTTGTGCTTTATATCCCGAAGGGTGGCGTTTTCAACAGGATAATGCAAGATGCCATACTTCTGCCTACACTAAAGCTTGGATGCTAGAACAAAACTTGGCAACAATTCCATGGCCAGCAGCTTCCCCAGATCTTAGTCCCATCGAAAACATATGGGGACTAATGAAAATTGAAGTAGAACGAGCAGCACCACGAAATAAAGAAGATTTGATTCGGTCAGTTTTACAAGCCTGGGCCACTATCATCGAAAAGAATGGCGTTGACCTTGTCTCGGTATTACCTGAACGTTTAGTTAAACGTTTACAGTTAAATGGAAATTGTATTAGTAAATGAGATGAATTATTTGTTGTGCTTTTATTATTCAAGTAACAAAAATATATACCGTAAAATTATAGCTGTGCTTTTTGTTTTCCGGATACTTTCTAGACGGACTATATATACCGAAATAAGTAGCGCGAATTTAAATTTCAAATAAGGAGAATATCATAATAGTTCAATGTAGTCTTCGACAACAAACGCACGTATTTGGACGATACTGGTAATCCCATAATAGTGGAGCCAAAACCCGAAAATAAATGGCGCCGCTATAACGCAAACATATGTAAACCTGTAAACAACTGCTTCCAAACTAACCACTAGGAACGCTGAATAATGGTGCTGAAAAATGGTGGGAAGTCGTTCTTTACTTAATTCTTAAATACAGACTATAGTTCCCACATTTGTAGTAATAACAAAAACAGTAGTAGCACATGCAAAAAATGTGCAATTAACAGCCTGAAAAAAAAAATTGCTTCTGCTCTTGAAAATCGGCACAGTGTACCCTATAGACGGAAATCTGAAATACTGGCAGGTGAATAAGAGTTTCACGTAGAAAAACAACCGCATTGATAGCAGCTAACGTTCGACCAACGAATTCGGAGGAAAACGCGCTTTAACATTCAGCAGACGAAAGTACCCTAAAGTATTACAGGTATAGCGACCCCTACCGATGGCTAAGAGCAGATTCGTCTGGTGAATGCGGTCAATAATTTGCTTTGTCCAAGCTAGCTTAAATTTACCCGTTGATATCTATTAACAGCTGCTTTTGTAATGTACGGAATTGCACAGAAGCTTTACATAGTTTGTTTCATGACATGTAAATTTAAAAACAAACGCAAAAAAATAATGTTAAAGTTTGACATAGTTTTGCATTACACTACTTTCGCACTACCTTATGTAAATGCTACCGGCGCTTGCAACAAAACAAATTTGTCTTACCTGCGCCAATTAGAAATGTATACTAACACTAATGGTGTGGTATTAACAATAAACCTGGTACTTTAAATAAACCAACCTCGGCGTAAACGCCATGCAGAGCTACTTACATTATGCAGTCATAGTTATTCCCTTACTCCTAAAGGTTTTGGTATTTTATACATGATGAATATTCAAAATTGATGCAATAAATGCTTAAAATGTAATAATCATAACAAGAACTTCAACAATTCAAAAAAATTTGTTGACCAAATTAAAAAAGTGTACATAATAAAAGAACAAATATCTAACGAAAATTGTATTTAAGAGTTACTTGAACGTGAATAAATTTTGAAACTATAACTAAAGAATTTGATTCTTGGAAAGAGAAAAAAATAAAAAATTAATAAATTAATTAGCAGATGTTCAAAAACCAACTTCAAATTCAAACAAATGGAACCCAATGGGTTGCAAAGATGTCTCCATTCATTTGTTAAAAGTTGATAATGTACCAGATAGAATGTTTGTTAAGCAATCAACAATTTTAGCTTGTGCTTAAAGGAAAACATCATCACAAAAAATATACATACATCAAATATCTAATGTCAAGAATAGGCAACATGCAGCATGAGAGCTAAGACGCGAATTGAGTAATTAATGAATATCTCTTCCCCCATACTGAATATATCCGATAACCATCGATATTTGTATCTACAATATGCGCTCGCAATCTATATACAACGACATCAAAAGAAAAAGTTGCAATATTCATTGTACATATTAAAAACCAAGATATTTCATTATTTAAAAGATCAATTAGATAAAAAAGTAGAGAGAAGAATAAATAACCATGGCACACGGAACATTTCCACAGTATATCAATACATTAGCCAGCGATTTGAGAAATTACTTACCCGTCTCCTACAAAGTTCCAATACTATATATATGTTGAATTGATCTTCAAAAAAATTATAAAACCCAACTATATGTTTATGTTTTAGGGATTGATGGATTTTGATTTCTTGTGTCATTTTCTCACGTTGACTTTGCTTTGCAATTAACTTCTTCGATACTACCTTTCCAGCATATAAATAGCTTCTATGTAAATCAGTTATTTCATAGCATTTTCCAAATCCACCCTATTATATAAAACCAAAATATGTGCGTAGTTTAATCAGATATCAATAAAACCTATATTGCAAACGAGTCAAAAAAGTACAAGCTTACCATTCCTAAAAATCGTCCTTTCTTATAACTTGTTTTTGAAATAGCATCATATATAACGTCGGGAATTTCCTGCTTATCTTCTTCTTTAGACATTTTCAACTAAAATTGAATATTTAACGTAAGTTGGAACTCTTAAAAGACCGTTTACTAAAAAATAGATTGTGTGGTACAAGTATTTTGTCAGTTAAAACTTTCGGAGGAAGGAACTTTTTATTGGACAAACTTTAGAAGACGAAACACGTTGCACAGCTTAGTTATGATTGGCGGCTATTTGAAAATTCAAACTGACGTTTGGCATATATCTAAGCTACCAACCTACTATATCGAATTTCCCTAACGTGAAAGATTGGCCGGGTACAGCAAAAGAGCACCGCTACCGCTAATTACAACATAGACAGTTGGGAACCCATCGAATTTCTGCTCTACGTACCGATACTTGAAATTGAAATGTCAAAGTAATCGAAAAGCAACGTGTAGCGCAAGTAGCGTAACAAAAATTCGGTATAAAAACTGTATTCTGTTGCTGTTAACATCAAATCATGATACTACGATCAGGATTTTAAACATTCTGCCAATAGTCTGATGAACGCTATGCTGTTCTGCCGCTACATCGAAATATGTTAAGGAAAACGTTAAGAACAGGACAGCCATATTTTATAGCGAACCTTTGTTATCCTACTTGCGTTACATGCTGCTTTTCGATTACTTTAACATTTCAAGTATAGATGCGTATAGCAGAAATTCCATGTTAGGATGTAGCGATAAGCAGCGGTAGCAGAGCAAACTCTTCTGCTGAATCAATCCATTCATTCTGCGACAGAGCCTTTATCCAATCACATAAACATTGATCCAGATGGATAAGGTGATTACCAAGTAAACAAAACTCCGTGATACGTGATCGAAATAAACGTGTTTGAATTCATAAGTGCGAAAGAATAAAAATGGCCGTCTGTCCCCATGCATATTTTGATGTATCATTCGTTGTAGTGGTAGCCAGCAGATACTGTGACAACTGCTTGCAATATTAATGTATATAATTCTTTTGTTACTACGTCATTCCTTAAGACCATTTTTAGTATTTAATAAATAAACTAACGTTTTGTTTCATAACTGCTGTAGTATCAGATCTTAGTAAATCATTTGAATTTGGTGTTATTATTTGTAACTGTATATACCATTCATTGCTATATTCATACGTGTAAGTAAGTCAGGTTTTTTTTTAAGTCAATCATGTCAAATTTGTAAAAGTTTAATACTGTTTAATTATTAATGTTAATTATTAAAGTAATACGAAATTAGTGGTAAATCTTTATTTCCGAATCAATAAGTAAAACTAAGTCATTGCTACAATAACGTATATATTTATATGTAATTGTAATAGCAAATGAGAGTACATTTGGAGTGGACATTTAATTGAGGACACATATTGTAGCTAAGTTATATTGTATTGTTATTACAATTTTTTTTATAAAAATAGTCTACTATTTGGTAGGAAACTCGTTACTGTCAATAACTCCCCTTCATCGAGCCAGCATTGATTCAGTAAGTTTATGACATTTTTCAATCGGAATAGCATTCCATTCCTTGACCATCTCACCATATAATTGATCTAAATTGCTGCACTTTTTAACAGCCAGGCGTGTTTTTACTTCCTTCACAGATTTTCTATCGAGTTAAGATCTGGGCTATTAGATGGCCAGTTCGAAACCGTAACATTGTTTTCTTCTAAAAACTTTTTCACAGATTGCGCAGTATGTTTAAGATCGTTGTCCTGTTGAAACCGCCATGTGATGGGCATGTGCTCTTCTGCATAGGGCAGCATGACTCTGCAAAATCTCTATATTGGTGTTGATTTAAGATTCCATCAATCCGTTTAAGCGGACCAAACTTTTATATTGCATCCTCCATGCTTTACGACTGATTTTGTGTATTTTGGGTTCAATTCTTAACAGGGAGGGCGTCAGAACCCATTCTATTTATTTTCGTTTCCTCTGAAAGTAGAAACCTTTTCCATTCTATATCTGTCCAGTTCAAGTGTTCATGCGCAAATACAAGTCTCTTCTGACGATTTTTCTTATTTACGAAGGCTCTCCGTGCAACTCGCCCAAATAGATTTGCCTCGTTGAGTCTTCTAATACTTCGAACTAGGATTATCAGTTCGAAGGATCCTCGTCAAAAATTATTCAGGATGCAATTTAAAAAGACGCACTCTATGGGAGTCTGTTTTTTTTAGTTGTTTTACGGGATCGTTTTCGGCGTGGAATGTTTTCTGTTGTATTATATTTTTTAACATGTTGAAGAGCATGAAGTACCATGGTTTTCGAACAATTTAAATGTTCTGCCACCTTTCTTATGGACCAATTTTTATGCAGTAAGGAAATAATTTTTCTTGTAGACGAGTCACATTTATTATTTTTTCCCATTTTAACAAAATTAGTGTTTTAATTTATTGCTGGTATTATTTTATAGCGCCTTGCACCTACAAATTTTGCAAGTAAACCGAACATACTTTTCTGTCCTTACTTATTAGTTGACCGCTTTTTCAAGTAATAACATTTCTTAGAGAAGCTATTAAAATGAGCAGCTGCGTATTTACCGAGCGCTACTGTAAGTTTGCCAGTCAAGCATGATTTGTAGTTTCTTGGAATAACTTTTATTAAAAAAAATCAAAGAATATTTTAAAATGAACGGTTTTAGATATGAAAGTCGCCAAACGCGTGTTCTGGTAAAAAAATTAATTATGTAACAAAATCGAATAAAACAATTGAGTTGGGGCGGCTAAACCTCTTGCGTGCAATATTTGTTTACATGTGTACCCGATATTGCCACGTTTGGTGATTTTTCACTAGTTGAGGTTTTCAACTGTCCCATCCTATGAAGTTACCCATTTAGCCCACAATTTCCAGTAAAAATCGTAATAGATGCCTCCTGGACAGTCTCAGGGGATCTTAGCATCTTCATGCAGTCCGCTTGTTCGGATAGCGCTTCAGCAGGAATATTCCTGTAATTTTACTGCTGTAAAAGATAATCCGAACCTCTCTATTCCATGGAGTTCTCAGGAACTCGGTCTTTCTCGGGCATGTAAAATTCAAGTCACACGCATCTGAAGCCAAAAGATATCATTTACGTCGAAGTTTCGCGAGTGGGCTCTTGAGCAGTTGAAAGCTGATCCATATTTTGCAAAAATTATATGGAACCCTATTTTTTTAAATCGTGTTAATGATTTGACACATAGAACAATGTTTTCTTTCAACAAAACGGTGCGACATATCACACAAGTCGCCGGACAATTTATTGTCAGCAGTTCCCTAAACGTGTAATTTCGAAGAATGCCAACGTAAACTACGGGAACTTTTTTCTATGGGAAGTCTTTTGTTACAAAAATAAGCCAAAAACAATTCCCGGCCTTAAATGAAACAAAACGAAAGCGCACAATTAAAAATATATCACGCGATATGGATGAAAGGATATTCGCAAATTGAAGTGAAGGAGAGCATTTAACCGACATTGTTTTAAAATATCGATTGTTCTTCAAAATAAAATGAGGATTAAAGGATTATCACTTGCAGTTATTATTATGTCTCATTTGTAATTCTGACGCGCTAATTTGAAAACCCTTTACTACAGTTCTCCCACATCTTACTGCCCAATCATCATCTTCTTGTTGAAAGTGATCGGGAAACTGTGTGAGCGATACATTAAGGACCGAATTCTCCACAAAAGACCAACGTGCTTGTATCCCAGGAAAGTTCACAGATTCTTCCCTGAACTTTTTTTTTAAACCATTCAACGATCTCTGAATATATATAGCAATCTACTTTGTATATATTCGTCGACGTGGAGGGGGTTCTATATACAATAACGGGCTGAATTCTCAAAATACTTTTCAAACGAGCCGTCACTGCCAACCTGGTGTCCAACAATATCCGAAACGTAGTACCTGTTATGAGTTATGAGATCAGTGCTAACATATGCCGCTATCGCTTGATGGTCTAGCATCGAAACCATTGTCGCATGAAAAGAACTAATGTAGATGCAAAGAACTGCTTACCAAAGTGTCACAGACACATTCACTTACAATATACACCAACGGTGACTGGAGAGTTTGTGCTTTGTCTATCACCACTTGGCTTGTTTATGGAATAGTACAAAACAGGACGAAGTTGTAAGACATGGCGAAAAGTACTCCAAGCTTTGAGAGAACACTTCCAATAGATTGCCGATCCAGAAGATTGAAACCTCTTTTTATCTATAACAAGCCCTACAAATCTTCAACATACCAATAACCCGACGGCAATACGGACAGTTTATGTCCCTTCATAGACTGATCAAGAACCAACAAAGGAACCGAAGCCGTGGTATTTTCTGAGAAGCTCCACCTAAAAGCCAAGCGGACCCTGACCCTAACATCGTACTGTTTAATTGACTTTAAAATTGTAGGTAGAAATTTCAATCTGTTTACTGATAGCAAGCCTGTAGTATCGGCATTGAACCGACCAATAAGATCTATATGCTACTATATCGCTTCTATCCTTAGTTCACGGTATCGGGATGAATGAATCTATCATCCAATGTTAATAATAACCTTGAAATGCTGTTACTACCGTAATGTTCATTCTAAACCAATGAAAGACCGTTTCCTGGTATCGCACTCGTTTCTAAACCAATAAAAGATCGTTAGTGCAGTCTGCGTTTGGAAATGGGCTGACTGTCAACGACCGAGTAGCATTATTGTATTTTTCCTATACTGTGCTTAGTCTGTCACACAAACGATATTAACTTAATATTGCAGAAGAGTCACAATGGAGATATCCTGATAATGAGGAAGCGGAAAGGCTGGCCAGAGGGGTTCGAGGATGACTGTATACGGCCGAGAACCCTCCGTTCGATCGGTTGTGTATGTGCTTGACGAATGGATTAGAACTGTCACACATGAAAAATTGTTGATACATAATACAATTACCTTCTGCCGCATATAATTCTTAGATAAGTTCACTTTAATAATAAAAGAAGCGGGAAAAGTTAGTACAATGGTTTCTATAATATAAACGGATACCTATTTCTTTCAATTGCAACTACAATGACTTGCAGTTCATCAATTTTTTTTTCTTAATGCATGTCATGTAGCATTGAGATTTTGTTAACTTATTGGACCAGCAATACTTTTGTTTTTTAGTTTCGTTTGTGAATGCTCAACACGATATATTTTCACAATATAGGATTATATTATCTCTTCTATTTTTGCATATTGGACATTTGAAATCAAGAGGTGGTGCAATATTTATTTCTAAGCAATTAACTTTTAGACGTTTGCGACTTCGTAGAAAGTCAAGATTTATCTTTAGGGTTGTATTTATTGGATTTTTTCTTTATAGTCTATAAAACAAAGCCTGATGATACAGTAGCGTATACATGAGGTTTGTTGGTAACCTACACCAACTACTCAAAGTAACCTCAGTAACCAGTGTAAAACTATGCGTTCGTTGCACGAAAGTTGTTCGTCGGGATCTGTGCAGCTGCACTGGTGCAGTTAGTGACTACACTTCTTACAGAATCTACAGAATATACAATCTACAGAAGTGTATACGCCGAAAAAAGCAGCGCGAAATATTACAACTTACAGTCGAGTATCATCTTTGACGCATTTTAAAGGTCGATGCTAGTAATCGTCCGATAATAGAAACCTGATTTCGTATGGAAATTAATGTGCAAGTAAATTATACATCTGCTATCCTGAAAACAAAAAACCTTCATACATAAACAACAGTATACTCATGTAGTTCCTACAGCAGGATTCCCACCTATGCACTTTAATGCAGCATTAAATAATACATAAATGCCATACATTTTGTATGAAATGCTTGTATGAAATTACAATATCCAAAGAATATTCATATTTAATATAGGTAATTTTTAATCAAGTTATGAAAGCAGGGCAAGTATATAACTTCACAAAAACTTAGACTGGCCCTTAGAAAATCTATCATCCAACAGCTGAGCTTTTTTTAAAATGGCTTCCTTTTGTGCATTATCAAAATGGTTAACTTTTAAGTCTATTTCTCTACTAAATGGTCGACGAACACTACTTTCTCCTTTTTTCTAAAAATTAAAATGTGCTATAGTCAGCGAAGGATATGTATTTATTAATTTACCTGTTTCTTTAAATTACTTTGATGAATTTCCAATAAAGACTTTTCCTTCTTGTGCTTTTTATGTTTTTTTACTACGACTTCTTGTTCTTTATCATATTGCTCTTGCGCTCTCTTTCTTGCCTTGTCTTTCAAATCGGGTAATTTTTCATGCGTAGCTGGCTTCTGGTTAACCTTATCTGAAGGAATATTTGTCCACGATGATCTAAAAACAAATAGTTTTATATTGTAGTGTTGAAGATATCTTTACCAAAGAATCTGCTGTGATTAGCGCCATTCAGACAAGTAGTTCAGTATTATACAATTAGTAAACTATGTAATCTTACCTGTCTGAAAGATCTGGACCTGGATTAGTTCTAAATTGTCTTGGTCCCAGTGCTAAGTGTTTAGAATGAATTTCTGGTAGTTCAAGCATCCACTCTTCTCTTGACACATGATCTTGTTTTCCTTTTTGTAGCTGATCAAGTTTAATTTGCAACGCTCTCTCTTCTAAGGCAATGTGTGCTTCAGATTGTGAAATTATATTGAGAGGAAGTGGTCCGAAACATTCATCTTCTAAAACTTGTGTATTAGTTTCATCACTTGGAAACACATCGATCAAGTTTTGTGTTTCATCTTGATCATTATTTGTAGTGGGTTTTTTTTGTAAGGACGCTTCCGATGCTACATTGGTCATATGCGATGGAAGTGTTGGACCATACACTTTGGTTTTTAAGTTTTGTTCATGATTATTAGGCGGAGGTAATGCTGGACCATAAACATAACATTTTGGAGTTTCTACTGGTGTTGACCCATAACAACTTGAAGCACTTGATTGCGAAGTCTGATTGTTTTCATTTCCAAGTGTCAATGCATTACCTTCAATATGTATTTCAGAATTTCTGGTATTATGCGTTATGGAGTGCTCCCTGCTCTTTTGTGTTGAACTTTTTGACCTAAATTCTTTATTTATATAACTATGTAGCTTTGTGCTGTTACTACAATTATACTTGTTCTGCTCACAATGATTATTTGTACTAGAATTAGTTGCTGTCTTACTTGTTGATCTGTACATTTCTAGGCAAATATCTGCAACAAGCACTTGGTATATAATTAAATATGTCTTACACCATAATTCTCCAAAAATATTGTATAATTCAATAAAATGCAAAGCAATAATATACCTTAGTACTGTAAATTTGTACTTTGTAATATTGTTTTATTATAATTATTTATAAAATTGCATTTGAAATAAATAATATCTGTTGGGGCTTTTTATTTTATTCTTTAACATCATATTTTACTAAATATTATACAATATTTTTGAAGCAGATGGTGTACAATTCAAAATATTCGTACAAAACTAAAGCAATAAATGTACATACTACCAAAATTCCAATGAATTAATCATTAAAAATTTATCGGAAGTTAATTCATTCTGGAAAAACTGATTGGGAAAATTGTATACACATAATGATATTGAAAAGCAAATTATATACTACTACACCTATAATACTGCATATGTTTAATACTACGTAATAAAGCAAACACTATGACCACATTTTCATTAATTTTTTGCTGCTATATTTAATGCTTTTATAAAGTCCAGCGGTTAAAATTCCTTTTAAACTTTGTCTTACAGATGATTTCCAAACTATATCATTAATACACTGTTTTAGTATAATGCTACTATCTGGGTCATATGCAATGGCTCTTAGTACATCTTCTGTATCTTGTCGAAAATTTCCACGATTCCAAAATCTTGTTAAAGCAACTTGGGGCCATCTTGGCAATTGGTTCAGATGATGTAATTTTGCTAGTGGTCTTATATCTTGCGCGCAAGAAACATCATTAATTATATTAAGGTCCTCGTTTCCTAATGTTGATTTCAGGGTATCTGGAAATTCTACAAAATCATGTAATGCTTTTAAATAAGGCTTATATAGATTTCGGAAACTTAACATTTGTGGTTTTACAATATTTTCAACTTTATTTTTATTTTCACCTAATACCATACGAAAATCACCAGAATAACTTAAATTAGATATGGTATAATAAAATTCATATTCTGTAAAGGTCTCAGGAAGTAACAACAGTGATGCATGTACAGCTGATTGCAGGTTAAGTTGTAATGCTATTTGCAACTCTACATTTGACGGACTCTTCACTATTTCCACAGGTTTATGAAGTCTCCCTGCTAAATACAAATCTGACCATTCTAAAAGATCTGTTACCAAATCCCTAGTTGTTATAATGCCATATTTTATAAAGATATCCTCTAGTGGTACCAACGTATTGTAATATACTTTTGCACCAGAATTTTCTTGATAGCTCGACACAAATTTGTGTCCCAAATATTTCAATGCACTGTAATGAGATGGATTTCTTTCTATATTATTTTTATGCCATTTTGCTGAATCGTCAACACAATAGATTAAATCGATCATATTTTGCATATTTTGGGTTAATTGCTTTTTCACTCCAGAGCCATAGCCAAAGCAAAATTGGATATTTTGCGGAAATCGAGACAATATACGTGCATAAAAGTCGGGAATTAAGAGTGCTTTTGTTATTGCCATATTAATATGAATACTAAATTTTAGTTTAATTTTAAATGTTTTCCAGAATTATAAGTGACAACACAAGTAATACGTACATAACCACACTTCTGTTCATCTCCTGTTTCCAAAATCGACAAACAGTGACGCCACCATGACACTAGAATAGTCTAACAAAAACGCAGCTCCTTTTTACTCCACTTATGAAAAACGGATTTGTGTTGCTCGAACTATACGATTAAAAATTCAAACAATCAGAAATGACACCCAAAACCCAAAATTTCAGTGGTGTAGGTCGGTATTTTGTTGTGGCGGGCTATCACGCACAAAATATCCCAAATAGAAGATTAACTGTACTACTATTTGGCGACCTCCGCCGAGTATGCCATGTAATTAAGTTTTGGCGCCAGATTTATTGCAGATATTGGAGTGAATAAACAATTAGCAATTGCTTGTATTGCAAAAGTACTAATGATTCCTTTTAATGAATAATCAAAGGAAATCAGTTTCAATGATAAAAATAGTTTAAGCATTTACTAATGCTTTAGTCGTATAGTACATAAATAAATGAACTCTTCAAACGAATGATGTTGAAACTCTATATTTGAAAGACTAAAGTAGCAACAATATTTACATACAAATACATAGTAACTACAGTACCATTTATTTATGTTTTAATCTGTAATTGTTAGCAAATATCATAATTTCATCTTTACAAAGATTCGCGTTCAATTGGCAATATTGTCCTGTTAATTAAGCCTGCAGAAACG
>LR736859.1:12695323-12889626 GCA_902654985.2 Oryctes borbonicus | reverse complement strand
TACTATATAATAAATTAAACTTGTGTGGTGCGGAGGGTGCCGATACTAATGTGTTGTTTATTTCAAGATTTAATTCTACCATTCTACCATTTATACTGAATTTTCATACTTCCTCCGTACTCTCATCTTTTTTTTTGTGTTGTATGAATTGTATATTGTAGTGCGATAATAATATTAGTAATAGTAGTATACACTTTATTAGCCCCAACAAATATGTGAAAATTTGTGAATTGCTGTAGTAGAAGGAATATAGAGGCAGCCAAAAAAAGTGAAGCCAGTTTAAAATTGGTATTACTGCCACACCGATTTACCAAACCTGCAAATCTAAACTTAACCTAAAATGCTATGTGATCTGGTGGCAACATAATGATAGGAATACAGACCACCAGGACCAAATATCATACATCTACATGTACATGTAGTGCTGGCATTTTTTAAATAACGTGGATGATTTAAATTTGTAGTTTCGGCAACAACGGACGTCATACCGACGAATGTGTTGTTTACTACCGGAACTATCAACTTAAAACATCCGCGGAATTTAAAAAATGCCAGCTCTACATATAAGTGTTATGTTCTCTTGTTTTATCTGATCTACCCATAATATGTCCCAAAATATGGATACAACATCTGAATTTTACCCTTCTGATTAAATATGGTTGCCAAATTTAATCAGAATAGCTGCCAAATTGATATTGTTGAGAATATTTACAGTTCTGCATCGTTTCTAACATTTATTATAGCTATATTATTTGTAACTGTTAAAGTATTGTTACTATGCAGTTTGATTTAATATACTTTAAAATTGAAATAATTTTAATATGAAAACAAAAAATATTATTCGCGCGCTTAATAATTTTAAACAATGGAGGAATATTTAAAAATGATCCATTTTTATTTTCTATTAAAAAATATTACGGTTTATGCTAAGGGACCTAGATTTTAATAAATGCAAAGTAAAATATACATTCCACAAAACAAATGTAGATTGTTTCGTGTAACGAAAGGCTAAATAATTAAGATTGTCTCTTGCAGTAGAAATGTAATGTAACGTGCACCGTGCATCTACCTGCATCTCTACCTGCTCAGAATTTGGATTATTTACTTTCTTTGTTATTTGCGTGTATCACATTACGTGATTCATCCTGTATATCCGGTTTTATACAAAACTCCTTTTACGGGAATTGTGTTAGTGTCCAAATCTGTAAGGGTATTTAAAGCTAATAAAAGAACTAATAATAGTTTGTAAGGTGTTTCTTTGTGTATTCGAGAAAACAAGATGTCAACAATAACAATATCTGCACCTCAATCTGCATCTACGGTCCAGGCAAAATATGGATATTTTTTGAAAATTACACAATATTAGAGTTCGTAACACGGAAAACAAATTTTCTGATTGTTATGTGGATTACGTATTAATAATTAATTAATTTATTGGAAGGGACCTTTTTTTATTATCATCGTACATTTTTTTTTATATTTTTAAGATCAATTTTTTAACAATAAGGTTATTTCTAAATTAATTCTAATCTTACGATACATTTATTTTGTATATACACTACCGTTCATATATTTGGGGACGACTAAGAAAAACTCCGAAAAATAAGCAAAATTGAAATATTGACAATTGATTGTGTTTTATATGAAACAGTATACATTTCTATATGCATGAACATAATTTACAACAGTATTCTCTTCTATCCCAAATTTATAGCGCATTTATATTCTACCGCAGCCTCGGGCAAAATTCCTTTTAATCCCTTTTATGGGGTTATAAACGTAAACTTGAAAATATTGTCGAATATTTCCACAAAGGAATAATGTGAGATTCATAGAACACTTACTACAACAAACAAAGCAGATATCGTCTTGTATTTAAAATAAAATCGATCTTGATAGTAGTTTAGTTTAAATTTAACTATCGTAATAAACGGGTGGTGCTGAAATGACAGAACGAAAAGAAATTTCCATCGAAACGCGTTCTGCTATTCTTACTTTACGTAATGAAGGATACTCAATAGCCATTATTGCGAAAAAAATAAAAATATCGAAAAATGGTGTATTTACAACATTAAAACGGGTGGCGGAAACGGGTTCTTTGGCTGATAAGAAACGTTCTGGACGTAAAAAGAAGACAACAGCTGCTGAAGATCAGTTCATGGTTCTTGTTTCAAAAAGAAACAGATTCCTAACGGCTCTGGAAATAACGCAGCAAGTCAATGTTTCACGAAGAAATCCTATTTCGCATTCGACCGTGAAACGAAGATTAATTGCGGCAGGCTTAAAGGGACGAGTAGCTGCCAGAAAACCGCTTTTGAAAGTTCAAAATAAAAGAAAAAGATTGCAGTGGGCACAAGAACACAGACACTGAACATGTGACAATGGTGCAACGTGCTGTGGACAGATGAGTCCAAATTTGAAACATTTGGCTGCAAAAGGAGGACGTTTCGTTTGTTAGGCGACAGGTTGGTGAAAAAGTTAGTGAACAGTATATTTTACCCACAGTGAAGCACGGTGGAGGTAACGTAATGGTTTGGGGCTGTTTTGCGGGAACAGCTGTAGGTGATCTAGTAAGAATACAGGAAATACTTCGTAAAGAGGGCTATCTCAAAATATTACAAGAGAATGCTGTACCAAGTGGCGAACGATTACGGGGTCGAAACTTTACGTTTCAAGAGGATAACGACCCTAAGCATTCTTCTCGTATATGCAGAAACTATCTAGCATCTCTGGAAGAAGATCGTTTAAAGAATGATTTGGCCACCTCAGTTTCCTGACCTGTCGCTTATCAAATTAATATGGGATGAACTGGACAGAAGGATCCGCCAAAAAGGAGTGACTAGTTCACAAGATTTATACATTCATAAGATTTATAAAGCTCCAGCAAGCATGGACCGAGATCCCAGCAACATTTTTGAAATCTTTAATTCTAAGAATGCCACGAATATGTACCGCAGTAATTAAGTCAAAGGGTGGACATATAGACGAAAAATCCGTATAGACCTAATTATAATTAGTACAACATTTCTTTTTGGAATATTTTTAGTTTTGTATAGTATACTCAATGTACAGAAGTAAATTAAATTACAAATGACTTTTTGTTTTTATCCGAATTAAAAAAAAACTGTATTTTTTAATCGTCCCCAAATATATGAACGGTAGTGTACATACATACATATATGCTACCGTCTATATTAGTTCGGACACCTAATAAAATGTAAACTCTACTAAAAGATAATATAATTGCGTTTATATATAAATAACATATTTATATTAGGTCCGTTATGAAGTTTATAACCAATTGTACAGGCAAACTTCCAAGAATATCGATTAGAGAATGATTAGAAACCTATTATATTTTATGACCCAATATAGTAATTTTCAGAATAATCCTCATAGGCACAAATAGGATTATTTTTGGGACAATTCTGCAGGTAATAAATTTACAATACTCTTTGGGGTGGGAGCAGGCCACCAGAAAGTTTATTGCGTATTGATAAATGCTTTAGTTTCCAAATAAACCTGCTTGTGCGTGCATTAGTGTTAATAGCGTAACTTTTTGTATGAACCTGAGTAAAGTTATTAAAATGCCGAGAGGAAAACCGAGAAGTTTAGAAAAGCGCTCTGTAATTGTTACTTTTACTGTTAGTGTTGTCATTCGGAGACATCAACGCACGGCCAGTTTAAGAGATAGGGCACGTTCAGGTCGTAAGAGAATAACAACTCACGCCGTCGATGAGCATATAAAATTGCTGAGCAAGCAAAATAGAAGACTGACAGCACCAGAAATCGCCGCCGAAATGAATCGCGACCGTGCAAGAAAAATTTCTGTTACTACAGTGAAAAGAAGATTAAAAGCTGCAAATCTTCACGGCCGCATTGCAACAAAAAAAAACCTACTTCGACAGGGAAACATAGAAATTGGACAGTGGATGATTTTAAAAGGGTGCTATGGACTGATGAGTCAAAGTTTGAGGTGTTCAGACAATCAAGGCGCGTTTTTGTAAGAAGAGCGAAAGGCGAAAGAATGTTGCAGGATTGTGTAGTGCCAACTGTCAAGCAAGGAAGAAATTCTGTGCTTGTTTGGCGTTATTTTTCCTACCCCGGTACAGGAGACTTGAAGCGAATCGAAGGTATTTTGCGAAAAGAAGATTATTTAGAAATACTGCAAGAAAATGCAATACCATCGGGGCAACGTCTAATCGGCGAAAATTTTGTATTCATGCAGGGCAGCGACCCCAAACAATCAGGGGTGATATGTAAAAATTTCTTAAATGAAGAACAAGATAATGGCACTTTACAAATAATGACATGGCCGCCGCAAAGCCCCGATCTAAACCCCATCGAGCTGTTATGGGATGAATTGGACAGGAGGATCCGAAAAGTATGCCCTCCCTCCGTAAGCCACCTGTGGAACATTTTACAAGAGGAATGGACTAATATGCCAAATAGAATCCTTGAAAAACTAGTGGAGCGGATGCCTCGGATTGTGAAAGCTGTTCTTCGCGCAAAAGGGAGTTTCTTTGATGAACGGAATGTTTAGGAAGTTTTTGTTTATTTTTCGTTAGAATTACTTTTTTTTACTTTTATACTTTAATTTTAATCGCTATTAATAAAATGCAATTAAAATGTTAAGTTTTGGAAAAATGAGTTTGAATATTTTGTCGTTTTTTTTTTTAATCTATTTGCGTGTCCGAACTAATATGGATGGTAGTGTACATATTTGAATATTACCATATGAATTTACTAATTACATATGCTACACTAAAATATTTCTAATAGTAGATACATCATTTTCACTCATATTTTAAACGTTGAAATCTGATTTATATCAAGCCCCTACTTACAGCATCTTGTTCAATAAAAAAATTTTACAGTAAGCAACAACAAATTCGACAATTAAAAACAGCAAACTAACACCTACACCGCCACAAAATAAGAGCACCCCTGACCTAATGTGATAGTAATCTGTCTTGTAGTACCTCGTCTCCTGTTTGCAGATTTCATAACGAAATAGTGGGTTAGAACTTCTTTTGAGTAGTCCACTTTGTAAGAAAGTAAGTATTCTAGAAATCAAACATTTCTTTAAATTCTGTGTAAAATGATTTTAAGTTGTTACCTTTGTCTGACTATTGTATGATTGCTGTTTATCTTACGAAATAACATTACTATTTTGTATCTGTATGATAAGTCTACAGCATTATAAAAATTGTAATTTTTGGTAGTATGAGTCAAATATTGCAGTAAAAATATTTTTGGTACTACACCAACAGTATCTTTATTTTCAAGCAATAAAAATAAATCTTCCATGTCGGCAACTTCTTCCATATTCGCCTGAAAAATTAATATCATGAAGTTATACCTAAGATAGCGCTACATGATGCGTTGAATGTTGGGCCGAACATTTAAGTCAGTAAATGACTTCAATAGTTGATTTAATACAAATGTTTCCGCTATAAATGTTGATTCGTCGGTCGTTCGGATGCGCGATTCTTAATATATGCGCAAGCGATCTTATTGCAGAAGTAACGTATCCAGTATGTGTTGGGCGACCGGTTGTAATGCACCCAAGCGTAGTGAAGCGCTGCATATACGTTATACGTAATAAAATGTCGTCGATAAGTGGAACAAGAAAGCTAAACCATTATAGACTGAATACAGTCACTTATGGGAATGCTTCTCCATCTTTCTTGGCATGTCGAGTTCTACACAAGCTTGCTATCGAAAGTGCGTCAGTATCCCGAGGCTTTCTAAGCCATCAGAACAGATTTTTATATGGATGATTTAATCACCGGTGCGGTTAAAAATTTCTCAACACAAACAGTTTAGTATGGAACTTAACTGTTTGAAGTCTAAACAGGAACTACCGAATTCAAGCAAAATGTTATCGCTCAATGTTTTTCTTGACGAAGAGAATCTAATCCGAGTTGGTGGGAGAATTAGATGTTCGAGTGAGAGATTTGATAGGCAGCAGCATCCTGTTTTATTACCAACCAATTATCCACTAACAAGATTGATCATTAACTGTGAGCATCGACGAAAGTTACACGCAGGGCAGCAATCTGCATTTGCTGCAGTTGGCCAAAGATACTGACCTATAAACGCGAAGAGCGTTGTTAGAGGAGTACTTCGTAAATGTATTAAGTGTTTTAAGGCCAAGCCATCAGGCGAGAATCCGTTAATGGGAAATTTGCCTAAAACCAGACTCATGCAAGCGAGACCGTATTCATCAATAGATTATACCGGTCCAATCTTGATCAAGGACGGTGTCTCGAGAATGCGAAAGCTAGTTAAATCATATATTTGTGTTTTTGTTTGTTTTGCCACCAGAGTGGTTCATTTAGGGTTAGTCGATGATCTCAGTACAAAATCGTTTTTTAAATGCCTCAAACGCTTTATTTCGAGAAGAGAATTCTGTACAAATATTTATAACGATAATGGTACGAACTTCAATCGATCTATGAAAGAATAAGAATCTAATGACGACATTAAGGTTTTTTTTTATCAGAGAATCATATAAAATGCTATTTTAATACACCGTTGTAGGCAATGCTCATTTAAGTTATTAACCATTATAGGCAATTTTGATCAAATTGAAGCAATCTTTAATTTGAGGCCTTTGATTCCGTTATCCGATAACCCTGAAGACCTTACCGGCCTTACCCCTGCGCACTTTCTGATAAGAGACCCCCTTACTGCTATACCGCAGAGAGATTTGTCTGAGATGCCAACGAATCGGTTGAAACAACGAACGAATTTAGCAAATGACTCAACACTTCTGAAGGCGTTGGTCTACGGAATACTTGATTTCACTGCAGCAACAAGCACGATGGTGCCATAACACCATCATGCCACCATAAGGAAAGAAAATTTACCTCCACTACGGTGGAAAAATGGGTCGTGCGGTAGAATTGCACACCTGCAAGGATGGAATAACGAGAGTTATCAGTGTATTTGTGAATGGTGGTGTTCTGAAGAGAAGTGGGAAGCATTGTGTAAACTACCTTTTGATGAATAGGTAATCATATATTGTTAGGATATGTAATGTATAATTGGAGTAGCATTCATGTTTATGTCATTGTTACAATTGTTAATATGTTAAAAGCAAATCTTTCAAAGCGGGGGTGATATTTGAGTTTAGTTACATTTATTTTTAAAAGGGGTTTGCGCGGCCCGCCTACTATATACCGATGCGCATGCGTGCGTAGCGATAAGTTATGAGTTATGAGATATGTAAATAATAGCAGACAGAACCCACGCGACAGTTAAATAGATTAGAAAAAAGCGGTAATCTTGTGAATTTTTATTTTTTTGATGTCTGACGGGATACCACATCCCAAGGGTAGCGAGAAACGCGACAAAGTCCCAACACGACGTATACATTTCTTATACTGTGGTGTTGGGTATCTTAGGTGAAAAAAAAATGGGAAGTGACAAGTTTCTGGAGTTCTTTTGGGAAATATCGATAACTGAGACTACCCTTTGGCGTTAAACCAGCTATGCAAATATTCCAGAAAAAACAGCATGAAATCCTACACGAGCTAAGAGAAGTGATATCTATAGTAGGTGACATCTTAATATTTGGAATAAACGATACCGAGAACCAGGCGATATTAGACCACAATCAGAATCTAGAGAACCTATTTGAACGACTCAAATAAGCAAATTTGAAGTTAAACCGTGACAAAATTAGATTATGGGTGTACCATTCTTCAAGAAGACATACCGGTAGTCGTGACTAAGGTAACTTAAAAGAGTTATTGTCAACTCAAGAAAGAAGCCTTAGCTTTCCTATTCGCATGTCAAAAAGTTGATCGACATATTTCTGGCAGAAAAGATGTGGTTGTAGAGACTGACCATAAGCCATTAATTTCGATTTTTCACAAACCAATAGCAGTGGCACTAAAGCGAGTGCAAAGCATAATTTTGAGGTTACAAAGATGCGATATTCAACTAGTCTACAAGAACGACACGGAGATGTACGTTGCAGACTTTCTATCGAGGATACCAGACAAAGTAGAGTATGAAGAAACAGGCTTAGAGGTATATGCGATGGAAGAAGTATTCAAGTACGTTGGCGAGGCAAATCCTTTGGAAGGTATTAGAATGAATGATAGTACAATACAGAATGTGAGGAATGCTACCAAATGTGAGGTAAGCATGCAGCAACTGTGTGAACTAATAAACATTGGATGGCCTAACCGCATAGGAGAATTACTAGCAAAACTTTAAGCGTATTGGAAGCATAAGGATGAATTAAGCACCTATCAGATACGGGTAAAATCGTGATACTTTTTAAAGAATTTGGGTTTCCGGGTTGAAACCGCGTCGTAATTGCATGAAAATGCCGACGTTGTGCTCTCAATGGCATGGAACTTCTTCTGGGCTGCTACATGTTACGTACGAAACCAGAGACGATAACAACGCGCAAGCGGCAGACATTTTTTTGTGGTTGTTTTAAATATAAACGTGTGTGTGTATTGGATAGTAGAACCGAAATAACACGTGTTTCCAAGATTTACAATAACTAAAAAAGGTCTAAATTAACTAGTTGAAACATTTAATTGACAACAAAAATGATTATTTATAAAATAGATATATCCAGAACGAATTCTAGTTCATTCATATGTAGTACAAGAAAATTTTCAGTCTGATAAATAACATCTATGCGTATAATTTTCGTTTAGAAGATATAAGTGCATTGTATGATTTAGCGAAAAAAAATGTAAAACTATTCAAAATTCAAAATAAATAAAATAACCTGTATAAAATAAAAAGAAAAGATAAATCGCTAGAAATAAACAACAAATTCCAAATAAATAAAGTAATGCTATATATAAAAAATATAAATTAAAAACAAGATAATGCGGCAGAAATAAGCAATAAAATAAATTAAAAAGCTTCTGTATGATCCTCAAAGCCTGAAAACATGAATACGACAATTGTTCTGGACGAATTAAATTGGACCATTTGGAAAGAAAATGCGTACTGAGGGAAGAAATACATCATCTAAATTCTCATAGTATTCTTCGCTAGATATTTTTCTCGTGATATTTCATATATATATATATCATGATATTTATATCCCTTCTTTTCCTTAGATTATAAACGCCAGAAGCACCATCAGTTTCTTCTTCTACATTTTCGTCTTCTCCAAAAACAGTCTCTTCTTCGTTGGAAGATTTGTAACATTAAAAGTTTGTATATCGCACTCATTTTTAAATACAACATCGCGACAGAACTCTATCTTATTAGTATCTGGATGATAAATTCTATAGCCTTTAACATAGTTTTCATAACCTACAAATAAGCCTACTTTACACTTAGGGTACCATTTAAGTTTTTTTTTGTTTTGGTACTGTGTGGTCTGTACACAGAGCTCTCAAATACCCGTAAATGTTCTGCATTCTTAAACCATAGTTCAAAAGGAGTTTTGTCCTTCACACTGCTAGATCCAGTTAAATTCAACACATACATTACACAACGTTAAGTTTTTAGCATTTATCAGAGTTCTCCCAGCTTCTACTAGGGTCGTCATGTCGCGTTCCGCAACGCCATTTTGTTGGGGTGGATATGGTACAATCTTCTGATGTCGATGTTTTTCCAATAATCTTTTAATACCTTTGTTTACATTTTCAAGACCATTGTCTGTGTGTAGAATTTTTATATTGTTTCCCAAATGATTCTTAACACCACTCAAAAATACTTGCATTTTTTCATAAACGTCGCATTTATTTTGCATGAAATAAATTCTTCTAAAATGCGAATAATCATCCCTTTGAAAAGAAGAAAATACCGTGCTCCACCAATGGATTGCACTTCCATTGGTCCACACATATAGGAATGAATGATCTCACCTGGAGCATTACTTTTTGTTTTGCTACTTGGGAATGGTTTTCTACACATTTTACCTAATTGGCATGCATCACAGGAAAAATCATTAACATCCACTCTAATTTTTTTATCTTTTAAATACTTTATGCAATGGTTAATGTTCTGGTGGGCTAATCTTTCATGCCACAGCTGTAATGTGCTAACTGCAACATTAGCGTAACTAAGTATATCAAAATTCCCTTTAGGCATTACCACCTTAAACATCGTTTTATATAAACGGTGATCACGTTCAGCTAACACTACAGTAATATTATCCTTTAAAAACTTACATGTTTTATTATCCGAGACCATTTGTAGTCCTTTATCCATTGCTACTCCAAGCTGACAGTAGGTTTAATTTAATTTCTGGTACATATAACACATTTGAAAGGTGTTTCTCCTTCCATTCTTTATCATTGTACGCTAAAATATTAACACTGCCCATTCCTAATGCATCAATCCTTGTTCCATTTCCAATTCTAACTGATAATGACTGGCCAAGCATCAGACGTTACCGCTGAAATTATATCGCTAATAAATGCATCACCTGTCTCATTCTTGTCATCCTTCTTTTTCTTTTACACTTTTAGCCACTTGTAACAGTTCTTTTTGATGTGTCCAGATTTTTTATAGTAATAACAGCTTATAACTTTACCTTTTCCTACCTGATTTGCAAAACTTTCTTGTTTAGTACTTATATTTTTGGCATCGAATGCCATTTTATCAGTTTTATCTTGACTGTTTAACCTGGATTCTTCTATTAGCAATTGTGTGGATAAATTCAATAATGTTTGCTCATTTTTAGCTGTAGACTCCCATGCACTATAGAAATGATTATAGGGAGATGGTAAAGTCATCAATATTTTAGTTATGACCATCGAATCTGATACAGTTTTCCCTAATCTACGTAAATTTTGAGCCATATCTTCAACTTTGGATGTATATTTTGCAATATCATCAGCTGCATCTTAGTGTAACTGTAAAACTTCTGTTGAATCATGTAAATACTCGATTCATTCTCTTGTTCATAAATACTTAACAATTTTTCGCACATTTCCTTGGATGTTTTGCAATTCATTAAATGCGATAGAGGTGCAGATCCTACAGAAGTCACAATACCTATTTGTGCTAAATTATCCAAACGTGTCCATTTTGAAATAGCTTGTGTTGGTTTTGGATTGACACCAGACACAAATCGAAACAATCGTATGCTGTTAGAATTACTCATCTGAAATTTCCATTGTGCCCAATCGTCAACTGTTTGCAATTTTTCAATTCGAGCTACATCGACCTCCATTTTGAGCGGGAACCGTGAACTATTACAATACACACAAATAAACAGCCCGTCTGGACGTATAACCTGCTGGTTATACCGAATAAAAAAATAAGCAAGAAACTGCGACAAGTAATTCATTAATAACACGAACAAAAAACACGCTATAGTTACAACGTACACCCTTGGGAAGTTAGCTTATAACTACTCTTTTTGTTTAGTCGCTGCCAACTTTACATAATAAAAGATACTAATAAAAACAATAATTGTTTGAATTTAAACAATGCTCATTTGTCGCATTATTGTTTACTAAATATTCAATTGCAATTTACATTTAAGATATAGGTATGATACTACCAAAGAGATGATTCACTCAACGTTAATAATAACTTAATATCATTGGCTACATTAAAATTAAAATAAACGCAAGCACACTCAGGTAATAATATATTCCTTTACTACCTTTAATCCCCTCATAGTTTCTGTTCAATTAACGCAAATCAAAACTGCGTATGCGAGAGTGCCCGAACGCAAATGGAAAGCGATATTGATATAAGGGGAAGACATTACTTAGTTTGCCGGCTGTACATATATTACAATTACTATATTCCTGATTGGCAGGGAGGCCGAATTCGCAAATATTTATCGGAATAAATTTGAATTCCTTATTCCCCAACCAAATAAACACGTGACCAAAATGTTGCATATCAATTTATCTATTGTAATGTTAATACTTACATTTACCTGTATTTCGCCTAGATCATTTGTGATGTTCAAAGTAACAAATTTCATATTATTTGTGTCTGAAATAAATTTGGCAGATGTTTCTTGAAGCAAAGTGGATGTTATTCTTGCAGTGAAAACGGTGTAAAGTAAATAAGCTAGTAAATAAACCAGTAGAAAAATCAAACAACTCGCGAACTTGTGTGGAGCATAACTGACACCTGAAATGTAATTTAAAAAAATAGTTTTTAGCGAATGATATACATAATTAATAATAATGATAATGTTTTTATTGCTTCTTTAGTCTTACAAAGGGAAACGCAAATGAACAAACAACAAGAAAATTATACAAATTATACGAAAATTGTAACTGAAATTTAAAAAGATTTTTTGTAACTTTTTAAGAATTAAGAAATATTTTTATAAGTAGCTAAATATATGATTTAATTTTTAAATCTACGAAACAATGAAAAAGTACTGCGTGCAAGAACACTTAAATTTTAAGCTTAAGATGTACACTACCTTTCACATTAGTCCGGACACTTAAATAAATTTGTGATACTAAAGGATATTCAAGTTAAATGAAACCAAAATATAAAATTTATATTATTATTAGCAGATGTTTATAATATACAATAATAAAAATAAAGGTAATCCTGGCAACATATAAACATTTCTTTGCTCTAAGAACATCCGTTCCACTAGTTTTTCCAGGACTGGCATATTATTCCACTCTGTTCCACAAATAACTTTTTGAGGTAGAACACATTTTCCGAACCCTTCTGTTAAGTTCGTCATAACAGTTCGATGGGATCATTCAATATCTTGCACGAATGCAAAATGCTGGCCTACTAAACGTACTTCCATTTTGTAATATTTCTGAATAACGTTCGCTTCGCAAAATTCCTTCAATTCGGTTCAAATCTCCTGTACCGGCGTAGGAAAAGCAACCCCAAACAATCACGCAACTCTTTCTTGCTTCACAATTGGCACTATACTTTGAGGCAATATTTTTTCGCCTTTCGCTCTTCTAACATAAACACGTCTTGCTTATCCGGATATTTCAAACTTTGATTCATCAGTCCATAGCACTCGCTTCCAGTCTTCCACTGTCCAGTTTCTATGTGTTTCTGTTCACTGCAATCGTTTTTTGTTTCCCCGCCGAAGTAAGAGTTTTCTTGCTGCAACACGGCCGTGAAAATTTGCAGCTTGTAATCGTCGTTTTACCGTACTAACAGAAACTTTTCTTGCACGGTCGTGGCAATTTTCGGTGCTGTTAGTCTTCTATTTCGTTTGGTTAACAATTTAATACGCTCATCGTCTGCGTGAGAAACGATCGTACGTTCCTGTCTCCGATTAATATCACTAATTGTAGATTTATTAATGCGTGCATTCTCCGAAAATTGACGCATTGAATACCCACACAATTATTACTCTAGTCATTTTAATAACTTTTAACAGAATTGGTTCACAACTATGCACTCAAGATTATTTAGAAACTGAAGCATTCTTTGGTATGAAAAACACTTTTGGGGTGGGTAAAGGTTTATGGGTTTAATAGCAATACTTTCGTTACGGAAATAACTCAATTAAAGGGATTATAAATTCTCGAAATTGCCATAATTTGCTTAAACTATGATAGTTATTTAAAGAATAAGTAAATCGGAATTCTTTCGAGTATTTGCTTGTAATGGGGTGTATAGTAGTCGCCACGAGTGATGGTGAGCCGTAAGTTCGCGCAGCAGTAGGTACTATACCATTGGCGTAACGGTTAATATCTAATAATGCAACGTTAATATTGAATAAAATGCTTTTAAGAGAATAGGAAATCTGCTGCAATATGTTTACTGTTTATAATTTATTCATGGGAGATATGAACGTTACCGAAACAAAATATACTTCTTATAACGAGATAATAACAGAGAAGGAATATTATTTAATTGGTTTATTAGACTTGAACATTATAACATACAATATATGAAAACAAAATAATCATGAAAATTTAATTGTTAGGTTAATAAATTAAATTTTAATCTTCCACACTAAAATCGTCGTCGTCCCTACTACTATCATTATTTACACTAATAATTTCGGTCGTTTCACCTACTAAAGTTTCTGATTGTAAATAATTATTTTCGATACCGACCATGTGTTTGCAGCGTTGTTCCCAATCCTGTGATATTTTTTGAAATTCTTCTTCTGTTAATTTACGTACATCTTCCATCTTAAAAGTGACATTTCTTGTCGCGACATTACTCTGCACCGTATCCCAGATCAGTTCTATAGGGTGCAGGTCCGGATGATATGGCGGAAGCCTAAAGCGTATCTGTTTGGTAGTTGTGATAGGAATTATCTATCACAATAACAGAATTCGTTGGCAAGTTTGGCATAAGTTTTTCTTCTAACCATGTAATGAATGTATGTCATCTATATAAATACGGGATCGATTCTAGTCGCGATAATATTTGATTTTTTTAAAGTAATGCTAGTATGTATATCAAGCTCGTTCTATTAATGCTCTTCTATTATTCTGTACGCATTTAAACTTGAATCCCAAATCCGTTAATATTCTTATCCGATCCCTTCCTTTCTAATTCCCGTTCCATCTTCGAATGGAAAGGATTAATTCACAATATCGCAAAAACAACATCAACATAATCACCATAAATATTTTTTAATTTGTTTATTATAACATCTAATGTTTCAATATCACGAAAATATTCGTTAGTAAAATGAAAATGAAAATGAAAAAAAAAAATAACCATCTGCCATAATTTTCGGCATTCATGTATGACCACTGTGAATGTATGTCACCTATATAAATACGGGATCGATTCTAGTCGCGATAATATTTGATTTTTTTTAAGTAATGCTAGTATGTATATCAAACTCGTTCTATTAATGCTCTTCTATTATTCTGTACGCATTTAAACTTGAATCCCAAATCCGTTAATATTCTTATCCGATCCCTTCCTTTCTAATTCCCGTTCCATCTTCGAATGGAGAGGATTAATTCGCAATATCGCAAAAACAACATCAACATAATCACCATAAATATTTTTTAATTTGTTTATTATAACATCTAATGTTTCAATATCACGAAAATATTCGTTAGTAAAATGAAAATGGGTTTGTAAAGATGAATCCTGTAACAGGGTTTTATATTTGCTTATGCATTGTACGTCCTCATTCTTTCCCTCTTTCTCTAAATTGTCTGCGTAAATTGAATAGACTTCTAACCAAGTACCAAATCTTGTTACGACTGGAGACGGAAGTCCATTTGTCTTTGTGTAAAGCAACTCTTGCAGGTGCTTTTTTTGTGCGATTAATTAATTCATTAACATTCGGAAATTACTCTCTAATAAATTCCGCTATTCTATGGAGGGCGTGAGCAGTGGATGTAATATGCGGCATATATTTGAAGATGTCTTTAAGCAATTTTCCATCTTTAAGCATATAAGCTGCAGCGTCATTCACAAAGAGAAAAACTTTCTCTTGTTTCCTCACATCTTCGAAAAATTTATCAATACTTCTGACAACTACTTCCGTTATTGTATCAGCATTTATCTGTTCTATTATTTTGCTGGCTATTGAAGGTGGCTTTACTGGAGAAAACACCAACAATAACGTGAACTATGTTCATCCATAGTTTCGTCTGCGCTTAACTAGTAGCAATTTCCTCCTATGCCGGTTTTAATTTTGTTTACGACTTTTGTATATATTTTTGGGAGATAGTTTTTTTCGTAACGTTGACTTCTCGGGAGCATTCCTACGCGCATATTTTGCCAGAAAATTGTTAAAGACTGCATTATCTAGTTTTTGGAAGGGTATATTTGTAGTAACAAGGGCTTCGCAGAGATCGACGTAAAAATTCTCACTCGAGACACCAGGATTGTGATAAACATGGGCTTTTAAATGGTACGTTAAATCGAAGATATCTTCGAAACAATCATCATCTTAATCCAGGTATTCATGAGCTCTTAGCGGGGATTTTTGTTAGGCGACATAGTAAAAATAAAACCAACAACAAAAACCAAATTAATATATCTGTACAAATTAAAAAAAATATTCCAATAGTAGGCGGTAAAAGGAAATCAAATATAATGAAAATAGGAAGGAATTCTGAAAATACTTAAAAGGTATATAGTAAATATATAGTATTAAAAAATTAGAAAACGAATCAGAAATACAAAGAACCAAGCTAAAAATGAGCCATGCTCACATCAACGACTCACGAGGAGAGCGGACAGGGTGTGGCTTGACTCAGGGATGTGTATAAACTGGCACGACTCTATGGTATAGGCGGGCCCTGGTATATATTATGTGGCAAATTAAAATACATAGTATTTTGGTAAACAAACACATACACATCTAATTTTACTAATTACGTATTGGTGTCACAATTGACTTGACCTTGGGAGGACAAATCGGCCAGATTGAGCAAGCAAAACACTTAAAAAGCGCAAGTTTACCATCCAGTACCTGCAAAATATCCTAACCGCAGCTGTTTTTATACTGAGCTGGGCGTGTACTCAACGGTAAATTTACGGTTTTCTGAGACAAAGAGAACAATATTACCTGTATTATTTATTCTTCGCTTAAGCAGGGAGAAAGCACATCGATAATTAGCGATTATTACTTGTTTTAAAATGTTTTGTTTATTTCTGCTGTTTTTTACATAATGTTCTTCTTTGTATTAAGAAAACGTAGACTAAAGATCCACTTCACAAAAAACACGAATGGTATACAAATGGTTAACTCTATATAAAATATAATAAGCAGATTTCTAACCTTGTTGACAAGTTGCGGCAATTGCCCAAAATGCGATATCAATCCATGACCACAAGGAGTGATCTTGATATACTACGTGGTAATATTTTGTGCAAATACGAAATAGCACAACAGATATTGTTAGTATACAAATAAATAATAACCACAAAGTACCAGTAAAAGTTATGATGAAAATGTCCTTTAAAGAACTTAGTTTCTCAGGTTTATACACTAAAATAAATCTGCAAAACAAAGAAAAAAATCAGTAGATTATATGAATTTATGAAAATTTACATTACTTGCTCTCAATTACGGGAAGTACCAATTCAATTGATTCCACATCAAAATCGACAGGTGAATTTGCGAAAACTGCAGCATTGGTTTTTAAGTAGGAATTCTTATCAAAATTTGAATCTATTTGCTGGGCTTTTACTCTGAAAATTATTAAATATTCAGTCATTGGTAAAAGACATGATTTGAATGTGACATTTTCCATATTTTGATATCGGTGGCTTCCCCCGTCTAAAAGTTGCCGAGAAAAATCATGTATATAATGCATGCCTTTTTCAGCTTTTTTTGGACGGGGAAAGCCTCGCCCGGCGGATCTACCGTATCCTGTGTAACCAACTTAAATATATGCAAGTAAATTTATTTTCTGTGGTTTACGTTCTCAGGAATATTAAACTATTTCTTTGTACCCGGTTTTAAAACAAACAACTTGTAAAGGCTATTTTATAAGATATCCTTCTCGGCTCGAATTTTCATAGAATATAAATAATTAACGCTTACACGACCATATTCGTGACTGACAATATTTCATTATAAATATCATTTGCGATGTTGCTTTACACTACTCTCACATTTGATAAATTGCAACTACTTTCGTTTTAGTTTGTGTAATTCTACAATGGAAGGGGAACGATTCATCAAAGGAAAAGCACCGAGAAGAATTCTGAAGATACTATAAAGACTTGCTATAAAATTACTGGTAACTTTAGATACTTAACGGTTTACATTTAAGTATACTAAAACATCGATAATTCGGATTAATTGGGGCCGAACCACCTCTGGATTATCAAATTGTCCGGATTTTCGAAATGGAGGGCCGGTAGACGTATTAAATGTTAAAAAGCTCACTAAAATCGTTCATAATTCACTCTGATGGTTACAGAAATAGAGCGGATGATTTTTTTTCACTATGGTGACGACCCAACGGAGTGTATAGGTTTTTAAGCCTTATCATAACCTCAGGACCCTGTTAGTGTTAAATTGTGCATGTAAAGTGTTCCATAGCACTGTTACTATCACCCCCTCGCCATAAATGGTAATTATGAATGGCGAGCGGAACTCGAACATACAACGCCTAACTCTAAACCATTAATCAGTAAATTTTTTACACATTTTAATTACAGGCAGTGGCAGGATAACAGGTATACAGTACTTACATCCCCTTTTACATAATACACAATCTGCTCACTTTGTAGCACACATCGAATTTACAGCCGTGTCGACGCTTTTAAACGAATACATATGTACAAACAACAAGTATGTACAAACAGTATATACTTCATGCAATTTTTTTATCGAATCCGGATTATAGACAATCCGGATTTGTGACTTCCGAATTATTGACGCTCTAGTGTATCTTTTTGCTATCAACAGTTAGTATTAATCTAATTTTATTCCACAAAAGTGTTACTTTCCTGTGAAAAAAGCTAATGAATGAAGAAAATTACATTTCCAATTAGCACGAAAAATGCAAGTTTGTCTGAATATTCCTTACTCTATATTCAAAACATCAAGCACATCTCTCCGTAGGCTGAGGAGATTCTTATTAGTGAACGTATCAACCATTCCATCGATTTCAATTTGCTTACTACTAATATTTATTCTTCTATTACATTTGCACCATTCATAGTAATATTCAATCCAAACATAATTCTTACTTTCATTTAAAATTTTAACATGTTGATTAAAAGTAGTCTTTTTGCTAATAAAACGATCTAATGCCACCGACGCATAACAAATGGAAACCAAGAAGTGTACGCTACAAATGATTGCATACATTTCGAGTGCGACTGAAAGCGATACTGAAGTAAAAAATGGGAAAACCATTTGGAAAATTGGACGCATGCATATTTAATGCAATCAAATTGATTGCAAAATTTTTCTTGTGGCGTTGTAATAATATACAATTTAGTGCGAATTAGATCGATATGTATATTATATGTATTATTTATAATACTGAAGTTATCCTACATAAAATATTAAATTGAAAGATAATCGGAAGGCCCTTTTTATTCCCATTGCTCTATTTACAAATAATTTTGATTTAAGGGAGGTGTAAATGAAGGTCTTAGATCTCACAAACTCTTTTTAATATGATGTAAACTTGCGACCGATTTCGAGCTAATGGCTCATCCTCAGGCCAGGTATAAGATACAATCAACTGTTAGTTACATCTTATAGGAGCCTGAGAATGAGCAATTAGTTCGAAATCGGTCGCAAGTTATTAAATAGTTTGTGAAATCTAACAAGGGAAGATCCCGAACCCGGAAATTCAAAAAATTAATAAATTTTGGGAACATGTAGATCACATATACAATTCGTATGTAAATAGTATTGATTCAGGTGCTATTATTCATGATTTCGACGTCCAGCGATGGGCACTACCAGCTAACACAGACATTGGTTTAGAAAATTTTAAAGCATTATGACATTAGTCGTCAAGCCAGTTTCTAATTAAATTAGTTGAATGCGCAAGGCATCCATTCTGCTGCAGGTAGACTGCATCACTGTTAATATCCTCCAACAATGGTAAAACAAAATTTTGTAACATCCAAATAATTATGTTGATTATAATAAAAACGTAGACTTGCACGGCCAGAGTCAGTTGAAACTAAACGTGTTCCGGGTTTGAACCGTGTCATGTCGTTGGTTAAAATAAAACTCGACGTTTCGCCCACAATCGTATGGGGCTTCTTCAGGAGAGGCAACAGTTAACACGGTAACTCAACTTGTGAACCACGCCAGAGGCGAAACTAACTGAGCGAGAGCGATAGCCGAATTCGTTTGAAGGCGCGTTCTAACGCAACGTTCGTGCTCTGTTAGACGAGTTTTGACAAAGCGTCCCGTTTCGCCGATATACACCAAACCACACGCACAAGGGATTTTATATATAACCTTTACTCAGTTTCGGTTTTCAGTTGACTATATTGTAAAATGAACAGTATATTGTAATTATTGAATTTACGCACAATAAGAGTCCGAATATTTTGCAATAAACTAATACGTAATATCTATATAACCAGACCTAAGAGTAACAGTATTTATAAAAATAAGTAAGCATAGGAAGAGCAAGAACGGAGAAGTGCGTCTCTAGCTCAAACGAGAATATCGAATACATCAGCAAATAACCCGTGCATATGTACAAAATTCGCTTGACAATAGTAACAGGAGCACAGGCTGTACTTGAAACAGCCGGACATTTCCAAAGTCCCCAATTACATAACCAAGTGGCGCATTTGATCTTTCATTCGATTTATGTGGAGTATGTGGAAATTAGTGCAGAGTTTCGATTAATTTCTACAAACAAAATAAATTTGTCGCCTTAACAAAAACTTTCGTATAATTTAGATTGCCTACATATGATTCATGATTAAAGCGCGCTCTAACAAGTATTGGTCGCGATACGTAGTACGAGGCGATATAACTTGACCCAGCAAAGCCCAGGTACTTTTTAGTCTGTCCCTATTGAGAATTTAAGATAGGTAAAAGTATATATGAGAAATAATGATAAACAACACAAAAGTATCGGTAACCTGCACACCACACAAGTTTAATTAATTAATCCGGGACGGCCGTTTCGAGGATACGAATGATCTACATTCTCAAGAGGTGACCGAACGATGTGAGAAACCTCTAAAACTAACGTGCATCTTTTAAATCTACTTTCAAGAAAAATATTATATACAAGTACTTTTGCTGCGTACGTGCCTTAAAACTAAGACTTGCGAAAAAATACGGAATACAGACAAATAGACAAAAGGGTCTCTTGTCATTGTAGCCCGGGACATAAAACATGTGCAAGTCTTACCTCAATAAATCAAATAGAACTGGATACAACGGTTCGTTCTCTCTACTCATCAAATTTTTGTTGGTTTTTATGTAAATCGTCTCGCATGTGTCTAATTCCTGCAGCAAAGTTACGTTCTTAATCAATTTAAAGTTTTCTAACTTAATATTATGCCCGGTTTCGTTTATGTGTTGGGCTACACTTGATAAATCTGATCTACCGAAGCGATAACACCTGATATGTTCTTTAAATCTGGTGCCTATCGCTCTTTTTTTGCTTGACCAATATAGGCTTTATTGCAGTCACTACATGCAATTTTATAAATTCCCGACATTTCTTTCATTTTCGGTTTATCTTTCGAATTGCCAAGAAGGTTTTTAAGTGTATATATGAGACGTCAAGTTTTATTTAAAATTTTCTTAAAAATAACTATAATTATATTACTTTACTTTTGAAATTAAGAACAATGTATTCAAGGGCAGGTTAATTTCGAATTTCATGCATGGCACGCCCTAATGTTATTAATTTAATCATACTGCGGTTCGACGACCACCCCTATCACCGACACTTAGAACTGAGCGGGCACGATACATTGACGTGCACATGGATTAGGAAAAGCAGTACACAGTCAGATAATACTACTTCTACGTGTTTGTCTGTGTTAAAGTATCGTTTGTATGGAAGAGAAGGAATATAAATCACTGTGTACTTTTATTTCTTTAATGCAAGAGTAATATTTATATAACAAAATGAAAAAGAACTTGCTTTACTACTTAACGTATTATTAACTATATATTTTATTGTAATACCAACCTAAACTATATTTATATAAAAACATTATTTTAACAGTCTGACTACAGACACTCAACCTAAAAGCAAAATTTCAGATGTGTAGATGCATCGAGCGGAAAGCATAGTTTAATTCCCGATATCGCAAAAACATTAAACAAAGATAATATCTAAGCCTATATTTTATAGATATCATGTTAAAAGTGATTTATTAACATTAATTACTAAAACATACTCTAAATTTTCTGCTGTGAAAAATGTTCGATTATTTGTTAGAACATCTTTAAATATAGAACAGCTTGAAATTAGTTTGTAAAGATGGATCCTGTAACAGAGTTTTACATTTGCTTATGCTTTGCGCATGCTCGTTTATTACATCGGCAACTTTCTCCAAATTGTCTGTGTAAAATGAAGAGGCTTCTAATCAGGTTCTCCATCTTATTTATTTAATTTAGTTAAAATAAAAAGGAATTCTAAAAATGCTCAATTAAACGGTATATAATAATTATGGTAGAGTAAACTAAAACTAATGTAATAATAAAGATGATGACAATAATCAAAAACAAAAAAAAATAATTGTAAAAGAAACAAAGCAACTAATACTGTATGAAATAGGTATTTAGAAAAATTCATAACCTTAAAAAACGAATTGGAAATGTAGAAAACAAAGCTAAAGATGAAACATGCGCAATCATACTTTCTGGCTACACATTAACGACTGATTCGCGTGGAAGGCGGAAAAGGTGTGGCTTCGCAGAGCAACGTGTAAACTGGCATCACTCTGTAGGAGCGTCAATGTTGTGATAGGGGCGATCGTCGATCCACAGTTGATGATTATAAATCATTATACGGGTTGCTCATAAACATTTTTGTGAAAAACTTCTACAGCTGGTTAGTTAGAAAACTAACCAAATTATAATCCCGAACTACCGGTTATGGTAAGAAGTCCATCAAGATATTTTTGCGGTTACATTTACTTACATTATGTATTAAAATGTTTAATCTGAAGCAAACACCATTTAATTAAATATGCAGACATTATAAGTTTATTATATTACAGCGTTTTTCTATATATACAATATTAACCGAAATTATTGACAGTACAGATATTCAAACAAACTTTAAAGGCATATAAGGAGTAGACATGCATATGATGAAAGAGAACATTTGAAATAATTATCTGCTGAATTTAGCATATTATCATTCTTAGAGTTGCATTTTTGTAGAGTATCAAATTTTAACTTGCTACGTATTAGTTTCCTAACAAAATACAATTATTTGTTTATAATCATATGGATGATAATAATCCTTCCTTTTTGGATTAATTGAAGAGTCGAGTGGATAAAGATGACATTTTCTTAAAAACTGATGTATGGAATAGGTGTCTATTTTGCTTTTAAGATATGTATATACACATTTTTTACCTGTTCCAAATGGATCATATGTGTAAGGTAACAACACGTAGCTCATTTATCATATAACAATGATATCCGGTTAACGTGCAGTCATAGTGATATTTATCTTTGTCAAAACTATGGTTGTTGTATTTAAGTTGTGAAAATGCCCTCAAGAAATAGAATAATTATTTAAAAAGTTTTAGATACAAACAACGTCGTTGGTAGAACGTTCACAAAGAAACATATAGACTTCGTAAGTTAACTTCAAGAATTTTCAGCGTGAAAGCCAAAGTCGATGTAGGTGAATCTTCAGTGTTGAAACCTAAAATAAAAGGTTTTTAGTTAGAAAGTTTTATGTTTATGTGTGATTTTAAAGAGAACTTTTTCACGAATTTGGTGAACAGGATTTTCCCTCAGTCTCTTACGTCGTATAAATGCGAGTTGCTGGTCTATGTTTCCTACTGGTTGTTGTATGATACAATGCTTGTTTGGCTGGAAACTCCTTCATTAAGTCTGAAGAACATCCTTACGCAGAACTGAATGATAGCGAAGAATATCTACCCAAATCCGAGCAACCTACAAATTCAGATTCCAAAAAGGAAACTCCCGGTAAAAAAATGCTGCTGAAGTATTAAACGTATACCATTAGTCGCCAATGACGCCGGTAAATCAGCAAGCCAGCAAAATAAACCATGTGACAGTCATAACTTTGTGCTTTACGACATTTGAAGATTTAGCAACCAAACTGAATTCGATTAATCGGAAAAGAGTTGTTCCATTTAGAGATGGTACAAAATTGATACGTGTTGACGAACATGAACAGCTACCTCTATAAAGAGAATGTTGATCTTGAAAACTCAGCTTCAGTTTATTATAACAAATAACTCAAATATGTTCACGTGACTACAGTTTATAGTTCATTTTGTTTTATAGCATTTTGTAAAATTTGTAAAGTTTCTACTTCTTTTGTAAATCTTTTATTTTTTTTTTGTGTGCAGCTGTTACAGGTTAATAAAATATAACGAAATAACTTTTTCCATTTATTACTAATAATTTTCTTAAAAAAAAAATAGTGGATAAAAGTGGTAAGTGCAGTTTTTTTTTTTATTTTAAACTTACTACTTACGCAAAGCTTTACCAATCCCAGCTCGGCTTCCAAAAACCTATAATTAACAAAAAAGTACCAATAAAAAAGCTCAATTTTCTCAAAAACCATTATCTGTTTCTTGCCTCCTTTATCAACTTGACTCTTCAATTGATTTTACTAATAAATTTATAACTTGAACCAAAAAATTGCGCCTAATTATATTAAGATCAGTACAACGGGAACATTTTTACACAAATAAAAAAATGATGTGTGATACATAAGCTAACGATACAATAGATAAATTTATCGCACTGACACCGACATAATAATAAGTTTGTTAACAGTTCTCTCAACTAAATAAAAATAGTAATATAAACTAAATTGGTGGATCGTCGAAATAGTCTACGTATTCTCCAGGGGGGGTGGATGGATGATTCGATTTACTAGACGACTTTAATGGAACCAATTCCCGCTTTGCAAATGGATTACTTTTATTCTCTAATACCGGACCAGGCACTTTACGTTGACCGTTTTCACGTTGAATCAACTCTAGAAGTCCGATACTCGGCAGCCAGGATTTATCTCTATAGGCTGTAGCTACAACATTGCGGTTGGGTTCAGCATCGTACGCTTCACTGTCGCACCCAAACATCTGACAGTATTCATGAACGAATATTCTTTTTTCGCGATTCATAGTTTCGAAAGAATGTGAGCGACTCTTTTGTTTACTTTGCTTTGCTTTTTGCACAAGTTCCGTAAGTTTATCATGAACATTCTGGCAAAATCGGGCATCCTTTTTTGCCCAATTTCTCATAAAATCCGAATATTTGGGAGTCAACTTAGCACTTAGATCTGGGTTCCTTATTTGCAGGCCAATAGCTAAACGTCTATTTCTTTCTGCAACACGACATTCTTCGGTACATTCTAACCTGAAAATTTTGCAAAAAATTACATATTTTTTAATCTCACTAGTGATACACTTACGTTTTGAGAGCTCCACATTTTTTCTGATTACCTACAATATCAGTAATATCTACAGTTTGACCCTTTTGAATATCAGCTATTTTAGAAGCAAGTTGCGACATTGCGATACTTTGATATTCTCCTGTCAAGTCCATACATACTCTTGTTGATGACCTTAAACCACACTGGCAAGTCACACGAACAATTTGTTTACATGGTATATCAGGACATTCTCCTTCATGGCATGGATGACTACATGGATGTTCGCAATTTTGTCGGATTTTTTGACAAGGTTGAGTACAGGGAGTTGGGCACTCATCAGTGTGGCAAATCTGAATGCATTTATGTTGACCACACGGCATACTTTTTCCTAAGAATACGCCAGGTGTAATCTCTGATAAAGATACAAAAGAATATAAAATTTACCGCAAGGTAATCCACAGCTAAAATCATCTTGATGACAAAGAATTGTGGTCCTCTGCTCGTGTTTTCCATGACACCATCTCTTGCAAAGAACTGTACATGGGGGGCATGCACCAATGTGACAGTTATGAAACGCTTCATGACCGCAGCTTCTAATGCGCGGACAAGGTTTATTACAAATTGGCGGTCTAGTGCCGCATGGAACAGGTGGATAAATAACACTAGCACCGCATTCGCAATATAATTCTTGAAAACTAGACCTCCAGCATGGGGCACAACGTCCTCTGTGACAACCATCTTCACACCGATGCAAACCACAAGAAAGGGAACGATTACAAGGCAGAGGACAAATGTGTTCCATTTCAATACAGCAAAATTGATTACATTTGTGCTTGCAACAATGTCTCATCTAAAAACAGAGTTAGTAGCAGAACATTTTTTAAGTATAAACATGTGTCCTACTTTAGTACATTTCTTTTCGCAACGTGCATCATCGGCTTTAGTAGTCACCTTGGTGCACATAATCTCTCTATCCATATAACCACAACGACATTTTACAACTGTGGTTAATGGACATGCTGGGCAAGCGCCATTATGACATTTGTTCTGGCAGTGATGTGGATCACTTGGTTGCCCACAAGCAAACGTCTTATTACAAATCTGAAATGTATCCAAGAGTCATACTCTTCAAACTCATAAAATAATATTTACCTTTTCACAACAAGGAATGGGGTCAAAACAAGACTTCCTCTCCGCAGTTAATTTCGTTTGACCACATGGGCAAGTAGTAACGGTTTCAACTGATGTTGGACATGGCGGACATAATCCAGAATGGCAAACTAATTGACATTTATGATTTCCGCAGTCTAATAATTTATCGCAAATATCATCACATTCAAAAACTTCAACCCCCTTTATTTCTGAAGTACACCGAATTTTTCGCCCCAACTTTCCACAATAACATTCCTGTCTAACAAAAGCTTCACATTTCCGACATTCACCAGGATGACATGTCGACAAACAAGTATGTATACCACAATTCAGAAGTTTATTACAAATATTTTGACAAGTAACGGGCACATCTGTACTACATATTACCGTCGCTTTAGTAGCGCCACATCCACACGCTCTGGACACTGGAACAGTACAATCAGGACACGGTCCGGGGTGACATAAAAGTATGCATGTATGGTCACAAGTTCTTCCTTTGCGTCCGCATATTTCTCCACAACTATGAGCTAAATTTCCAGGTTCGTACTTGGGATTGATAACTTTATCACAATAGCAATAGTAATCTTTTGGAACATCTGAGTAGTTATTTTGACACGCTGGACACCTCCAACCAGTTTCCATCTTAGAGGTATGTGCCCATTGTTTAATACAACTAAGATGAAGAATATTATAGCATTGTTTGCAGGACCACACCAAATCCGTATGACGAAGTTTATCGCAACAAACCATGCATTCCAACTGCAAGTGTTCTAACATCTGCTGTAATCGCTCTCTTTGAGATGCTGCGCCTGCTAATAATTAAAATAATGATGCATTAAAGGAAAGCAACGCAATAAAAATATATAGTATTGCAAAACTTTTTAAACAACTTTCAAAATGTTTTTATTACAATTTTTTTCTGCTAAAATAATTTGTGTGCGATGTTTTAAACTAGTTTATTTCCTTTATTTCCTAATTAACATTTGTCCACTTCTACTCGTTAGTTAGCATTTATACTTGCTGCTTAACTTACTAGTCAACGTACATAAGTAACTGATGGTTATTTCTAGTAGCTGATGGAATTCTACCAAAAAAAGATAATATTTACACATTTGCTTTAATAAATATCTTGAGCAAAACAAAAAAGGAACACCCTGTATACTTGAATTTGTCCCCGAATTTTTTATTTGAAAGCTTTTTCTCTAAATTGCTCAGGAAGTGAATTATCTTTCGTGCACCTAGTGCGTGGGTAGAATTTAGAGAAAAAATTGAAAATCAAAATTTACTCGAGCAGAACATAAAATTATGTTCAAGTATGCAGGATGTTCGGTTTCCGCTGCGAACGATACAAGTTAGATTTTTTACGTAGAACAGCCTTCGTATTATTATTTTTGGATGCCCCTCTTCAATTCATACCAATTTTCTTTAGCATTCTCTATGACTATTCAGTTTAGTTTTTGAGATAATTTGGGATATTTGCGTAAATGCATGTTTTTCTAATAAATTTAATATGAAGCTATTCGATTGTTTTTACTTCGTTGAACATTTATTAATATCTCAGAAGAGGAAGAGTATATTGTACCAACTTGAACGTGCCAGAATTATTTACTATCTGTGTACTAGATAGCGCTATCTTTTAGTATAGATAATATACGGAATAGATTGCAAACAGCGGTGACCGGTGCAACGAAGAAATCGAAGCGTTGTGATTGACCTCCCATTTACGTCATCACCAGACGCCGCTGGTTGTAAAGCATCTTTTTGCGGACATACATGTTTATGTGTATAATCATAAATTTACATTTCGTCGACGATATCTACATGATACACACCCTTACTATTGACAAATAGAGAGTTCAAAAATACAAAGTACTCACCTTTCATATATAATAGTGCATTATTTATAAAGACAGATGTTCCAATTTAAAATTGCACCTATTATGTAAATAGTAAAAATCTAATATTTGCTATAACATAATACCATCTTTAAAAAATGTCTATATGTAACAGGCTTAAATCTCTTAAAGATGATCGATTTCCACAAAAAGCATCATCCTCGGGCCAAAATTCATTGAAATCGTTAAAAAACACACGTCTACGTAAATCTAGTCAATTGTCGCTTACCTCCTCCCTCCCTTTTATTTTATAAAAACTTCATGAATTCAATGAACTTTTACATTTTTTATATTACTGATCGTTGTTTTTCAACGCCTTTTGGCCCGAGGATGACACTTTTTGCCGAAATCGATGGCCACCTTTAAAATAAACAATTTGGTATTGAAAAATACATTTTGTATTATTCCATCCTATCTATATATCGATTCCAAATTTTGGGCCCGAGTAGCTACTTGTAGTGAAAAGGGCGTTTTGCAATTTGAAAGTACAACTAAATGGTTTCTGGTACTATTATAGTTTGATTACTATCCCAACAGTAATAATATTGATTAAAGAAACATCTGCATTTCGCAAAAATTTCAAATTATCTCCATTCTCTCTGAAGGTAGAAGAAACTCGACACGAATTGAAGATGTAACTAAAGATGTATCTATTGTAGCGGAAACGCCCTCAGTGGCCACGCTGTATTTACATAAAACGAGGTGTAAATACTTAGATTAAATTCGATCGTTTTCTCAATTTTAAAATTCTTACACGAGCAGACAACATTGTTACCACGCACCACCGGAAGGTTTAAACAGATACGATTTATTTAAATACAAATATTATTTCTTTATCATGAATAAAGTTATGAAACTTTTAGGTTTATTATCTGCCAAATCAATCTAACTTCGATTAAATCTTCAAAAGTTGTAAGTCGTCAGATTTGTCTTCCAAAACCAACCTGACCCAAAATTGAATTGTTTTACCTCAGTCGTATATGCAAATTATAATAAACGAAAAATAAGCCACAATCAATACGACAAATTCAATCTGCCCTCTCATGTAGCGAATAATTTTATAAAAAAACTAATATTAGTATTTTATCAATATCTATAAATTAAAAATGTTCATTATAAGAATGGTATAAATTTCTAATCAAGTTAATTTACATTTTTTGAATCATATTACAATTTCACCATTTTAGATAAAATTTGTTCATTATTAATAAGTGCTATTAGTATGTATATATGTTCCTTTATATTTTAACAAATGTTTATAAATGGGAAAGTATAATACATCAACATGTTGTTAGGCAATATGTATTTTAGTTTCTTGACTTACATTTAAAATCTAGTTGTTGCTCGGACTTCCATACTTTATTTTGCTTGTTCATCTCACCAGAACCATTAGAAGGTTGCCTCCAATTTTCTTTATATATTGGGTTTTTATGCTCATGACCATCATATTTTTTATTGTATCTACTATGTGAATTTTTGCTCCATTTTTTCTTAAAATCAATGCCTCCATTATTTTTTGCATATTGATCAGAAAATTTATTCCTAAAGTAATTTTTATATTTTTCCTTAGAATCTCTATTTTCTTCAGTCGGTTCTTTACCAATTTGATCTAGTGCTATATTACTTCTTCGATTTTTGTCCTTTGAAAATTGCATATCGTTAGCATCATCATTTTCTTTTAATTCAGTTACCTCTATTTGATCAGATATATTTGAATACTGGTTTTTAAAGGATTTAGCATATGATTGAGAGAATTTATTAGTACCAGTTTTTTTATTTCGAATATTTTGTTGAGACTTCTTTATTGTTCCGTTGCTTGCATTACTTACGGTTGGAACAACACTTTGGTTTCTTGGTTTAAACTCGGCAGCTGTCGCAGTTAAATTAGAATGTGAAATGTCAATAAAGTTCGGAACTTTGTGAGTAGAAGTTTCTCCTAAAGTAGTTGATTGTAAATTATTTGTAACAGTATTATTGTATCCTGAGGCATTACTCCTAGTATATGTTGAAGAATAAGATCCAGAAAAATTAAGAAATGTGTCAGTATGCAGATCACCTGAATGAAACTGTGGAGATTGTAAATTGTTAAATGATTGCTCCTGATTGTAATAATAATTATCTGCGTTCCAATTAGACATATTCACTATAATAATTCGAGTGTAATTGGCGGAAGTATACGTACATACAACGTGTGAAAACGTTTAAAGTTACTTAAAAGTCACTGAATTAACTTTGTTAAAAGATACCGATCAGTTAGTAGTATAAAAAACAGTCATATGACAAACACTAGATTATAGGGACTACAGCCCTAGCTGCTGTAATCAACTGCTTCACTCTCTACAATCACATAATTACTATTGTGACGCGGACTACCGACTGATTGCCTATTTGACATAATTGTGAAATGCATTTCTACTTGTCATTTTTCAAGTGCCACCAACTTTTTCGGATAACGCTTGCCAACTTATAGCGGCAGCTAGTGACTAGTAGTGGGTGTGTATTTAAGTAACGGTATTTTGGAGCAGTATTTTGCAGCCGCGGTGTGTCGCGCTACGCAATATCAAAATAACTTGTTTACTTTGGAATGATGGTCTATCACACGGTAGATGTTCTTTCGCAATGTTACTGCGGAGCGGTATCCAAGGAGTAACGTCGTGTAGCCTCGACTACGTAATTCTTAATTGTAGCAGTTTAAAATAAATATGTAGCTACATTTATTTACTAAATATTTATTAAAAATAAACTGAACTACGTATTTAAATACAGATTCATAAAAGAAGAACACGGATTCATCAAAAATACAAAGTAGATTATATAAAAGTAAATAAATAATTATAACCCTTGTTTTTATCAACAACGTTATAACGTGAAAAAAAAAAAACTAGCAATTTCTTTATTGTAATAATCGTTTCACCTTGCTGAACTTAAGTACTTGTGTGAAATTAGCAACGGCGTTGCCAGCAACGTTCATAGAGCACAATAAAATATGTAGATCACCATGAATTAAAAAAAATCTGGGTGAACCATTCGTTTCTCAATATTCTATAGAACTCATAGTTCAAACATTTGTCACCTCACAAAAGGATGAGATAATGCGCTAGAAAATGAGAATAAGCATATTTCGTGTAAGAATTTCCTTTAAAAAAATATAACAAGCTACAATTTAACTTAGTAACTAGGAACTAGAGAGATATTTAATTGTCTATTTTAACATAATGTGCAACATGATTATAGTATAAGAGATCCTAAGATATATCCTATGAAACATAGTCTAAAACTAACAGCCGATTGTGTTGATATTCTAGGAGTAAAAATCTAAAACACTTCCGGATAATTGGAAAATCTACGATTTAAATAAATTAAAAACATTCCTTTATTCGTTTCATGAATTTTTCGATTGCTTTCTTTAATATATGTACATTCACTTTGACTTGTTATGTAACTATTTCTTCTCTCTTTTACAGAATATGGGTTTCCGGGTTGAAACCGCCTCGTTGCATGAGAATGCCGACGTTTCGCTCTCAATTGTATGGAGATTCTTCTGGGCTGCTGCATGTTGCGTCGCTGCTATACGAAGAATGACCATGGCACTGTGATCCTCTCCTCTTATCAGAGTCGGGCCTAGACCCTTAAACTATTTTTTCACTGTTTGCCAGGTTGCTCCTCCCTGGTCGAGCTCGAAAAATAACCCTCCTAGGATGGTTTCATGTTGATGTTATCGTCGACAAATTAATCATTCCGGAGGGAAAAGGTCTATAACCTCAACTGCCGTTCGTCTTGGAGGGGGACGATCCGGTGGCTCGACCGCAATCTCGGCCAAGATTGTATTGGTAGATTCATTGACCCTCTGGAGGGCATCACGCGCAATCCTTTTAATATACTCTTCAATTGTCGGTATTTGAAGGTCCTCACGTAGTTGCGCGTTCCTCACAAATGATGTCGCATTAGAGATTGTACGAAGGATCCTGCTTTGTAGAGTTTCTATCCTTCGCAAGTTGGTAGGTGCAGCTATTAACCATGCCAGTGCCCCGTAAGTTATTATGGGTCTCAAACACGACGTGTACAATAAGAGTTTTAATCTTATGTTCAGGGCCGAGTTTCTATAGAGTAGAGGCAGGATAACATTCCTTGACCGAAAGAATTTCTCTCGTATGTGCTCCATTTGGGGCTTCCATGTTAATCGGCGGTCGAAAATAACTCCCAGATACTTTGCCTTCTCGCTACACGGAATTTCCACGTTTGCCACCTCAACTTCTTGCGGAGGTGGTTTCCTCTTATCGGTGAATCTGACGGCTATACTTTTGTCTCAATTCACCTTTAAGCCTCATCTGGCCAGCCAACCAACGACCTCATCTGCAGCCCTTTGCAATCTTCGAGCGACCAGGTCCTCACTTCTCGGCGACGTGTACAGAGCCGTGTCGTTGGCATACATCGACAAATGGACCTGGTGAATTAGGGGTATATCGCTGGTGTATAAAATAAATAATTCGGGGCTAAGCAAGGACCCCTGCGGTACCCCAGCTAGAATGGGCTTCACAGAGGACACAGCCCGGCCCACCCGCACTGAGAATGTCCTTCTCTCCACATAAGATTGTAGTAGCATCTTAAGATTGCCTCTAATTCCGACCTTAGCAAACCCTGGTGCCACACCGTGTCAAACGCTCTGGCAATATCTAAAAATATCACTTCGACAGTCTGATTGCGTTCGCCTGGAAACAACACGGTCCGCTTCCCAAGATCGAAGTCAGAGCGACGGAGATCGATTGGAACAGCAAGAACGAGTATCTCGGAATGATCCTTGACGAAAGGCTGAATTTCGCGGAGCATCTCAGAAGAGCTCGAAACAGGGCACTAGGTGCAGCCAGACAGTTGTATCCCATCTTCTCAAATTCCCACCACAATCCTAAAACGGGCATCATGCTGTACAAGTCACATATACGCCCGATTCTTACCTACGCCAGTCCCGTCTGGGTTACGGCGGCACCCACCTACATTACCTCTCTTGCGAGTATACATAATCGCTGCCTGCGATTAGTACTACACGTAGCCCAAGACACCTCGTTGGCAACACTGACACACCATCCGAAGAACCCCTTCAGGAGCGAGGCACAAGACCATCTACGATCACCTCAGTAGGCTGCCATAAATGTCACCATAGCATATACTAGTACCATACTAACGTATATTTTTCTCTTCTAGGAACCGAGAAGGGAGTCCAGGAAAAAGACTCCGAGGCCCAAACACCCAGGACCGAAGACCCCAGGAAGATCATCAACTTGATGGAACTGGAAGAAGAAAGCAAGGCTCCAGACAACCAAGGAATACAACCACGGCCATTCTTCGTACAGCAGCGACGCAAAATGCAGCAGCCCAAATTCTTTAAAAGAAAACAACTAACGCGGAAGTCTACAACAACATACATTTCTTCTTACTTCAATTTAGAAATTGTATTCTTTCAATTTTTTATATGAGCATTTAGTAGTGAAGAAACTTTGCAGTCGTTGGATTCCACATAATTTAACGAAAGCTCAAGAAATGGCTCATGTGAGTTGGCGTAAAGAAATGCTTCAAAAATTCAAACGCAGTGCTTCTGCAGTATCGTAACAGGTAATGCAACCTGGATATATTCACACGAGCCAGAAACAAAGCAACAATCCACTGGAGGGTGTTCCAAAGTGAACCAAAACCAACAAAAGTTTTGTTCACGAAGCGCTTCAAAAAAAATATTGCTTTTTTCTTCTGTAGAACTGGGCCTGTTGCTACCGTTGCTCTTGACGATTGAGAAACAGTAAACGCTGATTGGTATACAACAATTTGTTTGCCTCAAGTCTTCGTTAAAAACAGAAAAAACAGGAGATATCGGCGCATTATCCTTCAGCACGACAACGCCAGCTCTCACACACCACATTGAACAGTTGATTATTTAAAGGAGAATAACATTAGTTGAGTGTAGGCTTTCACGACCGTAATCCATTGTAGAAATGTCTTTCGGGTGATGTCGTGTAGTTGATTTTTAACTTGACGTTTCGCTGACTATCCTGTCAGCTTCTTCAGAAGATTTCTAAAGACTGCTGAAGAAGCTGACAGGATAGTCAGCGAAACGTCAAGTTAAAAATCAACTACACGACATCACCCGAAAGACATTTCTACAAGAGAATAACATTGTCCGTATTCGCCTGACTTATCACTAGAGCGCAACAAGTCGATTACCTAGCAGCAGCGTCACTGCGCTGGGTTAATCGAAATAAACGTGCCCGAAAACGGAAACATAATATAGTAAATAACTTACCGAATATGCTTAAATGGCTGAAGAGAAAGTGAGGCCTTCAACACCTGTATCGTAGCGTCTGTTTCTACAGTGGTCGGTTGGGGCGTATATATCTGCTTATACGCAGAAAAAGATCGTTCTACATCTAGCGATGTAATATTCGCGTACTTAAAGTGGTCTTTGAATTTGTATAACGGATCTTCCGCAACACTCTTATTAAAAACATGGCGTAATCTAGAAAAATCGATATTTTTACGTAATATAGTATTAAATTTTTCTCTGACTGAAACACTTTTTTCCTCATCTAAAACACGTAGCACTGTTTGTACGTGATCAACAATTACACACGAATCCCGTAAGGACAACAAAGTGTTTTGCCATTTTTTTTATTGCGTCGGCTACTGGAACGTAATTGTCGTTAATAGTATTTAAATCTGCTGCAACTTGCAGATTTTGGAATTGCATTTGACATAGCTTTATTGTAGCTGGTTCTTTAGCGTCCAGTTGTAAAATCACTAATTTGATCTTTTCAAAATGTTTAAAATAATAGAAAGCTGTCTCTAACCATGTACCCCATCGTGTAAGAGTTGGCTGCGGCAGTTGCGGTATGTCAGAACACAGTGAACCAAATAGCTTTCGTCTGTACTATTAGCTGATCCACATCGGGATAACATTTTCGTATAGTGTCTGCTACAAGGTGTAAAGCATGAAGCAGACATGTTATGTGCAGCAACTTCGGTTGAACATCTTTGAATAATTGACCTGTGCGAAGCATAATCGCGGCCGCGTCGGTAACCATCATTAACACTTGCTTTGATGAAATTTCAAAGTTGTCTAGTGATTATGAACAGCTTTGGTAGTACATTTTTGCTGTCTTTACAGGCTAGCAAATAAGGATGTGACGGTCCTACTACTACCGATTTTTTTTTAATGTCTGTAGTTTCATCTATAGTTAGGCAGAATCGTTCATTTTTTACTGCGGTTTTCACATAATTCTCAATCTTCTCGTGCACTGACGGCAAATACCCACGTATTTTCTTAAATTTATACGTTGCGCTATTTACATGGTTCCTATACCTATATGGTTTCCAACATAATAAACTTCTATCGCAAACTAAACACCTGTTTTTTTACCATTATATATTAAGTCTAGAAATTGCCATAAATACGTGTTTACCTTGTTAGCAAACAAGTTGATGTATTACGGATTTTCAACGTTTTCCGTTCAATTCTGACATTTATCAACTTTGCACTGCGATATGTAGCATAAAAGGCCGGGAAATACCGACTTGTAACGAGGCAGCTCTGTATTCCCCTAACCTCTCGCGGTTAAACACCGCTGGAAGGCAAGCGAGAATGTCGCGCTCTACTTATTATTATTATTATTATTACTACTACACCCGGGCACGCTCTTTATGTGTGTGATATGTTGACATAATGTTACCCCCAACACACACTTTGTACTTTTGCTTTTTGCGATTACCTACAAAAGATAATAAGCTATGAAAACTATTTTCGTTTAACACGGCGCTACAGAACCTAAATTCTAAAACACTATTTAAAATTTAACATCGTCTAAAAAAATGTACATATGTGTAATAAGTAATAATGGGAAGCTACAATTTGTTGTTTTTTTTTTTTGTAACACAACAAAATCGATTTTTTAAATTTTATACTATTAACTCATGGACATTTAACCATTATTATCCGAAATATTTTATATTTTAAATCGGTTATATAATTCGTCTTAAGAGGCTTATTCGGTCTGTTCAGCCTTGATAAAAGCTATTTTATTTCAATTATTTTAACATTCCTGTTGCAATGGTTATTTCTCTTCTTTTTCAGCAAAAGTTATGTAGAATTACGAAAATTCGAGTAAATCAAATAATTCAGGAATAACCGAGTACCTACTGTAGCACTTCAATAAAGTACGAGGCAAAGTACATATCAAATTAATAATTTAGAAATTGGGTGATTTTGGGCTCGAACATGGATAGTCGGATCGGCTCAGTTCCGATCAGTTCATTTGAATTACGACATTCGTGCGTCATACAAATAAAACGACTCAGCCAACACGAAAATTATGTAGAAACTCTCGATGATTTTCGGTAGAATTCGTTAGATTTTAAAGAGAGAAATTGTTTATTTTACATTTTATTAAAACATTACAACAAAAAAGAATAATATTATGAAAACATTCATTGAATATCGTGTTTGGATGAGAGTATCTAATTAGAGATACTCTAATCACTGAAAATGTTGAATTGTATTCCTATATCGACCTCTACAGAACAAGTGTAGAGGTCGATATAGCAATATAATTCGACATTTTCAGTGATTAGAGTATCTTTAATTTAGATACTCACATCCAAACATGTTAGGTTGAACATCGTATATATACGCGAACTTGAATTGCAGCTGCTACTTTCCACGTAGGTGTACTGATGAGCTATAATACAGCGAAACGCGTATACACATAGCTGGTTCATTAATTTGTCATCCACAGCAAAATCGTAACAATTATTGTTATATCCCACTAATAATTTCGATATTCAATACATGCATTCCTTTGCTTCGTCTTCATTAAATTTATTGAAGGAGACAATTTTCTCCATATTAGCGGATGAATGCCGAAGGCACGTAATGTCAGAAACAAATCTAGTTATTATTGACTGCAAATTTGATTTCTAACCAAAAAACTTCGACATCATTAGAAAATGATTTAATTTCTTCAAGGTACCGCAACTGACGCGATTCACTATCTAGTGTTCCCAATCTTTTTCCTTCCATTATTACATTGAGAACTAATCGTACGAATAGTTTATTTTAGTCTATTATCGAACCTAAGTTACCGCTGAACACACCGAACTCTAAAAAAATGAAGTTGTCAGAAGTTTTGGAACATTTGCCCTAAAATATATATATCCTCTAAACCTGAGAAGAAAGTTGGATTTTTTAAATCAATATTTTCAGTTAGTGTTGCAAAAATATAAATTCTTTCTAAATAACCGTCAAATATCAATTTTAATGAATTGCAGGCGTTTTTATATATAATATGCAATTTAGGTGATTCAACTTGCACATCTCTGTTCAAGTTATTAGAAATAGTCAATTCAAAATCTAGAAATTGCAAATAAGTTTTAAAAAATATTTTCTATAGATAGTACATCTTTTTTAGGAAACATCATCAGTAAAGTATAATTTTAAAGCAATATATTGTTTTAAAATCCGCTTTACGGCCGTGTACACAGACAACCATTTAGTTTGCGTCCAATGTAATATTTTATGAACTTTAATATTTTATCATTTTAAATTCCACGAAATCAGAAATTTTTTTTGGACTATAACTACAATAATGATATACATCTCTGGTAAGATTTTCTGGAAATCTTGGAAGCTTTTGGTAAACATAAGTAGCACATAAATAATATTAAGGACAAATACATTTCATTGTATACAACAAGGTATATCATCTTTTAATAATGTCATCAAAGATGCTGTGTGCCCATCAATACATTTGCACCATCAGATGCAAACCCAATCAAATTTTGTTTACATGTTTTTATATTTATGTCTTTATTGCACTATTTACATCCTGCGTATGCTGATCTCTTATTACTTGTATGAAGCCAGTCTTTAAATTGCAGAGATCTTCCCATTGTTTTTTGTAAATCTGTAAATATTATTTGTAATCAAATTAGTTTCAACGTTTCAAGCAGCAAGCTAAAAGAGGAGAAATTAATTTAAACAATGTAACTCTATTTTTAAGGGCATATTACATATTTTAATAACCGATTTGATGCTACGATAAAAAGCGAAAACAATTCAGAATAGGTCGGGGAAGCACCGGCTTCACCTTTTCTGGGAAATATGTCTAGGCGGCTTGAACATAATGGGCGTTTGTAAGACACAACGGTGTTACCAATAAAATAATAAGTAATAAGTAAGCCTGTAGAAACGAGATGTGTTTCACGAAATTAGCAGAGATTACACAGACTCGTGTTTTGTCGACTCTCGGGGAAACCAGTAGGCAACACGAACCCATTCTCATAAGACGAATAATTTTTAATTATTTTATTCCTTTTTCATCATGTTCATGTAAAAGTTTATATGATATCAACAAGATTTCTTATACATAACTAGAAATACTGGTCATTGCAAATTTTTTTCTTTGATTTTTAGGGTACCATACTCAGTATCCCCGAAAGGTTAATGTTTGGACATTCTAAGGGGTCACATTGTCTATTCCTTTTTTATCAATGTTAATTTAACTTCGGCTCTATATGTTACGAATTAACTTTTCTCTGCTTTTAATGTTTTAAGAATTATCTTTATTCATCTTTTTTCAATCAACTGCTACGGTACAAAAATTAAATATCAACTATCTATCATTTTGTGATGCTCAAAAATGCTTTTTACCCGATTTTTATACGTCACAGCTGTGCTGTGATTGGTTAAATGGAACTTAGGCGGCGAACACTTAACATACCCCCCCACTTTGGAAGGCCAAGCCTTTCATCACAAGCTAAACTGAAAACTAACAAAATTTATCATGCTTTAACTGGAAATATTACTTAAATCATTGCATTGAAATGGTAATAAACATAATTTTGACACTGAACGCTTTATTTCGCCACCTTGCACTTTGAGAGTTACTGCTCTCACCACAGCATCTTCACCAGGATGTACCCAAAGAATTCGTTCTAATCGCCATCTCGCGGTGGAAGATTTTCAACCTTGATTAGTACCAAGGAGCCCTCGGTTAAATTCCTTGTAGTCTCCTGCCATTTGTTCCAGCCCTGTAGTGAAATTAAATATTCTTGACTCCACTGTTTACACCCTAAATCTGTTATTGTATTATTATTCATAATGTTTTTTTTGTTACAACTGTACATAGAGAGTTTTTGGAGATATAGACTACTAGACAATACAGCCCTGCTTTTCAGTATTTGTAGTACTTATTTACTAGCGAACACAACATCCACTTTTTCCAAAAGTTCTGCTTTATTTGTTGTATTAACGGTTAACTGAACTTCAGATATCTGTGTCGTGGTTCTATCAACAACAAACAACAAACCACGGAAACGTTATATTCAAGAACCAATAAGACGTAGCTACCGTTCTTCTACCTGCGCGAACTCACTCCCATCAGTCGCCAACTTATACTGCGGGAGCTGTATATGTATGCAATATCTTGCAACGTCACCTGCGTCAAAAAGAGATGTGTATATATGAAAATCCTGTCAATAGAAAGAGATGACAGTAGTTCATAAGACCTATAGTTTCTTTATAGAGCGAATAGTCAAATGGATTACCGTTAGGTGACGCCACTTAACTTATTCTTCTGAAAACAAATGCCCATCTTTTTATTCTATTGTATGGGTGATATTCGCGTTTGCGATTACTTTCCTATAATTGCTACCGAACCTATCTGCTACACTTTTCAAGAAAAAGTAGCCGCTTATAAATTTTTATTGATTATTAATTTGTGCCAGACTAGAACGTCAAAATGTTTTATTAAATATCCGATATTCTACATGGTTATACTTATTAAATTAAATATTAAATTGCGCCGACTCCCAAGGATTCACTATGTAATATTTTAATCCTGAGAATTTAATCATCTGTAATTATCTAAAAATATCATTGAGTAACAATTCAATAATACAATTCAACCTTCGGATTTTCGTTTTAAACCAACATGTGAATATGCTTGTATATACACATTTGCATATGTATTGTATTTCCAATTATGCGATACGCTCTTTACAATACCGTAATCCCAAATCCTTGCTAGCATAGTAAAAAGAAAGAAAAAAACAAAATTAAACGTAAAATATTCCACTACACTTTGAAAAAGATCAATTTAATATGTGTTACAGTGTCATGTATTAAAAGACTAATTCCTTGTACAGAATTCACAGTATAATTTTTCTTATTTAATATTGCCCATATATATTTCCTTCGATGTATATATGTACATACAAAGGAGGTCAAAGAAGAAAATTAAGAGATGGCGAGCGTAGTTTCGAAAATGGTTTGTTTCTAGTAAGGATCATTAGTCACTCGATAGCTGTTAAAGTATCAGTCATATTCATCACACGGTTTCATTTTTATTTGAGATTTAAGCAAAGAATTTTTGTCTATGTAGAAAAATGGAAAAAGGTGAGTTTCGAGCGGTTACCACCGAAAGTGGCCAAGTTGGATGAAATTTATGGCACATGTGCTCCTGTGTATCGCAAAAGCAGTCAGTAGTTTGTCGGCAGCTGAAAACAATATTTGTTGCTTTATACACACACTACAGTTATCTGTCAAAAAGGGCCAGAAGTCGCTATTCAAACAATAGTAGCTAAATGCAGTGCTATTGTGGGCCATTCTGAACATTCTACTGTTGCATCTACTGCATTAATAGAAAGAAGTAATTCAAAATAGAAATATGATCAATGGAACATAGGCTGCGACCTTCGAATTGACGGAACAAGACTGAATTTTGTTGGAAAACCTTGCATTAACTCTGAAACCGTTTGCTCTAGCAACAACTGAAGCGTTCTGACAATACACCAACTATATCTATGGCTCTACCTCTCGTTGCTTCATTGTTAAGTAATTTTTTGGTTTCAAACAATTTAAATAAAATAAGATGATTTAAAAATATCGTTGGTAATGATCTGAAAATCCGATTTAATTTAACACCTAGTAAGATTTTTGTTCATTCTTTGGTCCTCGATATAAAATTCATTGTTATAAACCTAAACATAAAACAAATCCTTGAAAGGTTACTACAAACCAAACAGAAAACTTAGGGACAGTGAAACAACCAAACCGGAAACAAAATCTGCTTTAGATGTTTTGTTTCCTTCAGAAATAGTTGCTGCTTCGGAAGCCGAAAAAGATACACACTATAAAGAAAACCAAATCTCTAAAAATAAATGCCCTCTAGAATGGTGGATGGAAAATGAAAAAAGATCCCTGGAACTTTCCAAATTGGCGAAAGAGTATCTAGCAATTCCAGCAACATCCGCTGTAGCTAAGAGAGTGTTCTCTACGATGGGAAATATTGTCAATGCGGAAAGAAATTGCTTGAATGGAATTATCGCAAGTAAATTAATATTCCTTCACGATAATTTAATAAAATAGTTCCAAATTATTCCTTATTTTGTATTTTATTGTATTTTAAATTTAAATTACATTAAGAAAAATCCATTGTTAACATTTACGTTATTACTATAAACTATAACATAACAGTGAACAAAAAAAAATAAAGATTTTTTATATTTTATCTACGTTAGACTATTACTATTTTTTATATAACTTTTGTGTAAATTGTCGCAAAAGCTACACATAGCAACATTTTTTGTTCGTTTCTGAATCGAAAATCTAAATGGTAAAATGTTGTACCATCTTCACGAGGTTCTTGAAGTTCGGTATTTTGTGCTTTAATTAGCGTTTATATTCGATATCTGTCGATACAGATAGCTGCAATTTTGAATTTTGACGACCTTTTATTTCTATTTTTTCGTAAACGATTTCTTTTTGATTACAACATTTCTTCATCACGAAAAAGCACATTTGGCAACGTTGTAGGACAATGAGTTTGTATATTACAAGAGATGCGTTCGAAAAATCAAAACTATTAACTCAGTTTTAATGAACTGTTTTCCTATTCCTCATTCATATGTGTCAATTGTGTTTTCCAATTTCTCATTTATAATTCGGCTTTGTCAATTTTGACAAGTATTGTAAGTAGTATGCAACTACAGTGTTGCCAAATGTATGTTACTTTCAAGTGGTCCCTGAAGACGTATGGTACAACATTTTAGCATTTAGATTTTCGATTCAAAATCAAACTATGTCGTTACGTGTAGCTTTTGCGACAATTTATACACACGTTGTATATCGTACTGGTCAGACCACTACGTAAATATATGAAACTCTGAATATGTCACATACTCCACTTATATCTTCTTTTTCAGTATTCACGTAGAGATGTGGGCACTACGGTATCTCGGTAGGTAATGGTATCTTATGAGCCCAACGGCAATTACACAAGAATTAACTTCAAATAGATTTTGTAAATAGATCCAAAAACCAGTTTGAAAACCTATTAACCAGTTTTTTACATTTTATTCAGAAAACTGCGATTAACCGATAAACCGGTTTTCGATTAATCTGTTAATCGGTTTAACCACCAGCGCTAATTTAAACCCTCTAATCTATTTGAAATTGCAAATAGATAACGACGGATGATAAATTAGTTAGATAAATTAGATGAGTTATCATGTTCAGCACATATTTTAAAATGAAATACCTACTCAATGAAGTTTAAACTTGAAGTTAACATTTAATGTTTTCGTACAAAATTAAAACTGGATTATGCGGATGCCTGACTATTTGTTTCGCTAAGAGCTATGCTACATAAGGTTGGAATATATACCAAAAGTATTAATTACGAGAACTGAATTGGAATAGAAAATCCAACTATCTGGATTTTGGATTATCCATCTGCAATTTAAGTGGAGTTCCACTGTATTACGAACAATACAAACTTGCTTGGCTCGCACAACTCTGCCTTATGAATGTTATTATTTTTGTTTTCCTTTTACGAATTGCATTATTAGCGAGTGTTATAAAGATTTTTTCAATTAATGATATATTTATAATAATTACTATAAAATTAGTGCCGTCAAGTTGCTAAATTTTAAATACCAATACGCCAGTTTAAACTAGAATCAGCCAATTGGGACTAAACAAACAAGGGAACTTGTGAATAGAATAAGCCTGCGCGTATTATATCGCAACATACACGTACAATTGGCGACAAGCAGAATGACCATTCATCTAAGGCCAATCCTAGTCTACCGCCAGCGGTTCGATTCTCGAATCCGTACTATTATTTGTCGAATACTAAAAATGTTGTACGCAATTGTCGAATGAGATTGAAATGATCTATTCTTGAGTCGCCATCGACTCTGCTATGATAGTTCAAAATAATTCCATACATTTACTTCACTTTTACTTACTTTGTATTTCATTGCAGGTTTTTTAATTTTATGCGGATTCACAATATCAATTTGCTTTTTATTTGATTCGGCATATGGCATATATTTTGTTAATTAAGTTGTTATTACTCTATGTATATTAAGAGATTCAAAACTAAATTAGTTCTGAACCTCCTAATGATGCTGTAACGTGAAATGTAAACGAAGTATTAACAAATTAATAAAATATTGTGAAAAGACTACCAAAAGAATATTTTGGCAAGAGTAATCTCTCACTTCGTTTAATACCTACAGCAGTTTTACTTAACGAATAAAAACTCTGGAAATATAATTTATTAATACAAGCACATGGGAAGATCTACAATCACAGTACTAACTGAGATGGTAGATATGGAGACCCCGATTTTCAGACCGTTCTGATACGGTTTGAGGAAGAGGAAGAGGATAAAGGTGAGGAAAACAACGACGAAAAAAAACGAAGAACAAGCTTTAGTGTATTCAGAAGCGTGGCATCTTGCATTATCCTGTTGAAAACGCCACCCTTCGGGATATAAAGCTCGAGCCGTTTGAAGAAGAAAGCCATTAAGAATTTCACAAATTCTGCACTATTAACTGTGCTATCAATTATACAGAGAGGTGTAGCACCACGCTGAGAGATTGCTTCCCAAACCATTATTTTTATGGGAAATTTGGAAATTTTAACGGTAACATTTTCTCTTGATAGGCTTTTTAAATGATTTGCACCAAGCTGAAAACAACTTTCGTCAGATATAAAAACATTACTAAAATTATCGGTTCGAAATCGTTGGCAAAAATCCATTGTTCGTTGCTTTTGTAAAGGTGTCACTGCAGGGATTTTTTTTGGTTTCCTTGATAAGTAACCTTGTCTTCTCAGTGAAATGCGGACAGTTTCTGGACACACTCTTATTTGACGTTGATTTCCAAATCTGTTAGCCAGTTTTCGAAACCCAAGGCGCGGGTTTTGTCGTCCTAAAGTCACTAAAGCGTTTAGATTGTTTCCGCTAATCTTACGCGGTCTTCCAGAAGCTGGTCCATGGCTCATATCTCTCCTATTTTTTATCCTTTTTATTGTCTCATATACTGCACTCTTTCCGAGTTCAGTCAATTGCACTGATTTTTTAACGTTTTGAACACCTTTTTTATACAAATATTCCACAAACTTTCTTCTTTCTACTTGCGACATTATTTCACAAATATTAAGCCTGTTGATAATCAACAATATTTGACAGCTAGTGTTGTTATATGATTTTTGCCATGGCCTACAGTCGGCACAACCTTGATGCATTACTTTTGTCTTAGGATGTAACAAAAAAGAAATATATTAAAATTAAGAAAAATAATATGTTCCGGATACTTTCTAGATGGACTATAAATATGGTTTGAAGGTAATGATTTTCTCTGATGCTATATATACCGGAAAGAGTAGTGACAAATAGCTCGCGATTCCCGTCCAAGCAGTTTTGAGCCTCTCAGAACCATATGTCAACTCTAGAAGAAATGTAACTGCTAACAATTGGTTCAGCTCTAAATGTTTTGCAGAAACATGGGCTGGCATGTGTAGGAACCGCTAATCGAAATAAAAAAGAGATCCTCAAAGAGTTCTTTCCTGACAGAAAAAGACCGCCAGGATCCTCAGTCTATAGTTTTTCGACAACAAGTTCGACTAAAATGACCCTATTGTTATTTTTGCCAAAAAAATCTAATGCCGTCCTGGTAATATCTTCCATGCACCATAAGTGTTCGAATATAGGAGATATACCAGAAATAATCGATTTTTATAACAGTACGAAAGGTGGTGTGGACAGCTTAGACCAAAAAATGTGCTACATATTCAATCACGCGTCGCACGACACGTTGGTCTATAGCAGTATTTTCTGCGATTCTGGATATTGCCAGTGTCAATTCATACGTTATTTCCAATTCTTTATCCAGCACCAAATTTCTCGATAGAACTTTGTGATTTACATACGAACTAGTTTTACCACATTTACAGAGAAAAAATTGAATGATCGACTTCCACGTGAACTAAAACTGTTTATATCCAAGATCACAAGAATTTCACTGCTTAGTCAAAATAACGTGGAAAATATACAAAAGAAAAAAAGAAGGTGCACGTTCTGTCCCAGAAACAGCGACAGAAAAACCCAATGGGGGTATGCCAATTATGTATGCGCAGACTGTATGCAGACTTAGACTAGATGATGTACTGTTATTTTGATTTTAAGTGTGGATTTACTTGTTATTGCCCTATCTTTTATTTCTTTTATATTTATAGTTTAATTGGATGTTTTGTATTTAGCATATAAGGTGCTCTTTTTGGATATATATTTTAAAAAAGACTATTTACTTTCCAAACATGCAAATATAAATGAACATATTTTTTGATTTTTTTTTTTAACGTTAAATAACATCACAAGAATGATGCACGAGCTTCACGGAAAGAGTATATATTGACTTTTTTCAAAATAGCATTTTTTTCTTTGCTTCGAACATACAGGTTTGCTAGATCCCACCTCACCAGTTATACAGTACAATTGTCACGTCACCAGTTAAGCAATATTACGACGTACTGTTATTTCACTATGAAACTGGAACAAAATTGCTGCGTCTAGTGCTTGGATCTCATGGCACGGATGAGCGGTCATTTTGGTTATAGGCGAGTGTACGTACCACCACTACGTCCACTACCATTCGTTACGTTACTGGCTATTGGCATCTACGCGGGCCGCTACCGATTAACTTGTTTCGCTCGAACATGCAAATTGGTGTTCAGACTGTGTGTGCGTGTGTCTGAAGTGTTTACGTAAACCGTAAGTAAGGTTATTGTATACAACTTTAGCAGGACATGTACATCAAACTAGCTGTGATTTCAAACGGTTGTGATTAAATCATCAAATTGTCATTACAATGGCACTCCCCATCCCTATTTCCTGCTCTAAGCGAGTTAACAATGCTTTGTCGACTACAGGAATAGAGAATAGTGTTGCGTCAACGATATTAGCACCAGTAAAAACTGAAAAGGAAATTTTAGAAAATTCTATGTTAGAAGATGATCCGAATGCTAATTGTGCTATAACGCAAGAAGAAAAGGAGCGACCACGATGGGGACCACAACACAAAGGGGCTCAAGAATTAGCCAACTTATACAGCGCGGGTAGATATTTAATATATATTGAACATATGAAATGTGTCAGGAGATGAACACTTTTCATAACAAACATATAGTTATTTACATTATTTATGCTAACGATAATTGTATCACATCTCATCATAATTTTTTTAGTGAAAATATGTAAATTCTTTACTTGCACATACTTTTAATAGGTAAACGGACACAGGAATACATTTGTGTTTGGATCTGTATATCTCTTATGGTGACGAACTTCTTATTCATTTTGTATCATATGAAATTGGAGAACCTAAGCACAATCTTATTGGCAGCATTAGCTGGTATTATCACTGCTGACTTTGCCTCAGGGTTTGTACACTGGGGTGCTGACACATGGGGTAGTGTGGATCTCCCCATTATTGGGAAGGTACTTCTAATCCTATCATACTGCATTGCTTATCTATTCTTTGCAATTTGCTATGCTTATTATAAGTATTTTCACTGAAAATAATTCACTTCTATTACACATGTCTTTATAGAATATTAAAATGGTTCTTTAAAAGCTTAGATATCCTTAAATATAATATTTTGCAGCATATTTTGTTTCACGTAATAAGTATTTTCTAAATCGCATTATACTTTGTCATGGAACTAGTAAAAATCAAATTCTCTTTTTTTAGAATTTCCTGCGGCCTTTTCGTGAACACCATATAGATCCAACATCTATAACCCGGCATGATTTTATTGAAACAAATGGAGATAATTTTATGATTCCTATACCATTTTTGGGGCGGATGTTATTTGAATTTCTCACCTTACCTGAGGAAGAAGTTCAATCTAAATTCAATTGGAATTGTTACGTATTTCTATTGGCCCTATTTGTAGCAATGACGAACCAGGTAGATATCTGTTTTCAATGGTAATTGATTTTGATACAAGTTTATTTACTGAAGCAATACTTACACATATTTAATACTTTGCTGCAAATAAATTCCATGTACAATTCTTGCTTAAAAAGCAGCACTTCTCATTTATTCATGGCAACGTAGATAAATAAACTAGTTGCAGTATTTTTATTTTTGATGAAATGTAATTGTAGTATAACTTATCATTAGTTGAAATTGTTTTAAAATTAACAAAGCCAAATAATTTTGCACAGTGGCGTACTATAATGTATTGCTATGGCACATGCACGAGCTGTATGGGGTCTACCTAGAAGTTGCCACATGCTTGGGAGTAGTCAAGAATTATCAGTTAATTTTTTCTAATATTCCTTTTCAAAAATATATTAAATGGCATGCTTTCATTTAAACTCTTCCAGTTATTACGTAACAAGTGAAACGAAAGTTTTGGGACAAAGTTTTTCTGTCGGGTAAGAAGTGAATTATGGCCGAGCGCTACTGTTATAATGATGGTAAGGACTCTGGAGTAATATGGTAACTCCATACCGCACAAGTTAATCCGGGATAACTGTTTCGAAGATGCGTCAATCCTCATTTTCAACGGTTGCCCATTCGGATTAATTAATTAAGCTTGTGTGGTGCGCAGTATGCCGACACTTTCATGTTGTTTGTCGTAGTTACGTTCATCACGAAGCGATTAGCCAAACTCTAAGAGTTTGGTGTGAAATCAAGTACGTCTTTTAATCTTCACTTTACTTAAGCCACGTCACGCCATCATCTACTTAAGGGAGAACAGTGAATACTACCCTAATTGATGCCACATTTCTTTGTGCAGTCTTCGAAAAATGTTAAGTGCGGAGCTCGTAAACTTGCTCGTCGTATTCACGTTTCTCGCACCACACGTATTCGAGAAATAACGTAAACCGGGAAAGGATAAAAGTGCTTAGAGAGTTCCATTTTTGAAAGATATATATTTTGTCGGAAACAAAATCATCATTATGAACAATGAAAAATATTTTCTACTTTCGCATGCGGCTTTTCCTGATAATGCTGATCTTTACTGAAGAACTGTTGAGACAAGACAAAAACTAAATTTCCACATAAAGTATTAATCCGGTGATATTGATTGAGAAGGTTTACCAGAATGTTTAGGAGGCCCAAACTGATGATTGAGTTGAAACTATAAGAAACTTCTGGATTTAATCTATTCTGTGTTTGAACGTGCTGTGTCACGTGTTTTAATGATGCAGTGCACTATTTGTTTACACGCATTGCAATGAATATTTTCTCCTACAAAAAGGGTCCTAAATAGTCCTAGATCCAGTTTATTATTTTATTTTGGGGGGAAGTTGTCGCTTGAGCTATTGTAATTGTAAAATCACCGATAGTTGTAACAAGAAGAATTTAGAAACGGTATGACATCAAAGCGAAACTACAAATACAATCGATTAAATTGCTAAAAGCGTTATTCAAGGCAAGAAAGTTTCTAAAGTAATAATTCTATTATTGTTTAATTAAACCCCAAGAATTAAATAGTCCATATTTAAATAAGTTTGTATCACAATGAAAGAATAAAGTAAGTACCAACTTGGAAGTAAGCCCTTTAAAGTAATATACTTTTCTTGCTGTTTTCTATATTTAGAAATACGGCAACTGTTCTTTGTACGTATTTCAATACTCATATATTGTTTATTCTAAACCCAGTAATCGGTAATTAATTTAAATATGTATCGCAAAGAACATTTTATAAACAAGCGATACAAGCAAGATTTTGCTAATTTTTATTTTAATTTAAAATATCTGAATTGTTAAAAATGTGAATCAAAATGTAAGGTTTTCAAGCAGTCGTTTCTAAAGCATTTTGCGTAACACATTTTCTACTAAAACTGTATTACGTGTTTTAGTTTTAAACCAATTTATGAGTCTTAGATTTATAAGTGCGTGGATAAGCTTTTACACCTTGAATTGGAATTCTACAGAGCTAAGTGATAAAATCGATACACTGACTTCGACATATTTACATCATTGCCTATAATGTAATTAATGTCGAAGAAGAAAATTACTTTACCAAATGGTACAATTTAATCAATTTTTCAATATTTTAATGCAGCTATATGTATTGTCCTGTGAGTAGAAGCATTGTTATAAAAAGTTAATAATCAACAATAAATCAAATATAATCAGCAATAAATGTAATTATGATTATAACTAACAAGTAAACACCGGCAACTCGCAAATTCCACGAAATTGTAGAGACTGAAAGAGTATAATGGTATAAGAACAATATAATTTTTTTAACGGCTGAAATTCTCCATCTTTTTTATTATTATTTTTTTAATATTAAGGGAATTTAAAGTATACTACATGGTCAGGGGTGATGTAAGTTATTTTCGGGAAAAATAACAACAATTTACAATTGGGTAAATGAGCGTGAAAAAAATCTCGGCAAGATGGGTGTCGTATTTGTTTTCAGTGGAGAATAAACGCATCGTGTTGTCAGCTTTGAGGTTGTTTTGATGCTATCCTGTCATAAACCTGATGACCTTCTCCGTCGATACATAACTATGGACGAAACATGGATACACTACTACACTCTGAAGGCAAAGGAACAGTCAAAACAGAGGGCTTTTGAAGGCGAACGGGCTCCGAAGAAGTCAAAGACAGTCAAATCAGCCGGCAAAGTGATGGCCTCGGTTTTTTGGAATGCACGTGGAATCATCTACACCGATTACTTGGAAAAAGGACAAACAATAACTGGAAAGTATTATGCGTCGTAATTGAACCGGTTGAGCGAAGAAATCGAGAAAAAACATCCTCATTTGAAAAGGAAAAAGATCCTCTTTCATCAAGACAATCCAGCGTGCACACATGCGTAGTTTTGATGGGGATTTATAGAATTAAAGTTCGATTTAGTGCAACATCCACCATGAAATGCAATTTCTGAAAGACAGCAGATAAAGAAGACAATTTAGAAAATATTGCATATGCACCTGAGGAACGAAATAGTGTTATTGACCTAGATTACAAAATTAAGCTGTAGAATTCTGGAAAAGTTGTAAAACGAAGTGACGTTCTGTCGAAAATGTGAAAAATTATTTAAAAAAGTGAAATCGCTATTATACAGATCGGAAGAAAGCATTAACAGAGGTGGCTCCCATACGGTTGATTACAGAATATGTTTTTACAAAATTGGAAAATAGCTATGATGGAAAAATAATTCATGACCATTGCATGGACTTTCCACGGTGAGCTTTTAGGCTAAACAAAAAATTGGACACGAAATGTCTAAAGAAGGACGTTGGTGGATATGGTACTTCAAGAAAGTATATAATACTGTGTCTCGTAAAATAATAAAATTTATTACTCATTCTACACGAAGTGGTCAAGGAGTCGAACCCCATATCACTAATTTCGAGACAAGCAACGTGAAAGTGGATTTAATCTAGAAATGTATTTTAGCAATAAAGGGTCAAAATACTGTGGAAGGTATTGTGTAACCTTTGCACTCTACAACATATAGTTACACAATCTTACCAGCCATTTCTGCAACGGACGGTTAATTTCTCCATTATTTTTGGTTTTAAAGAAATCTACAGATACGTTTGTTAGTTAAGTTAAGTTGCACAATCATTGTTGAGACCCGTAAGTGTGTATATTTCATCCTAGACGTCTGATAAGCTCACTTGCAATCATTTCAAAACCTGGCTAACAAATGTTTTCTTCCCAGATATGGACCCAACAGTGTTCTCTTGATTGATTTTGGGAGTGAGCATTGTGTTGCCGAAAAATTGGTGCCAAACCTCTGGAATGTCAAGCGAAACACTCATGGTATAAGAATGGATTAAAGGCCAGGACCGTTTGAAAATCCCGTAAAGTTTTGTTTTGCGAAAGATAGGGAGTCTGGGCTCTTGTGTATAGTGTTTGCATTAGACGGGGTATAGAGTACTCCCTCCTCTCCCCATTATTTATTTTTTTTTTTCGAGAATACTGACTGTAATATACTTCTAATCATCTTTTAATTATAAAAAATGTTATATATATATAGATATAAAAATCTAAAATTCGTGCAAATTTATAGAAGCGCTGTACTCCGAAATCGGGGGATTCTGCTGCAAAAAAAAAAATGTATTCTTATACCATGATATTCTTTCAGTCTCTTTACAGTTTCATCGAAATCTGAATTTCCGGGTCACCAGTGTTCCCTTGTAAGTAATGTTACTTAGTATTGCCTGAAATGCGTTAGGTACATTATTAGACATGGCTAAATTATTTGCACCAATGTAATGCCACGTAAAAAAGTGTTGAAACGGTTAATTTGAAGCAATTCTTTGTTTTTCTCTATGTTATACCATTCAATCGTAGACTAAGCCGGTGTCACATAAATCTCTGTTATTCACTTGTATATCTCAGTGTATGAGCATCCACATATGAACTTCTCTTATCAGAAGACATTCAAACTGCTTATCAGTTATACATACATTTCGATTCAAATTATCCTGTTAAGCTAGATGATACACCTTTTTTAATCCAATTTCTACTAAATTGATAACATTTGACTGAATACTTCTATTCTATTTTTAACGTTACTCACTTATAAATAAACAGAAAAAGCTGAAGAAGTGGACATGGATTTAACACTAAATTTCCGAAAAAAAAGAACGCATAACAAAATACGTAATAATTTGATTAAATTAAATGTTTACATTTTTTTTCTCGACCTTTCGCCAACGGTCTATTACTGGGATACTAGTATCTTTATGTTTTATAAATGTATGATATGTAAAGTGGAATCTAATTTTTCTTTTTTTTTTATATTCAATTCAAATTATTATTTCCACAAAATCATTAATTCTTGATAATGATTGTTGTGTTTAAATGTTTGACAATAATGCCAATTTCTTCATCAGCAGAATCTGATGATAAAATTTCTGCTATTGCCAAACAGTATCTTTCTTCTCCATTTTACTATTTTACAGCAGTCATTTTGGTATATTTGCAAACAGAAGGATATTACGGATAAAATGGATTGTAGGTTGGGTTTCTTGTTTTGATCTGAATTGATCTGTCTCACAAGTCACCTTAACTCAGACAACTCTCAGAGCGATTATTCAGCGAGCGCTCGTTTCAATTGAAGATTTAGTCATATTAAATCTTGGTGAGAGCAATACTGTCAATCGCACACAAAATACGCTCCACGAGCATTCCGGAGCAGTCAGTCGACAACAGTGTTGCCAGATTCACAACTGTCAAAGTTGCCAACTGCTGGACTTAATATAGCCGGGTTGGAACAATTTATATATTTTCTAACTTTATTTGCATTAAGAAAACAAAATCAAAAGTAACAAAAAATAAATTCCTACAATTATTTAAACATATAGCTGTATTAAATACATTTTCACATGAACTCATTTACAAGTTCAATCAGTTTAGTATTACCGGCTACATCAGTCTCACCATTATTTATAATACGGTTTAGGTACATTTTGGGCGAAAATTAATTTAACATGTCTTTGGTAATGGCAAACACGTTTTACGTGCATAACAATATAATCTCAGTCGTAAAATTGCATCTAACATTTTCAAACTCGGCCTGTTTCTACATTTTACTATTACTTGTATTTGTGCAAACCAACTGTAAGTTTTTCTGACTAGGAAATCTAAATTGGTAGTTCTTCAATGGCTTTTTCACTGCATACATGAATTGAATGACAAACACACTTGACTAATTCTAAAATTGATACATTTATTTTATTTGAATGTCTCGAGGCCTTCATATAAATCTTGAGAAGCGGTTCGTGCTATTGCAAACATTGTACAATGTTTATTATAGAATTTTGTAAATAAGATAAAATTTAAAAAAATAAATAAAAATTAGATTCGACTTTACATGTCATACATTTGTAAAACTTAACAATTCTAGTGTCCCAGTAGTAGACCGCTTAAGAAAGTCAACAAAATGGACGACAAAACGTGCGTAGTATATTAAACGAAGATTAAAGAAAAGGATAGTTTTTCCCCCAAACCTCTAAACTCAAGTTAAAAAAAATTACTTGAAAATTAATTAAATTATAAATTAAATGTTTCTTCAAATCGTAATAATTTTTTTAATTGGACACAGTTTTTATTTTTATTTCAATGCGGATCAATCTAGCTAGAAATTATAGGCTTCTATGTAAAATATTTTGTATTGATTGATATTTTAAAACGCCATTTTAAAGAGTATCATTTACAATTAACGTTTATTTGCATCGTATAACAATGTTTTGTTATAAGTATTTCAAAACTCGGATTAAATTATGAACCATTAATCCATTTTATATTAAAATGCGATAACAAATATGATTTGGATGATGATTAAATGTAATGATGAAGTTAAGGATGTTTGCTCAAAATTTTGGATAGTAACCTTTCTTATCTTAGCAATACCGTAGCCTATTACTATTTAAAGATCTCATTTAAATAGCAATCTATTTTATTTTTTAAAAAATCTGAGTTTAATGTTCTACTCAACTAAATAAGAAAAAACTGTTTTTTTTTTTGAGCATAAGGTTTATGCATGGTATATGGCAAACTAGTTTTTCTTATGAGCCAGTCGGTTCAAGTTACTATTTATGCAATTTAATCTAAAAAATACTTAGTATTGCTACCAGATTTCGGGCGAATATAACATAAAATTTTTCTAATTGCAGATTCACAAATGGTCACACACCTATTTCGGATTACCTACGTGGGTAATGTGGTTGCAAGAGTGTCATATTATTTTACCAAGAAAGCATCATCGAATCCATCACGTAGCACCGCATGAAACATATTTTTGTATGACAACAGGTTGGTTAAATTGGCCGTTAGAAAAGCTGCATTTTTGGAGCACCCTCGAAAATATCATTGAACTAGTAACGGGATGTAAGCCACGAGATGACGACATGAAATGGTCAAAGAAGACATGATATAGATTGAAAAATGCCTCTTTAATGCACTTTTGTACATCACTCAGGTTTTACTTATTCAGAACTACTATATTAAACACAAAATAATTTTTAATGTAACATTCCTCAGCATACATTGCATTTTACAAATTAATAAATGCCTAGAATTAATTTAGCAAACATAAGGATATTTTCTAATTTATCTGTTTTTCATATAAACGTGTGATATCGTCTTTTTAGTCTTCGTTTAGGAAATCCTATTAATTGGTATTGTCCTGTACTTTCCATAGGGACCAGTTTTAAAGTATTTTATGATATTATCAACTGCTATTAAGTAATTTCAAAATAATTCAACTGTACTATGAATCCATGTTGTATATTTTTCCACGGAGAAATGGTTATTCTACGGTATATATTAATTCGCGCACGCTATATAATAACGCACGAATGCGATAATACAAGTGATTACTCAAGGAACAGTAAAGCGTGTCAGTATAACAGCGAATAATTTTGTAAGTTTTATACATTATCAATAAAGATGTTATGTAATGCAAGCGTATGTGATAAGATGACCTCTATCTAAATTTATGTAAACCTTGCTCAATTATTCTCTGTTGTTTTACACCATTGATAAATGGTGGTGACGATTACCACTTTATTCGAATTTTATTTATCATACTGCTTTTGCGGTAAAAAAAAATCGGGAGGTCCAGAATATTGTGAGATATTTTGCAAACAAAACGCTTCAATTTACGTGATGAACGTACAAAATTTGAAAAGGAAATATTTTTTTTTTTGCTTTGACATTATAAAATAAATACCTCACGCCCCACTATGTGTCTTAAGCTTTAATGCCATGATTGCATACAAGCAAACATCTTTATATGTTATGCAAACTTCACATTTAGAGGATATAAATGTGTTATAACAATAAGGTTGTTAAATGAATTATAATCATGCTACCAAAATTGTGAATTAATTTATTTTTAATAAAGCCATTATGAATATACAAATTACAATTTTTTTCGTTAGATATATTAACATGTTTTCAGAATTGAATAGAACTGATTGTGTTTGGCACTGTTTTACACTTACAGGTAATTGTAAAGAATGGTACTTTCAGGTGATAACACGATGAGAAAACGTCCGTTTGAACGTATCGGTTGCCGCTTGCTTTACAAATTTTAAATTGCTCTCACGTTTGCATTATTTCACTTCGCATTTGGATGTTTCCTGTTTATCTTTTTGCAGATTTCATTGACTATTATCCTGAAGATGACCAATTTGGGTTGAATTCGACAGTGTTAATAAAAGATAATTTCTGTTGTTGAAATTTAATCTATAAGTATATTATAATTACCAACTTGAGTCATTTTATTAATGTTTTAACTAAACAGTGTTTGAAGCATGGTTTACATCGAAATCCTGGTGCTGAAAAGCGGCGTGCATGTAATTGGTGCGCTAAAATCAACTCGAGTGCCACGCTATATATTTTCGTAAAAGTAATATTCAGATACATGAAGGTATGGGAAATCTTAAGCTACACGTAAATAAGAGCGTAAAGGTTCGGCAGTGTTTGTCGTTTTACGGCGAGTAGAATTAGGGTACTGGAAGGTGAGCGGAAAGACGAGTGCCTAACGATACGTGGTTATCGCACTATTATATCCTTAGAATAGAATTTTAACTTGAATATAGTACATGTTCCAGATCATGTGAGTAGGCATGCGGCGATTTTGCCCTAGGAAAAAATTCCGGGAGTAGATGAAATACTGAGAAATGTGTGTGACGGCGGATAGGTATTAATTACAGATGTGCAGATCCAAGGGGTCGCCACCTACGTGGCCACACCCATGGCAGAAAAGCATACGGCAGGGAGTAGATGGCAGAAAGGCATTAGGTAGACGATCATCATGGTATATAACAGAAGGTTAGGTCTTTTTAGCCATTGATAATACAAATGCTGACCAGTACATCGTAGCGTACTTACAAGATGACAGACACAACATAATCGGTGCAAGATGGTGGACGCACCAGTGGCGGCAGCAAGATGGGCATAATTGCATATTCGCAAGCTCCGTCCATCCGGACCCGTTTAAGCTGTTTCTAAGCCTCTTAAAGCTGTTTCCAGACTTGTTTAAGCTGTTGCGGAGATGTTTCCGAGCCGCCATCTGTTACGATGTATTGCTCAGCGTCTGTATTATCGATGACCCCTCGTTACATGTATGTATGTACAATTATCTGTACACCGATCACAGAAGCAATAAGGAATGACAGTATATGGTGTGGACCTGGTAGATACCTCATAAGTTTGCCAAATCATTCTCATAAGAAGCCAGTATGACAGATTATTGAAACAGATTGTATAAAATATGAGGTGATTGGAAACTGTAATTTCTCATCATTACAAAATGAAGATTTACGTTTTATTGATTATTATTGATGTGATATTGATATTATGTATGCATATGTGCCTCTATATCAGTAGCCCTATGATGCTTCACGAAATTAGCAGATACGTGTTTATTCGTCTCATGAGAATGGGTTCGTGTTGCCTACTGGTTTCCCCGAGAGTCGACAAAACATGAGTCTGTTTAGTCTCTGCTAATTTCCTTAAGCGCATGTAAAGTGTACTCGTTCCTGCAGGCTTACTAAGAATATTAAGTAGATGCGAATGAACAACTCGTACTAAAACAAATTGATCCATGAAGATCCACACAGGTAACTATTTTTTAGGTATTGTATTCTTCCTAAGGCCTAACTATTGGTTATTAATTGCACAATTAAAAATTGGAAGTTACACTAATACGAATACATTCAAATGGATGTATTTCTCAATTACTTAACCGAATAATTTTTAATTGGGATATAGTTGTTTTTGTGCACAGTTTTATCAATTAAAATACAAAATGAATTTAAAATGCGCCTTACACAAAATTGAATTTCTTTTCGGTTCTCTATAAATATAAAGCATACATGGAAGGCAAACAACATAGCACCTGTAGCGTTTTGAAAGTTGCATCTAAGAAACTGGATATGCTTTCTTTAGGTTCCCTGTATGTGTTTATGAGTTGGGTTAGGACCTTTGGCAATTTTAACCGGAAAGGGTCACGAATTATACTTCTCGCGACACCAGAAATTGAAAATTTTAAAAAATTTTGGGTGTAACTAAAGCTTTCAGAGGAGGTATTTATCTTTCAAAAGGATAGGTCGAATCCCATAGATCACTTATATACCATGGCGTTCAAAAGTAATGACTCAAGATTTAAACGGAAACTCGTAGCGTATTCTACTCGCTGAGGAAGAGCGAGTGTATTGCTTTTACTATCATATCTATATGTTAAAAAAGGAAACATATGCTGCCCCAGAGTACCCAATGGAATACTCTGATGTGATAAGCACCTGTATACACATTATGGTCTAGGTGACGACGTAAGAAAATAAAATAAATCGGGAAATACCTACGCAAAAATTGTAATAATAAGAAGGGCTTTGAACATATGGTTTAATTCAGATCGTTCAGGATTGTAATCGTACAAGAATTCGCGTTCCTAATTAGGAGTTGTCGACGTCCGGTAAGACAACTTTTTAACTTACTCGACCGTGCGTTAAAATTCGTAGAGCATGCGTATGTATTCAAGTTTGTATTTTTAAACAATTCCGAAGGATAGTTTTGCAAATCACAACCAACATATGAAATTTGTTTGTCTAGTTTATATTTGAACATACGAAATGAGTCGGAATCCCACCAATTCAATAATATCGTCGCATTCCCACAATTTAGTATTAAATGAGAATGGAGGTTTGATCATCAGATATTTTTCTACAAAAAATCAATAAAGCAGATACACACTTCTTTCCATGAGAAGTGTGTATACATACAAGGGCGAAGCTAAGTAAAAATGTCTGAAATAAGGTGTTGGGTCACTTTTCCGCGCAGTTATTGCAGAAATAAAAAATTGTATCTATGAGGGTGAGATGGCGCTCGTAGTATCGAAAATCGTTTGTTTCTAGTAAGGATCATTAGTTACTAGACAGTTTGCAAAATTTCGGTTATATCCATCACACGGTTTCATTTTTATTGTCGATTTAAGCAAAGAATTTCTACTTATGTAGAAAAATGGAAAAAAAAGGGAGTTTCGAGCGGTGATTAAACACATATTTAAAAGGCTTAACACCGAAAGAGACCAAATTTGAGTCGGATAACGTCCATGGCACTTCTGCTCCTGTGTTAGTAACTGTTGGATAAACATGGAGTTTAAACATGGCCGTACATCCACAAAAGGTGAACATCGTTTTGGACGACGAGTTGAAGTGACTACCCTCGAAGTGATTGACAAGATCTACAATATAGTTTTGAGTGATCGACGAATCAAAGTGCGCGAAATAGTTGAAGCCACAGGCATATCTCAAGGTACAGTGTTTTCAAATTTGCAATTTTGGCAAAATGGGTGCCGCGTTTGCTCTCGGTGGAGACTAAAATCAATCGTGTGGTTCACTCTGACGCTATTTTGATGCTTTCCTGTTGCAATGCTGACAAGTTTCTCCATCGATACATAACTATGGACGAAACATGGATACACTACTACACTCCGGAGACAAAAGAACAGTTAAAATAGTGGGTTTTTCAAGGCGAACGGAGACCAAGACGGTGAAATCGGCCGGCGAGGTGATGGCCTCTGTTTTTTGGGATGCACGCGGAATCATTTACACCGATTACTTGGAAAAAGGACAAACAATCACTGGGAAGTATTGAGCATCGTTATTGTACCGGTTGAGCGAAGAAATCGAGAAAAAATGTCCTCATGTGAAAAAGGAAAAGATCCTCTTCCATAAAGACAAATGCACGGGTGCATACCTGCTGATGGCGAAAATTATGGAATTAAAGTTCGAATTAGTTCACCGGATTGGATCCCTAGTGACTTCTTTTCATTTCAAATTTGAAAAAATGGCTCGAATGAGAAAGTCAAACAGATGCCCACTTTAAGGACCTTCTGAAATCTTACTTTTAGGGGGGCTTAAAGAAACGCTTGGAAAAGTGTATAGAATTAAATGGAGATTATGTTAAAAAATAAGTAATGATCTACAGAAAATATTTTGTTTTTCCTTTTCCAAGGACTTATTGAACGACCCTCGTATTTTACCATGTAATAGGTCAAGATCCTGCTCAAAAACCTGGTTACGTTTATGCGTATGTACTTACAACTTATCTTTGTAATTTTGTTATCTTTACGGTGCTTGAATATACCATTTTATCCTTAACAAAAATAAAATCTTATTATTCTACTATTTCTGCTCCTGGTCGAATACAGGTTCAATACGCGTAAAATTGTCTTATTTCTCGAGTGAACCTGCACTCTGAGTATCGGTTTTGCGAAAAAGTACAAACTTCATTCTCTTTTTTTCTTCATCAAATATAAATTCCTAAGTTGCACTTGGGCACAAGGTGTATGTCAGATCTACAGTCTGAACAACATACAGTTATTCACGCAAATAACAAAGAAATATCCCTCTAATATTCGAAATTGTTAAGCGCACAAATTATGTAAAACAATTTTTAAAAATGGGTATGGTTGCAGTCGAACTCTATACGTCTACAGCGTACCAAGAATGGACCCGTACACATGTAGCACTGAGGCAAATTTGCTACCAATTGTCACCTGTTAATATTTTGATAAATATAACGTATTCGTTAAATACGTTTGAAAGTTGTTTAGCTTTGTGTGTGGATCCGTTTGTTATTGTTAGTTTATTGTATTCGTTTAGAATTTAAATCAGTATTTTTCAGTACCAGCTTAATTGAATTGGTTTAGGTTAAAGGTGAGTAGAATAATGTAGGAAAAGGATTAAATTGCATGGTTAGATACAAAGTTAAATGGAATTGTCGACGACGACGGAAATAAACATATTCGAATTTTAAAAATTGATGCAAAATGTACAATGTATTTCAAATGGTGGCCTCATTCAAGAAAGGCACAAAAAAAAGTACATTCCACTAAAGAATGTAGGTTTTTGGGGGGCGTAATGCTAAATAATTAATATTGTCTGTTATAGCAGAATACCTGCTCAGAACTTGCAATATTTGCTTCCTTTCTTTGTTATTTGCGTATATTACTTTAAGTGGTTCAGCCTGTTCATGAAAAACATCCTATATATGTATAAAATTAAAAATAAAGATGCTGCTATATTTTTATTATGCTATATTTACATGATAAAAATGAACTCAAACAAGCAGTATTTGCGTAATCTCTAACTGGTTACTGCATTTTAAATAGTTGTCACGTCTCTTGTATTTTTGATACCTGGAGACCGAGAATGACAATATAACGAGTAAAAATATACATACTTCTTAAATATGTACAAAAAATATATTTATTGCATGCATAAAATAATTTATAAACATCTTATAATATAGACAGTGTAAACATATACACCTTAGATTTTGGTCTGATCTGCTAATAAAAAGCTTAAAGATTCAGCACACATGTTTCACTTTCACTAGCAGAATCATTTTCACAAGCAATGTTTCTTTTGTTCTGGTATAACAACATTATCATATATGTAGCATTACTTATCTTACTATACATTTTTACTAGCTATAAAAGAATATATGAACGTACGACACCGACAATACGCGACTATTTACGTTGTTTGTTATATGGATAAGTTCTACAGATAGCTTTACCCTGACAAGAAAATTGTCGATAGCACGTGGCTCGTTGTCAATTAGCACACATACATCTCATCTAATAATTCCATACATTTACATATTGTTTAATAAAATCCGCTCCGAAATCATATTCATTTTTCAAGATCCAAGGGAACAGAGGTACATACATTTTAGAAAATAATATCTAGCAAAACTGTATCAACTCCTTCTATGCTGTTTTACATTTATCAATTTATTGATCAATTACTAGAACTAGATGCTGTGATTTCAAGCTGTGTTTTTAAATTTGTCAATTTCTAGTTAAATTTTAACTTCTAATTTTAATTTTATTTAACATTTGTTAATAAATTATTCAATTATAAGAACTTGGCCAAGTTGTGGAAATTGTTGAATTAGGGCACGTTCTATTTTTGCTTCAATTTTCTAGGTGAGATTACCAGTATTGTCGTGCATTTGTTGTCGAAGATGATATTTAACTACTGCAAAATTCTCCTTATGTGAAATTTAAAATCGCGCTACTGAATTCGGCGTATACTCTTCTTACTCCTGCTCTAAACTGCGTGTAACAACTTTCATATAACTGCATGCAGGTCCAACGAATACATATTTTTGCACTGGTTACTCGGAGTAGTTAGTGTAGGCCGAGCGAACAAACTTCGTATCACACGAGTATAGATTGCGATTTTGTATATACAATTACAAGGAAAAAGTTAATAAGCCAAAGAAGGCGAATAACAAATTTGAGAATAGTTACAAAATCAAAACTATTAAGAAGATGGTAGCTTAGATAGTGAACGAAACCAAAAAAATGCAATTTAACATTAGTTACATCAGAATTTGCAACAGATCCCGAACAGTTTAAAAAGTAACTTCGAGTGGGTGAAGATTCTTAAAATAATTACAGTAGTTTATCTGCGAAAGAAAAGTTAATAACTACTTTAAGATTTCTTGCAACAGGTGAAGCATATAGATCTCATGTACCTAGTACCTAGTACCATATTTTGTATAGGAGTTATCTATAATATCCCTGGTGACGTTATTATTAGACGCAATTTATTACAGATGTAGTAAACAATATACATACTAGCCGAAAACATGCGAAACCTTTCCTAGAGAGATAAATTGCCACCTTCAATATCTAAAGTGTTTTTTCCTTTTTATGTTAATTTCCGCAAATTTATTGATAAGTGTAACATATAGTGAACATATGGACTAAGTTCTTATTTAAAATTCAGAAACTGAACAAATTTTAAATTTTAATATTACTAATAGACCTAAAGCAAAAACAAGTTGTAATAAAGAACTAGAATAAATTAACAATTGTAAAAACATGGGCTAGTGACTGACAGCGATGCCCGGTATTCCTTTTGTAATTTGTAATATGAACACTCACTTTGGAAAAATTATATCATTTTGTAATGTTTTACAATTTTGACAGCATTTCCATTCTACGAGAATTTAGTGTATTCGATCTTTGTCCAGGCTGTATCATAGGAATATGAGTCGAAGGAAAGCAGTTAGAGATTAATATAATTTGCTGAGATTGGTCTCAAATGTACTGTTTCGGAAGAAAATGAGTCAAAGTGTTCATTAAGTCCACTTTTAACCTAGGGCCGCTCGCCCTTCGTACTATATAATTTGAAAATTCAATTATCCATAAAAAAAAACTTGTAGGATTTAATGAGGTTCCCTATAAGGTGGTATTCATCGTGGGACAAATTTAATGTCTCGAAATGCTACACACCTCCACATGCAAGACTTTTCAATATAAATTCGATTATTCAAACTATGTCGATTTAAAAGGTGTGAAAACATTTCAATTGAAATTATATTAATACATTTTCGCCTCGCATGCTTATAACTGAACTTAACTAGGACACATATTTCTTAACTTCATATGTGAATTGAATTTTTACGGCACATGTCTTACAACATACTCTACAATAAGAATACGCTGCGCTACTGTACGACGTCAAAATGATCCACCTTTATTTATTAACAGATGGGACAGCCTACAAACAGAAATATGGGCTACAAATACAGAACATAATATGCATTGCGTCGTAACCGTAATACGAGGGAAACCCTAAAAATTTCCGAAATTGACCCCAAGGTGGCCGCATATTGTCTTAAACTTTGACATTTAGTGACAAAAAAACAGTCGGCCACGTAGTTTAGTATTAATGGCATTTCAAAGAAATCAATTTTGTGAAAAAATGGGGACTTCTCGTGAACATTTTCGTGCGATGATTTTTTACGATTTAAAAAGTGGCTTAACTCAACAATATTGTATCGATCAACTTAATTCTGCTTTTGGTGATGAAGCACCATCCAAGACCACAGTTTATGTCTGGTTTGCAGAATTTTCCGTGGACGAACTAGTATCAGTGACGAATTTCCTGAAAGTCGTCCATCAACTCCTGTTGTTCCAGCAAACATCAATGTTGTGCGATAAATGGTTGAAGCAAATCGTCATGTGATATATCGGGAGATAGAGGCATCCTTGGGCATTGGTAAAAGTCAAATACATACGATTTTACATGAGCATTTAGTAGTGAAGGGTCGTTATATTCCACACAATGTAACCAAAGCTCATAAAATGGCTCGTGTGAGTTGGTGCTTCTGTCAACCTATGTAGTATCGTAATAGGTAACGAAATCTGGATATATTCATACGAACCAGAAACAAAGCAACAATCTACTGTTTGGGTGTTCCTAAGTGAACCAAAACCAACAAAAGTTGTTCGTTCACGCGTTTCAAAAAAAATTTGCTTTCTTTCTTCCGTAAAACTGGGCCTGTTGCTACCGTTGCTCTTGAGGATCGAAAAACAGTAAACGCTGATTGGTATATAACAATTTGTTTGCCTCAAAGTCTTCAATCAAATCAGAAAAAAAACAGCAGACATTATCGCATCATCCTTCACTACGACAACGCCAGCTGTTACACAGTATATGGGACAATCAATCATTTAAAGGAGAATAACCATAAATTAATGACTTATTGTTCGTATTCGCCTGATTTATTACCTAAAGACTTCTTCCCGTTCCCTTTTGTTAAAAACAAATTGCGTTGTGAGCAGATTTCGACACTGGTTGCGGCCGCATTTAAAAGGAATGTTTCTGAGATATCCTCTTGTGATTGGAGTAAATGTTTCGACAACTTCGAATGCAAAAGTGCTTAAAACTTAAAGGCGAATACTTGAGAAACAATAAAGAGTTTTCTGAAAATGTTTTGAGTTCCCCTCGTATAACGCTCCTTATAAATGATTTATAATGTATTTAATTGATTTTTAAAATTGACGCGACGAACATGATTGAGGATTATGGGAATGTCATGATGCTAATAACTAACATAACAGAGCGTGTTCAGATTAATCCAACGCTAACGCCGAAAACGCTCCTGTCAAGTTCGCAAAGAAAATTTTAATGAAATGGCATTCGGTCAAAACAAAACCAACCGGCCATAAATAAAAGATATTCTAGGGCCCAGCATTAAATCCTTTAAGTACTGTTTTGAAAGAATACGACAGCACAATCATTGAGAAGGAAAATATTCAATAGGAAACGTTTGGCATTTATGCGATTAAATTAATGTGATTAGTTAACACAACCTGTAAAAAAAGGTGGTGGTGGTAAAACGAATGACCTAAAATCTTCCAAACACGTATATATTTTGTATTCGAACAATCCAGACTAATAAACATCTTTAAGTTATTGGTAGTTCAAATGTAAATTATAATTAGCAAGATTATACATTTAAGTGTACCACATACATTGGTGTTACTACAATAGCTATAGTATTTCCTAGCGAATTATACAATTAATTAAATTATTTATTATCTATTACAATGTAACCTATGCATGTCTCGTAAAAGATTGAGGATTAAGTAATAGATGTACATATAATAACATTTAGTACAAGGAACCTCTTACATATTAGGCTCAGTTTTGTTTGCTTGCCTATTGTATGGAGGCGTTTCCTCTTCACCAGGCGTTCGTAATTTGCTATGGAAAGCTTGGTATATTGAAAAGTTATATTAAAAGTGGAATGCAATTTTGCGACATATGTAATTTATCTAAAAATGAAAATAATAATTGACACATTCACTTTATATATGATGGTATAAACACGAACAGCATATATTTAGCCTATTTGACACTAAACATTTTTTAACAAAGATAACAACAGTAGTTTTCCCCTAAAGTATTTCACGCAAAAGTTCAAATACTTTAAGAACCATACATTTGTGCAGAACCTTACTAACTTTAACTTTTAATGCCTTATCAAGTATTTTCTCGTTATTCAAAAGAGGCCACGGATTAGGATAGTATGTTGTGTTTAATCAGTCTTTTTTCAGACCAATGCAGGCAATAAGCTATCTGTCTCACTTACCTCGGATGTGTAGAATATATTGAATGAGAATTAAACAAAACATTATCATGTCGCATATACGCAAAACAATTACAGGTATATGAAAGACGAAGATGATTATGGAGGAATGTGCTGCATTCAATTCTCTATTTAACTAAATGTACAACAGCTATTTGTTTTTCGTGCTGTTTTGTAAAATGCTTTTGATTGTATTGTTAGGTCTTCTGATTTTGAAACTAAATCGTCCAATTTTTCACCTCTTTGCAGAACAGCTTGTATCGTGTTATGCTAAAAAAGACAACAATTACAAATATAATAAACAACAACAAATAACAATAAAACAAAGTATACAAGGTGGGCAATAATGTAAAGTTATTAACAGTGTAACATTTTAAACAAGATTTAGCGATAATTGAGTGAAGGCTTTCGCGGCTATCTTATATTGAAATATTTTTCGTTCTTAAGTACGTTTGTGCAACAAACTCAGCAAAACTTAAAAGACACTACTTCAAAACAAAACTTTGGCGATAGTTATTAATGCTTATTCATTTGTTTCATGTTTAGAATAAATTAAATTTTCATTTTGACTTTGTTCCAATCTGCAACTTAAAACAATTGCAGAAGTACGCCGTTTGAATGGTATAATTCATGAATTACAATTTCCGAAACTCTTGGTTCACAGCTCAAAGCCTACATAATTAGTAGTTTGGATGCTGTTTTAAACGGTTCTAATAGTCCCTGCGGAAGAATAACTACGTTCGTTTGAAATTAGTAGAAAGTAAAATGGATATAGTTCTTAAAATTAAGGTTTGTAATTAGAATATGCCAATCGATAAACGTAACGTATCGGGTGTCTTGGGTTAATTCTACGAGACCGATAAATTCAGCTTTACTTCCTTACTTACGTATTAAACGTTAAGGAATTAAAATATGAAAACTGAAAAAAAAGGAGTAGCTGCTGCTTATGTTCAATACAGACGGAAAAAGTATAAAGAGAGCAATAACCAGATAATTATGGGTTCATTTACTCGAAACGGGAAGAAATACGGTAGCAACTGTACATTATTTGAGAAGTTAAGGTGTGATAGGGCTTTTCTAGCACTAAAATCACTTCGGCGGTGATTTTGCCGCCCTGCAACCGCATGTTCGGTGAAGAAGTTGACTACGCACCATCCTCGTTAAAACATTTTGTCATATTGCATGTGAAGGTCTGGCTGCACGGTTCGTGGTTCGGGAAACCACGCAACTGGTCCTTTTAATTAAAGGTTTGTCAGTTGAATTGAAAATGTTAAAACAGTCCATGGGATTCGACATTCGCAGGCTCGTCATTATTTAGGAACCTTGATAATTTAGTTAAATTCATAACACAACGACTCAATAAACTACAACAGGTGGTTTTTTATGTGCCGTTAATAGTGACATATTTTTGTAAATTAAAAAAGAACTAAATAAATGTAAAAAGAGATGATGGGTAGTATCACACATGAGGAACAGAGTACATGTTTAGTACTTCTTTAGGAGTACGTATTTTCGAAAACTAGTGCATTTTTGTATACGTACCAAATTCGACCGAGCTACTCAACTGATTTTCAATAAGAAATGTGTGACTTCGTCTAGCCATTGCGTAACATATCGAATTAATATTCGACGAAACCATTAACTATTCGGTTACACGATCCGCGCTTTGGAGAACCACGGAATTGGTCAGTTGAATTGAAGGTTCGTCAGTTGACGAGCTGAAAGTGTCAAAACGGTCGAAAAAACTTAACACAGATTCGTCAGTGTTCCGGAACCTTAATAATTCGATTCAACTCTTGACGCTATAGATACAAGACAACGAGCTATAGCAGCTGCTTCTTTTTGCGTCGTCTATGACCTATTTTTGCAAAAGAAAGTAAACAGACGTAAACACGGTCCATGATGTGAGGGTTTGTCATGCCAAGTCGAATCATAGACCGTGTAACCGGTTCCTAATAAGGGCTAGGTGAGCTGTTGAACCACACATTATTAAAAGCTTTATTCGAATTAGACGAACGCGTGCTTGTTTAAAAGAGCATTTAGTATTGATTTAAATATCACAATGAATGTGAGCAGCTACTCAATGGATATACTAGATAGCATTATTTCTAACTTTGTAAGCGTTTCTTATTTTTGTTGTTAAACAATTCAAATGCGAGGATGTACCTTTTTAGGTTGTTTTTGGATAACTAAAAAAGTGATGTTTTTATTTTTCAAGCACAAACAATTTTAAGTGCAAACCTCGAAAGAGTAGGTAGAAAAACAGCTTCACTGTATTTTGCAACTAAAATATAAATTAAAAAAAATATAATGGCATGAGCGGTTTAGTTCAAAGAACTAGAACGAATTGCTAGAAAGTAAAAACTCATCTAGTTTTTCTCTTTTTACGCACGTTTTTATAATTAAAAGTGTAAGCAGCAAACTTAAATCACCAGTAGCGACAAAATAAGTTAACTTTTTTAGGAAATATAGTTGTCACAACTAACTAATCACTTCCGTGGCATGTTACTATACAGCGTTGCTTAAAGTGTATTTCTTTAAGAATACAGACCACGAGCTCGACCAAGGCATCCTGGAACTGATAAATCAAAGCAGGGATTCCGAGCATTCGATATCAGCTAATGTGATAACATCTCGTCTTCGAAGTATTGGGTATTATGGAGTATACTACTCTTTTGCAAGTTTACAACGATTTGTATAAAACTATCTTTGTTTGGAACCAGCACTGTTGCCTTGCCTTTTGGAGTATTTCTCCTCGGAAGATTACTGATCATCTGATGTCAGTCTTGGCTCTTCCTTTGTTTTATTATGTTTTATTTTCACAATTTTGCTTTATATATATATATATATATATATGAATGAGCAAATCAGTTGTTTATAAAAACTACTACATCTTTTAGTTGTAGTGATTGTCGTAGGTAGAAAGAATTATGAATAATCATCAATATAAAAATCTTGAAACCAATTTTTAATCATTTTCTATGCAAAGATATTAAAGATGCTCACGATGAGGTTTGTGCTGGAGAGTATAAAAAATGATTTCTCAATCGATTACTACCAAATTTATCAGGAAACACGGTAATAATTGTCAACAATAGTATCACAATTGCACGGCAGAGCAGATTCCTACCATACCTACAAAGAATAATGATATATTCCTTTGGTTAAGAAAAAAATATTTCCGTCGAAGGATGTTAAGGCGTGATTTCTTAAAGATTGTTTCTACAGAAAAACGAATATATATTCGACGAAGCAACTATTGAAATAAGACGTAGCTTGTTGTACGTTTGCCACTTTACTACTATGTGTTAAACTAGATTCAGATTGTATCAGAGCAAGGGAAGTTAAACTTAAACGAAATGCAGGATTACCCAATTTCTTACATTTACCGGATTAATTTTCATCATTCGTTAGAGTGTAAACAAATGGATATCTCGGAATAATAAAGAGTGCTTGTTTTATTTAAGATTGACATGTGAAATTATATTGCAAATATACCTGTTTGAATTCTTCCACACCTGCCTTATAAATATATTAGTCTCTGAAGAAATAAACAACATTTAGCTACTTTGCTTGCGATTGTCTTATGATTATGAATATAATTTTGGTAGATTAGTATTGCATAACATCGTTCTGGAGGTGCTCGTCTCATAAAATACTCTATTTTATTTTTTGTTGTATGCAAAATATTACTTATTATTATTAGGTACATGTTTCAAGACACGCGTCGCCAGGGTACCTTTAGGAGTGTGAACTTTGCTTTATAATACAAGGCTGGGTTCTAACTATTGTACCTATTGCCACGTGAATTCGCATTTGTATACTTTCTACAAATTATATAAGCAATTTTAGGTCCATCGATGTTTTCTATATCGATATAAAAAATACTATGTTAATGCAGACCGATTGTTTTGCACGTGTGTCCTTGGTGTTGTGGAACTCGAGCGACTCTCGCTTGCCGTGCACATGATTTTCGTGCGGAGTATGCATTTTGCGGGACTGTCTGACATTAGGGATGGACATCGTACACAAAATTTAAATCCAGAGGCCGATGAATTGATAGAAGAACATTAAAACAAGAATAGTGAAGTAACAGAGTAAAATAGGAGATAAACATCATAAGCCATAAAATCTAATTCCGTGCAGCTTAGAGCAACTATTTTCATTTTTCGTATTTGTCTTCGACGATAGGAACTCAAAATCCTTTTCTTACTCAAAGTAGAGTTGCCCACACTCCGCTACATACTGTGCACACGAATAACAAAATAGCCAACTTATAATGGCATACGCGTCCCAAACGTACTCGAAAATATTATAAAATAAGTGAATTAAAAAATAGTCAATAAAAAGCATTCCTTAAAAATCATATGTAGTTGATAGAACTGTCGAATGAAAGTAGTAGTAGCTATTCCTTTAAAAGGAATAAATGACAAAAGTATTATTTTACAATACTTATTATTATTATTATTTTTAAGTAACTAATTACAACTACTGTTTGCATTCAGTAGTAAAATAAGAAAATGCTATCAACTACTACTTTCATTTGATAGTTCTATCGACTGCTATTTTAACGATTTTTAAGTAGTGTTCACATAAGGTAAGGCGAAATTATACACACGTCAAACTTATATTCTACGTTTGGTTTTTGAAGGGAGTCCTCTGTATGTTATTGCATTTTTAAATGCCCCTTTCTTGTCCCAATAGTATGGAAAGCTAACATTTTGTGATGATGTAATAAGCATGGCAGAGTATCTTTCAAAAATGTTTCCGTATATACAGGACGATCGATAAGAAGCGGTCCGGGCACTTACATCGTTATTTGGAATGAAATACCTTGTGTATTATGACGTATTCGGTTTATCCATCTAGAAATAAACCAATATAATATCGATTCGAGATGTCTATCTTATGATATATTTATTTCCTTCAAAGAATCCGAGATGCAAGTACATTTTAGAGTAAGTTTCTACAGTATCAAATTACAGTATATTCTACACACTTGGGGTATTTACAGTGAAATGCGAGTTCTGCGTTTGGATACTGCATTCAAGTGGTTCCTGTCATTAATATTGTTTGGTTACCATGACAACAGTAAACAAAATATACTGACATTGTTGTTCTTAAGTGTTGGTTCAAAATGTTTATCTTAAGTAGCTACTTACGAGAAGAATTACTTAAAAGAATTGATGCATATGATTTACATATGAAGTTGAGGTTAACACAGGCATTCTGGAGTATAACACTTAGTATACTAAGGAAAGTGCAGAACAGCTTTTACAAAGAATTGTGTAAGTATATCCTTGTAGTTGTGGACATCCTCAGTTGGGGTGACACAGCTTATACATCTTATTAGCTAAAATACACCATTTCTTTCACTTTCGCCTAAAATATAAATTATACCTATTATCGAACTCTTCCATAATTAGGATCGAAATTTTGAATCAAGCATCTAAGATCACTAAGGTCAGTAGCTTTGGTTAATGATTATTGTTGTATTGGTGTTAGTACTGTTTCATAACCATAAACAGTGCTAACACCAAAAACCATTTGGATGCAATACCGTAAATTATTTTTTATTCTCCGTATTCTACTATGGGTAATACTTAGGGTTCCCATTTCATAGGATTACAAAAACCAATGCAACTTTGCCAAATTTTCATTGGCTACTTCAATTGCCATTTGAGATTGTTCAAAGCTATTGGACATTTGATTGAATTTAGACAATTTGTAAGTTAGATAGATCAATACGTTTAAAACAACATTATCTGTAATGTATTTTCAGAATTATAGAACAATTTAAATAAATTCATGCAAAATATGTATTTATATACTAGGCATGGATATTACTCACTAATATAATTGTAGTTTCATCCAAATCTTCTTGAATTTTTGTCATGGCATCTGCTTCTCGTGGATTTTGGTATTTAGCTAGATAGGTATTTAGTTGTGGAAAAACGACATCTTTCTCCGTTATCAGAGTCCATGAAGACGGTGGTATCTTTTGAGTAAACTCATCTAATATCTTTGTTATTAACGTATGAGAAACACGTGATGGGTATTCATGATCAGATATAACAATGCCTGCTAAGTTGTCAGCTCTAACGTAAACATGGCACATATATTCTACAAATATAATAATAAGCACACCGATTTTGAATTTATATTACATCCTACCCCCTTCTTTTACAGATTGTCGCGATGCTGGTGGTGTTCTTTCTACGATAGTTTTACTAACAAAACCCATAAATTCTTGAACAGATCCTCTTTGGAATAAACTAAAACTTTGTAAGTCATAGGCTGATTTTAATCGCACCGCACTAGTGTTATTTTTGTAGAGAACGTTTAAACAATATAACTTAACCATTCTATTTGGACAAGATCTTAACTTAGTACTATATTTGTTTTATAAAAAAACTAACGAAAACGTGTAATTTACACAATGCTTTTCCAAACTTGAACACGTCAAATTGTTACATTTATAAAATGAAATGTCAAAAGCGTAAGATGAGAAGGCACTTAAACAAGGAAACCTACATTGATAAAATGCTTTCTATAAGCTCGCACGCATCTGGTTGGCGCATATTGTCACAGATTAGTAGTGATGGCCAAGGGAGGTGTAACTATTGTGTCCATGCAGCGACTAGACAGACTCGTGTCTATTCGTGTCATAAGAAAGGGTTCGTGTTGCCTACTGGTTTTCCCGAGAGTCGACGAAACACGAGTCTCTCTAGTCCCCGCAAAAAAAAAACAATTTCACCTGCCTTTATCATCTCTATAGATTAGATATACAGATACCTCTCAAAAATTATTTCAAGCGCATGCGTGAAATCGCCATGTTGTAAATTGGGTTATCAAAATGTTTACATTTCGAATTGGGTATTAGTTAGTATTAGTTAGTACAACGAACAATTTAGAAAAATATATTATAGTTAATTCCAAATATATCATGGTTAATATGGTTACTTTTAAGATACTTTTGCTTGTAATTACACATATGATGCCAACCAAATAATACTTATTTGATATTATGATTTATGTTTCTTCATAAAGGGACCCAGATGCAGCAAATATAAAAAAAAAGGCAATTTGTAAGTCGTAAGTAGTAGGTCGGCCCTTTACATTTCAAAAGATGATAGCATCATGGAAAACGTTACTCAAATCAAAGCAAATGTATTAGTTCTCCTAAGGTCAAAAGGAAACTTATGTTAGCTTGATTGATAACAGTTGTATTGTATGTGAGTATACAACCAACTATCTGCCAAATAACAAACAATGTGTAAAACTACAAAAAAAAAACAAAATTCTACAACTTCAATTATATAGAATATTAATAGTAATTTACTTTTAAAGTACAAAAATCCTAAAAAATAGGCTGTTAATTGGTTACTTGAAGAGCCCAACAAAAATGCACAGTACAGCCATTTATAGCAAGAATTAGGGATTTTCTGTATTTGTTTTGTCTTGCTTACTAGTACTTTTACGTTGGTGTCCCTGACACCAACTACCAACTGACAATCAAACGACTGCATCAACCAAACACAACCTCACCATCAGTGACCACATAACCTATAATCATTTATTGTAAATTGATGTGCGTTGTGGCACGGTTAGTAGTTACTCGGGGTTCTGTATTATTGAGAGATAAATATATACTTAGTAGACTTAAAACAGCTTTGTGAATATCCGTATTTAAACACAGTTACAACTAATGAAACACAATTGAGGCCAACATAATTATATACTTAAAAACATGCAAGTTAGTGATCCTAATAATGTGAAAATCTATAATTTGAGTGTTGGGAAATCGTTACCAGACGTAAGTAATTAAAAAATAGTTTAGTAACTTTCTGTTAATTTCTAATTTTATTAGTGGCTATCAGAGAGGAAACGCCGGGCGTTACTAAAGAAAGATGTAGATATTAGGAGGAGAATTGAATTAATTCAAGACTTTGATATGCCAGGGTTGAGTACTTCTGTTAAGATGTCAAGGGATGGACAATATATAATGGCGACTGGAATATATAAACCTAGGATTAAATGCTTCGATGTAAACAATTTGTCATTAAAATTTGAAAGATGCTTTGATTCAGAGTGTGTAACATTTGAAATATTAAGTGATGATTATAGTAAGGTTAGATATTTTATAAAATCATGTACAGGGTAAGAATTTTATTGATGTATTTTTCTTATAGATGGTATTTTTGCAATGCGATCGTTATATTGAATTTCATGCAGCACATGGACGTTATTATAGATTAAGAATACCGAAATTTGGAAGAGATATGAAATATCATTATTCATCATGTGATTTATTTATAGTTGGAGCTTCATCTGATATTTACAGGCTTAATTTAGAGAGGGGTCAGTTTTTGGCACCTTTTGTTAGTAACTGTTCTGTTGTCAATAGATGTGCTATAAATGATATTCATCACTTACTTGTATGTGGTACCCAAGAAGGGAAAGTAGAAGCATGGGATCCAAGGAGTAAAGAATTGGCGGGTACTTTAGATTGTGCATTTAACTGCATTAATGAATATAACGAGTAAGTAATTCGATATATTTGATACATTGGCGTTATATAAATCAATATTTTGGACATTTTAAAATGTATTTATTAACACATGGTTTGGTTATTCAGGTTTTTGTATGATGAAGTCAAAATCACATTACTTTTAGTTGTTTTTAGATATATATTTATTTAATTCCCTAGTGACCTGCAGATCTGACTTATCTATTTCCAGCTTAAATATTTTCCCTTCAGTGAGTGCTTTAAATTTTAATGGAGGCTTAGAATTAGGTGTAGGATTAGCTACAGGTCAAGTGGCTCTGTATGATATAAGATCAAATAAGCCATTTTATATAAAGGATCATATGTATGGATTACCTATTAAGGATGTAGATTTTCACCATAAAATGGATTTAGTTTATTCCATGGATGGTTCAACCTTGAAAATGTGGGACAAAAATAATGTAAGTATAGTTGATTGTATAGTGAAAATTATTTCACGTACCAAAATTGTGTACCAATACAAGTGAATTCATAAACATTATTTACACAGGTATCATTGTTTAAAGGTTTCTTCAAATTATCAGAATTGTTTGGGTCCGTTTGAGAATTACAGATTCTTAGTAGTTCTAGGCATGTTTGCCAATTCCAATTGTAACATCGGGAATAGATTCAAACGCGTTTATGATAGAGAATCCTGTAACTAGTATAAAATCAAAATAACTAGGCTCCAAAAATTATGTTGGCTACAATCGAGTTTTATTACCTATTTTTTTTAATTTCTGAATCAAGTGAAATTTACTTTATGATATTTTCAAAACTTAAGTACTATTTCGGGCATAAATATACAGTATGAGATGTTTTGATTTATATTTTCACTAATTCGAAAGGACGGTGTATGTTTTTGGTAAGATAATGATTGCTTGTGCTAAAGCTCGGTGAGAATTTCAAATACTTGCTTGTTGACAAGGAATTTTAAAACTGTTTGGAATGCAATGTAATATGAACGAAGCAGCGTAATAAGAACGAATTTTTAATTCCAGATCTGCACGGTTCAAAAAGTGCATTCGTAGTTGTCATTCGCGCTAGTTTCAGAATTTCTCAAAAAATTGGGTTTGAGTATAACAATAAATCGAACGAGTCTTTTCAAGCCTTTTTACACTGTTTGTGACCTGTATGTACTATCAATTTTTTTGTTTTTATTTGTGCTTCCCAACAACCAATTCTTTTATATACTTAGTAAATAACGTTAACATATTTTATAACCTTTTAGGGGAAACTATACACATCTATTGAAGCGTCTACAGAATTTAATAATCTATGTATTGTTCCAAATACAGGTCTTTTATTTATTGCAAACGAAAATACAAAAATTCAATCATACTACATTCCTAGCTTGGGACCTGCACCAAAATGGGCAAGTTTTTTGGATAACTTAACCGAGGAGTTAGAAGAATCTAATTCTGAAGTGGTTTATGACGATTATAAATTTGTTACAAAACAAGAATTAATAGACATAGGATTAGATCATCTAATTGGTACTAATTTGCTACGAGCTTACATGCATGGGTGAGTTATTTATTTATTTATTTTTGGTTTCATTTACATTATTTTTTGTGGTTGCGAAAAATGTTTTTGTAGCTGATGCAGTTTAATTTACATATCAAAATATTTAACTCTGTATATATTTTTATTCGAAAATTTTAAAATGTACTACGTATATTTACCTGTGTTTACGTTAGTGTCAAAACTACATTAAATTAGTGTTTTGATTAATAATATTATTAAGAATAACATTTCTAATTTGACTTATTTAAAATTTGCAGATACTTTATTGATATTCGTTTATACAAAAAGGCAGCTTCTGTTGCAAACCTATTCGAATTTGACGAATATAGGAAAAGAAAAATACGTGAAGTTATTGAGAGAGATCGTACAAATCGCGTTCAAGTTAATAAGCTACCAACAGTCAACAAAGACTTTGCGTTGAAAATTATGAATGATCAAGCAAACAAGAAGAAGAAGCTAGCATCTAATTTACTGGAAGACAGCAGATTTCAAGCTCTTTTCGAAAACCCCGATTTTGAAATTAATAAGAATGCGGATGAATACAGGTTGCTTAATCCAGTTTTATCAAGATTAGACAAATCTAAGAAAAAAGATGTAGAAAAGATGTTCTCTGGTCAGAAATTTGAAATTGTGCAGGTATTTTTTTTTACTAGATATACTAATTAAATTAAAATGAATGTACAGGTGAATCCGTGGTTTGGCAAATCTCATTTAATCTCCAAACAAAGTTATATTAAAATTTGACATAAAAACATGTGTTCTGGGTTTGAACTGTGTCATGTTTTTTTTTTTTATGAAAACGTTTTGCCCACAGTCATATGGAGCCTCTTCGGGAGAGGGAGAGGTGGTAGGCAACAGTTCGCACGGTAGCTCAACGTGTAAACCACCCCAGAAGCGAAAATAACCGAGCGGGAAGCAGTTGATCACAGTAACTCAGCATGAATCAGAGGCGAAAATCAACTGTGGGGAAACGAGGGGAGTAGTACGCTTTTATGCTGGCGGTGGGCGAGACCTGTCACTGATTGGTTTGTGTGACGGTCTCGGTTAGGCGAGGATGGGTTGCTACGTATGACGGGTCTGCATATGTCTGCGAGGGGGTAACCTATTGACATTCTTAGGATGTTTAAAGATCTCTGTGGACTCTAATTTTTCAATTGTAATGATGAGAAGAATTACAAAGTCATGAATTCATTCTAATGCGAGTCAGACGAGTTTTGACAGAGCGTCCTGTTTCGCCAATATACACCAAACCACACGAACAAGGGATTCTCTAAACACCTTTACTCGCTAAGGGAGGAACTTTGCTTTTGGGAGATGAAAGAATTTCTGAAATCTTTGAGAGGGGTTTGAAGATCGTTTTAATGTTTTGTTTTTTCAAAATATTGTTGATTCTATCCGTTACCTTTGTGGGCGAAACGTCGAGTTTCCATTCAACAAAAAACGACATGACACGGTCCAAACTCGGAACACGTTTAGTTTTAACTGACTCTGGCCGTGCAAGTCTACGTTTTATATGTATATAGTAATTTCCAAAGCTGTTAGAGTAATAGAAGCGGTTGTTTAAATTTACAAATGAGACCCACATAAAACCAAAATATTTACATCAATCTCCCTAGAGTGAGAGTAAAATGGGATCGAACATTGTCGATTTTAATAGCCACTTGTCGTAATCGTAATTTCAATCTGGGTCTGCATTTCATTGTTTAGGCGTACGTTTGTACTTGTAACCTCTAATAGCTAATCGTTCAATATTATCATATCGTGCATTATTAGCGCATCTGAAGTGTGGAGTGAAAGCGTGCAGCGTATATAAGAAGTGCTACAGCTTAGAATAACAGCGAGGTACCGTTAACCGGGGTGAAATGGTCAGGTGAGGCAGTGTGAAATTAGATCTATAATGTAGCCAGGCAAGTCGTATTTGCTTTTGATCGTTCCTACAGCTCCATCAACTGGCACGTTGGTGAGCAAAGATACAACGTCGAAACTAACGAACAGGTCTGAATTTTGTATGCCTGTTCTTTTGATGATTTCTATAAAATGATCGGCGTTCTTAACGTACGAAGATACTTCCTCGGTATATGGTTGTAACTGTTGAGATAGGAACCTTGCTAGCGCGTGTGTTGGCGATCCAACATAGCTTACAGCCGGTCTAAGTGGGTTTCCGATTTATGTATTTTTGGTAGACCATATAGTTTCGGGCATTGGGATGATTTCTCCCTCGGTATGATCTTTTTCTTAATTTTGTCGTTTAACGGGGTGGAATTGATCTTAGATTTTGTTGTATTTTCTAAGTAAGTTGTTGGATCGTTCACTGTTTTCTTGTATGCCGGATCTTCTAGAAGTACTTTCATCTTACACTATCTTTGGAGAACATATATCAGTATCTTGCCCAACATGCATTCCAGTTAATTATGCTGCTGATTTTTAATACATTTTTCATGATTTGCTTTTATCGTGAAGCAACTTTTGTTCTAGAAAAGTCAAGAACCTGAAATATATTACATAAACAAATTTTATGTAATAATCAATGAAATACTACAGAACTTGTGATCTGTATTTAAGTTTATCACACGTTGGTGTGATGCTTTGTGTCCAATATTCCCCTTTATTAATGCCTCTTCCTGCGAGGTTATTCTGGAAATACTGAGAGTGGAAATTAGAAGAGAAATTCCAAAATTTTCTAGATTTTAGAGAATTTATCTCTCCCGCAGTTTGTCTTGGTATTTTTTTAAGAATCTCGAAGGGAATTATACATCTTGTTTTGTCCGCTGTATCAATAGATCTTCGATTATTTTCGTTGCTGCAGTTACATCGCCAACCAAGTAATCAAGCCCAATACCAAAATAATTTTGTTTATTTATTAACATTAAAAATTGGTTTTGCTGCTCACTGACAAACTGGACGAATAATAATTGTAAATTATTGTTAAGCAAAAAGAAAATAATACGAGGGCTGTTTTTTTCAACCTCATAAAAGCAAGACAAGTGTAAATAACACACACAATCGTTGTAAAGTCTGACAATAAACAGCTGCATTGACCATAGTCCCTGTTTTCATAAATTCGTCTTGTCGGGAAAATCAATTGTAGGAACCCTGTTTACGTGCTTGCAACTCAGCTGAAAGTGGCGTATTGACGTTGCAAGTGGCAGATATTATAGTGGGGGAGATGCGCAGTCGTCTTCCGAGCATCCCCGTCTTCCATGGGTCGCGTGACTGTTTACAGACATGAACGGAGGTTGGAAAAAAAAAACAGCCCTCGTACACTCCGTAAAATGGAAGATATAGTTTTTGATTTTTTCTATTTGAGGTTACCACAGATCAAAATAAAGCAGGTGAACAGGGTTATGTTTATTAATGTCACGTGCTGATTGCTGAAATCATAGAGAGTCGTTTTCTCAGATTTAAGAAAACTGAAATAAATCGAGAAGAGGAATGCTTGGAGAATAACTCCCCCGAGGTTTAGCGGGCTTATCAGGAATTTTCCTTTTAGTGTTTACATTCTATAAATATAAACCTTATTTACTACAAACTGGAATGAAAACCTCTTTTATAGCATTAGGTTTAGAATAACGATTTTTTAATTTTTTTGAAAACACTATGTTACTGCACTAACATTTTCTCGTAAACATTTAGTTGCTCATAATTTTATTCAGTTCGAACATTTAAAGTAGGGGTATTTAATAATTTAAACATTTTGGCGAACATTTTAGTTTGTATTAATACTAACACTGTTGTATTTATTTCGTTGGGTGCAAAAAATGGGAGCCATATTTGTTGACACAATCGATCTTCTGTGTGCCTCGCATCAGCTTATATATTGTTATACTATGCCTCTATTGCTCTACCTTTAATAATTACCAGTGCATAACTTGAAAGTATTACTGACTTCACAGGACGACTATCTACAGAGTGGCACAATTAAGTTTTTTAATGGAACACTTGTATATATTAGTTTTGTATTCTACATTACTAGCTTAATATGAAAATAACAATGTCTTAGCAAAATGTGGGACTAAATATTTGTGTTCCTGAATCTTTTGCTACGGTACAAAATTTAAATATGCGTGTTTTATTTAAAAATAACGTGTAGTTCTGAACACAATTTTTTTTTAATCCCCTTCCCCTTCGTGTCCTTACCGGATATTTGATACATTCCGTGTTGTTCTATTCATATTTAAGCACGTGTACAACATGATTATTGTTATTATTTACGTTACATAATGACCTTATGTATAATGAAATTCTTTTTGTCTACATTTTTCAATATAGAAAGCTAGGTTAGAATTATGTAAATCAGTGTCATTGCATTAAATACATGTAAGTACCGTTCACTACAGTACTCTGACGAACGATAAGGCAGAACATTTCGTTATGGCAGTGCCGTGCAGTGCACTCAGGCAAAATACTCTTATGCATTTGTCGGTATCCAGTGGATCCAAAAAATTATTTTAAAGTCATAGCCGCGCGACCTCGCCCTTATGGGTATCTCGGCTTTGGTAAGGTTTTTTTTTTAAGGTTCAATGTGCACTATACCAGCAAGCTACCACAGTATTTGGTCTTTGTTCAACACTCTTACGAAATATGCAGAACTTGAAAAACAGAATTTTTTAAAAGACTTGCAAATATCTCCAAAACTATTAAACTAAAGTATATCATACCTGTAATTAAAAAAAAAAATGCAGAATGTGGTCTAGAATACAAAAACGGTATAAGGTAGGATTTCCTTAAAAAATAGCTTAGTTGTGCCACTCCATCTACAGAGTATGTCCTATGAAATTAGCAATTATAGTTAGGTTATAAACCGTCTGTATATGCAAAATTGTAATATATTTAAATTAACTTTCCCTACCTGCATATTCATCTCTAAGGACATTTATTTTATGTAAAATAAAACATGTTTAAGATGCTTAAGCGTTGTCGCACATTTCTATTGATGATTTTAATGTTTTTGTTATAGGAAGACAATGATGTTCAAGAATCTGAAAAATCGTCAGATGATGAAGAGGAATATATTAGTGATGACAGTTCCGATGAAGAATCTTGGAAAAAAGAAATGAAGAAACAGCATAAAATAATTCAAAGGGAACACAGAATGAGGGAAAGGCTTGTACAGCAAGAAGACAAAAATCAACCCAAGTTCTTTGAATTACGACACGGAGAACAGTTTAACGGTGTTCATAACTTGCAGAACAAATTAAATAAGTATGTACTATTTAAATTTCCGTGAAGTTCCGTCTTCCTTGTCTTTTTCTGAAAGCAGGGTTTTTCTTTTACATTTCAGACACCGAGTAAATTAAAAAGAGGTATTACTCTCGGTTAAAACAAGTAAACATATGTACGGTCAGAGAATCTAAATTTCGGAACGAAACGCGTTTTCGATGCCTTCGCAATCCGTTCTTTTAAGGTGGACTAGTTCGTCTTGCTTTGATTAATATGAAAAATAGTTTCATAGCTTACGCAGTTTAGTTTACATATAAAAAAATTACTTGTATAGAATAAACATATTTATATTCCAAGCTTTTAGAATGTATTGCGGTTTATTGATCCCCGTCACTCTTGTCTGCTACTTCTGCGATAAAACTCTTTTTATTCTTCTCTATCCCTAGCTTGTTACACTTTTCTTCAACGTGTCCAGCTACTTGTTTACACCACTTCATCTTAGATCGTCTTTTCACTCTGGTATTTGAAGGTTTCCATTCTAGTATCTTTTTTTTTTGTATTTCTCTTTGTTCGCCCGTATTACATGATCTAACCATCGCAATGGTTGGTTTTTAATTTGTTGTATGACGACCTCCTTTGATTACTTCCATTCACGGTTCATCCTCTGTCTAGCTATGTTCTCTTCTATTTTGCGGCCCTATGATGGTCCTCTTTACTTTTCTTTCAAATATCAGCTTTTCTTCCTCTTGATTTGATATGCATATTATTTCACCGGTATACGTGATAACTGGTCCCGTTAGTGTTTTGTAGATGTTGATCTTGGTATTTCCACTGGCTTTCTCTTGTTATAAGATTTTCTTATGTGCAAAATGGGCTCGGTAACTGTATCCCTCGTTTTACTACCTCTACTCTATCCATTTTATTACTTATTTGCATCCTAAGGTAATTGAAACCGTTACTTCTCTATGCTTTTGCGATTCTTTGGAGCCGGGTATCTTTGCAGCAAGAACACACGCTCGGATGAAGAACTCATACACTAGTGCACCAGACCATACGCCATTCTGGAATAAAAGTTGCAATAATAAAAGATTTTTAAAATTGCATAATTGTAAGACTTTCTAATATATATATTTTTATTATACCCAGTAGGTTCATGTACTATTAAAACATATAGGGTGGTGCATTTGTGACCTTAATAATAATGGAAACCGGAATAACTGTGCACATTTAATTTAGACCAGCCTATATATTTAAAAAGACAATAATGTGTTGTTTGTGTAATTAATAATTTAAGATTCAGTTTAATATATAGGTAGCTAAGAATATACACTAAACTATATCTGAATCTAACTTGAAACTATATCTATATGAACATTTACATATACATTTATATTTACAAAAAGAAGAAAGCATGTGCTCTAAAAATAGTTGGGCAGCCTGCATGAAAATAAGACAACTTAATTTTCTGTAAACTATATGTACTAATTTTTTTTTATTATTTTTAGAGCATCTTTAGCCGAAAGACTTCAAAATGAAGATACCAACGTAAAATTGGTAAATTCACTTGGAAATCGAGAAATGACCTTTACCACCAATAAGAATAAACGTGATAGGCAGATGAATGACCAGAACAAGAGACATAGAGAAGAACGAAAAAGGTGTATAAGACCTACTTTTGGTATTAGGAGTAAACATAAAAGTAATTTTTTTAATAGAAAGAGAAAATAAATGTGTTCTTCTTCACTAGATTACGTTTTTTTGTTGAACTTTTTGGTTCAGGTTATTTTTTATGAAAGTATTAAAAATATATACCGATTCATTTATAAGCGTTAGCCCTATAATATAACCAATAACATTACCGCCTGTGTAGGCACACGCTGTCCACGGCACAGCTTTCCTAGACAGTGTCACACACTTACAAGTTGCAGGTCGCCTACTGTAGCTGTTCAAGTTATGAACTCGATCTCATTGCTGATTTTAGGAAATATTTGAATATTTGATTATTTGATTTTTATCCTATTGACTGAACTTTAATCATTGGCTATTTCCAAATAAATACTTAAATGTAACATTGTCGTGAATGAAGCAAAGAAATCGTTCTCAACTCAAAAAGAAAAAGTTATAAGTTCCAGAATTAAATAGAATATTGCATTACAAAATAAATAGATTCTTTTTTTTTATTTCCAAATACCTAATATTAAATATTCAAATAAATAGTGCAATAAATAAATAAAGTGCACGACAAATACATATGTATTTTTTCTAATAAATTGTAATGAATGGAACTTGAGGTCAGTAAAGCTTCAATTGAACCTATTACTGTAATAAATGCTCAAAGAAACAGATTGCCTCCAACGTACTTATAGGAAGATAATAAAAAGAAAACTATTCCACAGTATAATTACGAGATAGGAACATTGGTAATCAATTAAAGCAATCAACTAGGGTATAACGCATCACTGGAGTTTAGTCCAATCCTCTCGCGACAACGGTTAGATTACTCGCATTGATTTATTCCCGTCGTCTGATTCTTCGTCCTTATACTCATAGCGAACAAACGTTGCAACGGTGTCCATGTATTTTAGCGGTTCACTCATCACGGAACTCCAAAGCGGTATGCTCCTACCTTTGTCGCTTATTGACGGACACAAGAACTAAATAAATTAAGTTATTTTAGTTGTTCAGTCGACTCAATAGCAATTCTTTTTAAACGATATTGAAATATTATTGTATAGTGGAGCCTTCATTCAACTCTTCACAGTGCTAATTCTATAACCGTAAGATATACTTCGCTTCTTAGGTTCGTCCATGTACATCTTTTTCAGATTACATGTGAATCGAAGCTTCACAAAAATTATAAAAACGTGAGAAATATTTATTATCCACGACTGCATTCTACCTTTCGAAAATAATTTCTGTGACACTTTTCGGCATATTTAGAGAAAAGTTGCACTATTATTTGTATTGAATTAATTATAATAATGATAATTTTTGATAGAATCATTTGTAATTGAGTTATTAAATAACTTTTTGTTTGTATTTTGTTAGCAATAAGTAAATACATTTCAAATTTTAAACGAAATATTCCCAAAATAATTATTAATAGACAGTAAGAACAATTTATGTAAATAAAGATTAAACTAAAATTATCAAACAATATGTAAAACCGATTAAATTTTAAAAATATCTGAGCAAATCCACCACGTAAGCATACGCCAGAATATACACGATTGTTAGTTACGTATCCGATTAAAGTTGGATCTAGCGCGTGTTTACATCCCTTCATGTCATTTTTTATCTGGTAAAAACATAGTTCTACTTTATTCTTTTATTATTATTATTGGGCCGCAGTTCCGAATGCTGCCCACCCACGTGCATACTAAAAGTAACCAATAACTCATACAAACTAGAAAATTGATTTAGGAACTTTTCTTCAGTAACATTTACACAGTTAATCTGAAAACTCATTTCTTCTCATCATCATTTCACACATTTAAAATTGGGAAATAATTATTAATGTGTGTTAATCGTGAGTGTTATGTTTCTTACAACGGCTTTACATCTAGAGAATTCGTCTTCCATACAGGAGTCCTACAAGGTTCTAACTTGGGCCCTCTTCTATTCAATCTCTTTATAAATGATCTCTTGACAAATCTAACCTTGCTCAGTGTTGGCTTACGCCGATGATGTCAAATTATATGCACAACTTTCTTCTAATAATGATGTCAACATGCTGCAAGAAAATTTAAACAAACTTGTTAACTGGTGTAGGAACAACAAGCTCAATCTCAACGTTGAGAAATGTTGCATTGTTTCATATACACGTATCACCTCCCCAATCATTGCTGATTACAATATCAGTAATATTTCCTTAGTACGGAAAACAGATTTTAAAGATCTTGGTGTTATTTTTGATACTGGCTTTACCTTGAAACCACAAATTATGTCAATTTGTAAGATCGTTGATATGGTATCCATTTTACGCATGTGATTGCTTACACCTTTACCGAATCTATCCCAAGTTTCTTAAATTCTTGTTATACAAACTGGATGTAAGTTAGCCGGAAGTTGGTACACCGCAATTAGACTTAATGATAATAATAATAATAATAATAATAATAATAATAATAGTCTATTGTCCCACAGTAAATACGATTTAAAGGACAAAGCAAGAACAATATAAAAAAATAATACAGTGTAAGGTCTAATAACTAATAACAACTAGTCCAAACAATAAAATACAATACAATAATATAATAAAAATAAACATAGCTTATGAAAAACATAAATACCAAAAACGCTCAATAGCTAAGTGGTTAAAAAATCAATACAATAGTCATTAACATTTTTGGACAAGTGATATACAGGCGATCTAAGTAAAATGTTTGTCCTGGCTCTTGGAACATTTAAGAAAGTACATGATCGAGTGTTACGTAAATTTCGAAAGTAAGCACAGTGTATCAATTTTACTATTTAGTAAATTTAGCTAAAGCATAGCAATATATCTATTACATCTATCAGAAAGTGACAAAAAGTTTTGTTGTGACAGGAGTGTTATATAGTCAGAACCACGGTCAGGATAACTGCCAGATACTTTAAATGTTAAATATTTTAGAAATTGTTTTTGTATCTTCTCAATCGTAAGTTGTTGGTACGTATAATATGGATACCAAACCAAAGACGCATGCTCCAGTTTGCTTTGAGCTAAAGAGAAGTACAAAGTTTTAATTGCAAGAATATTATTAAAGTTACGACATAATCTTATGACAAAACCAAGCCATCGGGAGGCTCACAAGCATATCTGGGAAATATGATCAGAAAAGTTTAGATGAGCATCAAGAAGCACACCCAAATCATTCACCTTGTCCTTTCTGGAGATTAGTTGCGATTTGACTGTGTGTTGAAACATAATACGGTTCGAAGATCTAGTGTATGAAATAACCGAGCATTTGTTTACGTTCAGAGATATTCTATTTACAGTTCACCGCTCATCAATGATATTAAGGTTAGTTTGTAGGTTAATACAATCAACATTATCAGTAATTACACTATAAATTTTCAGGTCATCTGCGTACGCCAAAAGTTCGCAGTGCTGTCTGTTAAGAAGATCGTTTATAAATATATTAAAAAGCAATGGCCCGAGATTTGAACCTTGTGGCACACTAGAAGATATATATTGAATGTACTCGATGTAAAGCCATTATAAAACATGTGACCCACTCTATTCGTAAGATAAGAAGATGTGATTCTAAGAAGCGCTGGGCAGAATCCAAGGGCATCTAACTTGGTTAGAAGAAGATTATGATCTATAGTATGAAAGGCTTTGGTAAATTCAGTATAAACGATATTAATTTGTTTACATTTGTCCAATGATGCAGAAATATATTGAGTAATATTGAGAAGATTCGTTGTGGTTGATCGACCTGATACAAATCCATGCTGGTGAACTGACAAGTATGATATAGTTTCTATTATATAATATTTGTTCAAGTATACTTGCTGGAAAGACACAATCGGGTTTCGGAGCGACGTGATACGCTATGTTGCAAATTTTTACTTAATATAATTAATAATAAGATATATTGTCCTTATCTTTTGGAGAGCATTACATTCCACCTTCCTTGTTCAAACTCCAGGCGTGAGATCACTTTTACACCGCCGCACGCAAGGACGAACATATTGAAATTGTGAGCAGATTGAGAAATACCATTAGTGACGTTTTTAAAACGCGAAAGTGTTATTAATTATGTTTTTTTTTAATTGCTAAATTATATATTTACTCTTTTGTTATTTCATTCATGTTTTTTTTTTTTTTTTTTATGGGTTTGTACCTGTTGGGTATTAATAAATATTATTATTATTATTACTATTATTATTATTAATTAGCAAAAAGGCAAATATACATATATAAATCATTTAAATCACAACACTGGAGTAAATTAGTGTAGTTTTAAATACTATCTAACTGTTGTTAAAAAATTATTAGAAAGACCCTATGAGCTCTTTGTCTCTTTGGAGTTAAAATGGTTTTATCAAAAATATTTTACTTTTCTTCGGTTAGTGGCTTCAATTTTTTTCCGGAGCACATTTTGTTTTAGCAAGTGCTGTTAAATACAATTAATAAAATTGTAGAAACGAAAAGGATGTGCTTTATTCTTAATAACATTTAAGAATGTATATATTTAATAATAGTTAAAACCAGTCTAAACTAGCAAACACAAAAGTATCGGCACATTGCGCTCCACACAAGTTTAATTAATTAATCTGGAATAGTTGTTTCGAGGATGTGTCGATCCTCATTTTAAATCGTATGACCTTATGAAAATGAGGATACACGCATTTTCTAAACAGCTGTCTTGGATTGATTAATTAAACTTGTGTGGTGTGGAGTGTGTTGATACTTTAGTGTTGTTGGGCATCCTACGCCACAGTCCTTGCTACCATTATTCAGACTAAATTGTTTTTTTAAATTATTTTTATATTTAATAACAAGAATATACAGTAATACTGCTTTCGTTGCATTTGAAACCAAACTATTCACTACACTATTGTGATTTATACATTTTATATTTTATGTAATAAAATTGAGCAAAAGATGGTTGTTTTTATTTTTTGTCTTTTTTTGCCTTTAAATAATTTTCCGACTCTCCCCACTTGCTCTTCATATTGATTGGTAGATGAAACTTCTTCCAGGTTTAAAAAATCATACCTCCATTAATGTAATTATTGTAGACAGAAAGACGACTTTTTAAAATTTCTCCGACAATTTAATGGGCAAGGGTGTCAACTGCTCGCAAAATTTAAAAAATTCCGCTTAAATTAGTTTTAATTTCTAGTTGAGGATTCTATTATGTCGACATAAGTATATATTTAATGTAGAAACTGGTAGTATGAACAAATCTAGAAATTTGATATCAAATTGAAAACAAATGATTTATATCAACTCGAACAGGACTGGTTTTAATTTATGCCGAGTTTAATTGGATAGAGTCGTGTTGACTCAAAATTATTCGCCATAATTTATCATTTTCTTCTCTCATCTATGGTTGTAATAAACTATAACAGAACGTTATAACAACGCAAAAATTTAACTTGCAAATTTTCTCAATTCTCCAATTAATTTTTGATGTGTCTTTTGTGACTAAATACTAGCATCGTTAAATAATTCTAAAAATTACATATTATGCACAAAAGGCGAGCGAAAATTTTGGTAAAGAACCCTTTTTCGATTTTAATGCCAAAAAGTTTGTTTTCAGAGACGTATCATCATCGTCTGTTTGATGAATTATCAAAATTTAAAATTTGTTAACGCTATCCCATACATGGGTATTGAAGTGATAATTACGAAACTGTAACATTGCTTTCCATGTTTTTAATTAGTTCGGTTTTTTTCTCGAACGTTAGTGCTACACGTTTAGCGCGTGATATGAAAGCTGTCTGCCCACGGTTAACTAATTTCAATCGTTAAACACGGTTTACGAGTCCGATTTAGTTATGCGCGGTTTATCGAAGTTCTACTGTATATCAAACCGATTTCTTTGCAAAATGCATTTTATCTTGACCTACCACATCTAATTTAATCACAATTTCATTTTTCCAATTTGATACCTCGCTCATAAGAGTAAAATATGAATTATACGTAACAATTTAATAAAATTGAAGTATAAGTTTTAAATAAAGTATTATTGAAAATTTTGTTATCACAACGTTCTGCCTCAACAACGTTTGTAAAAAATTCCATAAAAACAAAAAATAATTTGCGATTACGGACAAATATGTTACAGTTACAACACAACAAATAACTTTAATTTTTGAAAGAACAAATTACGTGCCGTATTTTTACTTCAGCTATACATAATTACGTAGACTTTATGCATGATAATGGTTCCAGCAGAAATAAAAGCAATCATATTTGCCTTTATTATAAATTACGATGCACATACTTTTATGTGTATCGAATCTCTAAAGGTTATCTTGTTCAATAACAGCGGAATTTCAATGCATTCGAATTTGTAAATACAAACGGCTCGACTTAAGGTAAGCACCAATATTTACATCAACATTTTTTTATGGCTTCATATATAGAAAACATTTTTATTTACTTTAAATTGTGGTTTAAAAATGGAGGAATATAATAACAAATATTTTACTAACAGTTTCAAATTTGCAGCTATGGACATAACCAATCAGTGCAAAAATGACGATTATGAACCAAAAAGGATAGATTCAACGTCGTATACTGCTAGGCCGTCCATAAGTCGTTCGGTAAGTTCTCTTCTTTATTAAAAATATCTATATGAGACATAATTGCAAACAAATAAAAGTATATGATTTATGTCTGATTTTTGGAATATTCTGTCTGCGGTTTCATATATTTTGTAGGGTATACGCGCAAAAACTTAAGCTTAAATTATTGTTTATTCAATATTTGATGTTTATTAATCGCGAACTTGTTTATATTTTTTAGTACGATGTGTGTACGGGACAAGATCAATAGAAATTCAATAACATACTCCTGACATAATTTGAAGTAAGTAACGCTATAAAGGTGTTTCAAATTAACTCGGCACTATTGTTAACTTTTGTAATTGGAGTTATGAAGTTGGTTAAATTAGCAAAGAAGCGTAATTTTTAGAGCTAATTGCGATGACCAACACAAAAAAAATAATTGAACACCGCTATTTCGAGATATTAGCCAAAATACTTATTCTTGAAATGGAACAGTCTGTATACTTGTATTATAAATAAAAAAAATATATACTCATATCTTATATCAACATACCTAAAATGAAATACATATTAACAATTTTGTAGCCGTGACTGTTTAATAAAGTATTTATTTAACACTGCAAGATTACATTAAATGTTCAAAAATGTCTGTATTTTCTTGAATACTCTTTTATAAACGCCCCTAAACGAATGCTATGTTCTACTGGCATATCTTCTTTTGCAAACTTTATTTTTTTACGTTGCCCCTAAAGAAAAAATTGAAGACAACAAGTCTGGTGACCGAGGTGGCCAATTTTGAAGACCGCTGGATGGTAACAAATGGTCCCCATTCAGCGGTCTTCAAACAGTCTTTGCAGCATTACGCCAACTTTACGGAAATTATGAGCTGGGGTTCCATCTTGTTAGAAGTAAATGGTTTAGCGATCTTTTAAACTAACATCATCTAGATATTCTTCCAAAACTTCTATCTTTAGGTTCATACATCTTGTTTCAGTGCGTGGTAATGCTATAAAAAGTCTTGTACACAAAGCCGCTAAAAAATCGTATGCTTATTCTATATTAGCGGGCGAGGCAGCGGAAATATCAGGAACCGAACATCTGTCTCTAGGTATCTGAAGAATTTTCCGGTTTCTAAAAATTAAAATTTATGGATGCATAACGCAGCCTTGTTCTACAAGTATAATAGAGAGATCATTAAGACGTGCTAAAGCATGGTTAGGAATAGACGAAAAGCCTGTAAATGGGTTATGTTTAATGAGTGTGCATATAAATCTTGTGTTGGAAAAAAAGAATGAGATGAAGTTAGAAGTCATGGAAGCATTTTCTGAAAATCGTGTGTTTATTAAATTAATGACTTCTTGTAGCTCTCTTCCTCCAGTCATACAAAAGTCTCCAAAATATCAGCTTTAATTGCTTCCCTTTGACCAAATTCTGGCTACGAACACGGGAGTTGCTATTAAAACAAAAAAAAAACAATTTCTGTTAGTTGAGTATGTTAGTGTTTGGACTAGGTTTTTCGAACACACACTACAACATTTTCGGTATATGAATAGTTAGAGCAATAAAGAGTATTTTATGTTGCTGGTAGAAATTTCAAAACTGGTTTCATCAGTAATGTCGAATAGAAGATATTGATGTTTAAGTTAAACTCTGCGTTTGTCAAATTCTTCACAAAAAATTTCATATTTCGAGGATGTATTTCTCACATTTATGTTGTATATATGTTGTATGTATATCGTTGAACTTGTTTTTGAAAGGGCGTATAATATGTACCATTTAAAATCACAAAGTTGATATCTGTTTCCAGATTAATCAAAAGTGCAATGTAATATTTTTAGGAAATACATTATTATCCATAATATCGCCCAACAAAATTTCAAAGAAACATTTAAGTATTTCCAGAAATATTTTTCATAGACCACCATCGTCAATGTTCTATATCGTATGTCAAATAAATGCATTTTTATTGCTAATAAGCGCAATAGATTTATATTTTAGCTGATTGCATTCCTTTTCAAATATTTATCGATCTGCAATTTCTAATTGATATTGTTCTTTGCAGGTTGGAGACGGGAATCAAACGGTGGATTCAGATTTAGCTCACTTTAGTGTAACAACTGTATTGTCTTACTGTAAAACGAAAATACTAAAACCGTATTTACGTTTATTGAGCATAACAGGGTTGCGCTCGTTTTCAAATGACCAAAGCGAGTCTATTACGTTTTCCGACTGCTGTAGCTACGTGTACATATTTGTACTTTTATTATTGATGATCATGGGCTATCTTCTTCAATATATGGCATGTTTTCGAAGAGATCGGGGGTTTGGGTATATTGTATTGGAACGCGGTTACAGAAGTGAACGGCATAATGACTTATATGAACACATTTGTAACGATTCAATTTTGTTCAGTTATGCCATCCCTCATATTTTACATTTTATGGGATACGTTTATGCATTTTTTATATTTAGGTCTTCAGGTGACGACCAGCTTCCCAGCTTAATGGAAACGGTAAGGTGTTTCAATTAGTTAATATTGTAAGATTTTGTTAATCATTACAATTTCTTTGATTTTTTCAATACACATTTTGAATGTGCCCTCACTATTGAGTAAGGTTCGCAAAGTCGATTCTCACAAATTTAACAATTGCGTAAAGAAGATCAGTGGTAGTAGAAGATATAAGTGAAGAGATAAATTACTGCTTGGTGCGCAAATTACAAGTGGAAAAAGCGGTCAAAAATCTTACTTTGAATTTTTAAGGCATTCAATATTTATGATGTGTGTTTGTAGCATTCCATTTAATAACATTCAAAAAGAACAGTTTCGTGTCATTTGAGACAAATACAACTCCGACCAGAGATTTCTAAGTGAATCAAGCGGAATTATTTGCCATGTGCGCCTGAAAGAATAGAGAATAATTCGGCGTAAATGCTGTAAAAAATTGTAGCTGCCCATAGATGAATCAACAGATTCAAATAAAAACTTACGATACATTAATTATCAGCAGTGGCTTCTCCAGTAGGTAAACTGGTCAATGTCCTTCCATATTTCCAAACTGACAAAACTTTGTAAGGAGTAGAGACGATTTCTGTTAACATTTTTTTTCAGTTAATCCTTTCGGGCATTTACGTCGAATACTCAAATATGTAGCTATAAACTGCTCAAGTATTGTGGTACTGCGCAGGTCGTAGGTGTTTATTGACAATTTGTCTGTTGTTGTTCGCATGAAAATGGTTGGTAAGTAATTTCCTGGTTATTACATTTGACCATAAGCACTTGGAAGATATTCTCTTTTGCAACATTTGGTCGGAATTTGAGCTTATCAAATTTTAGAGTTGCCTCTCCTAATGACTTGAGCTACCTCAACTCCAAGGGAGATTCTTCAAATATCCTCGAACTTTGATAGCGACACTCCGGCATTATGTTCCTCCAGAAAGAAAAAAAATCGGATGATGATAATGTAGGTGTCGATGATGGCCGAAATGATTAATTACGTAAAGCGGAATTTGAGAATGATGTACAAGAAACGAACACAAAAGTAATTAGAGCTCCATAAAAATATAAAAACCATACCTTTAATCAACCTTTGGCTTTGAATTTGGTCAAATACAAAACTCTTTCTGAGATACCACCGAAAACACTACTAGAAAAACCGATCTTGGTGAGCATTTATCTGTCAACGGAAAATGTAGAGGGTGTTCCCTTTATTCTACAAAAACTAGTCTCGAGAGGTTAAAGATGATTTGTGCTGAATGCAAAGTGGCGCTATGTTTGGAGTAGTTCATGCTATTCTATAAAATTAATTCATAATTTGTTAATTTTTCTGTTATAATGTGCCCATATTTTATATTCTATGTTCAGATATGTTACTATTCGCTAAGGTTATACATGTTTGTGACAAGAATGAAAGCCATTATCCAACTCAAAATTACGAAACAAAATACAAAATTTAACAAAAGAAGTTTTCTTGGAACTAAAACCAAACAGATAATTTGCTCGTTAAGGAGTAATTATGTAGGCTTTCACGGCCGGTGTTCATAAATAGTCAGTGCTTTCCGGGCTTGTTGGCTGTGGTGAAGTTAGCTTCAGACCTGACGTTTTGCCGGCAACTCTGACAGGCATTTTCAAAGGCGGTGCAGTAGTGATAGTTGTCCCAGGAGAGGTCTTTAACCAACTCACCGCTGTATATTATGGATCAAATATTAGAACAGAATGGATCATCACCTCGGTATTTAATAGCCAAAAATCTACTTTTATATGTTAGTTATGTTGTTGTAGACTTCCCCGGTCGTTGCTTTTTTTTAAAGAATTAGGTTTCCGGGTTGAAGTTTCGTAGTAATTGCATGAGTCTTCTTCTGGACTGTTGCCTGCTGTGAAAAGAATTATACATTAGTTATTTTGCAAAAGTGTGAAATTTCGGCAACCCAAATAGCATAGCGGATTAGCTATGATTCGTGCTGGCCGCTCGGCTAAACTTACTTTCCGCTAATTTGTTACATGCAACGTGCATGTTGCATGCGTTACATCTTAATGTAAGTGAACTTGATAGGACAGAATAAAGCAATATTTGTCAAATCACCTAAATGAATTCGGTAATTTAGTAAACAGTGTCCTATTTTTTAAAATTTCCGTAGGATGAAATGAACAAAAGAAAGCGAAGTTTCATTTCGAAAAGAAAGACTAGGGAGGAAATACATCTCTGTGTCCCGTGAAGAAACTTCTTTTAGTTGAAGAAGAAAGATCTGCCTTAAGTACTGGCGAAGAAGTAGGTGGTTTATCAAGTTCTGATGAACAGTGTTCTGAGTAAATTATACCCTGCATTTTCTTGAAGGATGTTGGACGTTGGCTTACCGATATTGACGACAATATAAAGTCTGTTTGAAATCTAAAATGTAGATTTCAACTTCAGTGAAGAAGTAATTGGTCCTGGTAAGTGAAACCAAAAACCCGCGACTGATTTTTTCAAATTATGTCAAATTGTGAAGGGATATTAAGATCGTGGGTGGCGTATTCACCATCGAAGAAAAGTATTTACTGCTTTTGTTTGTGTCTTAAATCATTGTCATTCAAGTTTCAATTCTGAAAATGGGTGTATCAAATGGTGGAATGAAAACTCAATTCCAAAATATAGCAACATGTGTCGAGCCCTTTTGATTATTTACTATATGGATGGAATTGGAAATTACACTTGGACATGGCGCAACTATTGACAAACTACAACAAGAAAATATTGAAAAGGAAATAAAAAAAAATGGGAAAAAGTTCTTACAATAATGCTTGATATAATAAGCTTCTTAGCAAAATAAAATTTGGCGTTCCTAGATCACCGACAAAGAATTAATCAGGAAGGCATCAATTCAATAGAAAATAGGAAATAGAGGAAATTTTTTGGACGTTGTTGACTTGTTGGCTAAATACAACAACAAGTATTATGCGAGTATGTACTAAAAATTAGACTGAGGTGCAAATATAGCACCACATACTTGTTACCGCAAATTCAAAACGAATCCATACAGCTATTCAGAGACGAAGTGCAGAAAACAATTATTGATCAAATAAAGCAAGTTAAATATTTTTATATGATATTTGATAGCTCTTCGGATATTTCTCACAAAATCAAACCGTCAAATTATTAGAAATGTATATTGATGGCAGCGAAGTGAAAGTTATTGAATCGATGCCATAGAACAACAGCCAACAGATGATGTAAATTTTGACAATGTATCTTAAATTACATTGTCATTCTCATAAGAAAGCAAGAAAAGTATAAAATAATATATAAACAAACGCAATGCAACGAGAGAAAAAATACTACCTACGAACATGTTTCTGTTTACTCGGCGTCATCAGCGTGTTTCCGAGAGCATTTTAACTTTGCACCTTTACCTTGTCTCACAGTTTATGCCACAACATTTCGAAACGAGGAGCTAGACATTCCTCGGCGCCCTCTAGTGCCAAGAAACATTTCGTCCAGTCGGCTTTCTGTTTGTGGGTATTAACACACTCACTACGATCCTGGCGGGTCACCAGAAAATTACGGCCCTACTAATAAGAGCAAAAATTATAAGAATATTCTCACTGCTAATGCTTAAAGAAGTGACACATTCAAATGTGCTAAGATATGTGTTTGTATCTAAATGTTTTTAGAGTAGAGTTACGAGTTACCGTTCCTATTATCTCTTACAGGATATTAGGTTGAGTAGGATGTTTTAATTGTAGGTGTTCCTTTCATTATCCAACTTATCCAACGGTTTCCAAAGCCAGAAAAGATTAATCAAAACCTTATGGATATTCGTTAGTATTAGTTTAGTATGGATGATATTATCATTGATTACAGCAATCATTATGATGGGAGAAGGAATCATTGAATTTAAGTGGCTTACTAAAGCGTAAGTTTGTTAAATATCTTATACCATGTGGCTAAGTGGAACTTGGGGATTGATGAAAGAAAAAGAAAGTGCGAAAATGCATAGTTTGATTTGTTAGAATAAAATAGATACGTACTTCATGTTTCTCCCAACCTACGTAGGACATCTTATTTAAATACATTAAGTTGCATACTGTACTTACTTCATTCTTTAGACATCAATCCGCAGCTCACGATTAGGTGGTCATTGTATGATTTTTTTTTTTTTTAGAAACGAATCGGTTACAATTATAATGAAGGTATTGTTGATTGTATCTACACTTTGGCATGATGTCATACAAGCAACAGTTATATCCAATTACTGTTTGCAATCGCAACTTCTAACATCATATATATTTTTCCTAAAGGAGAAACTAATTCAGAATTTGACTCAATTAACTGAATGGATAAAGGACGTAGAAGAGTTTAAAAAATTGTTGTGCTTTTTAAATGGAAAGTTGTCTGCTTCTGTTTGCTTATTTTCTCTTGTAAATATATGCAGGGCGTTTACTGGGGTTTTATGGTTGTTAGATCTGGACAAAATTGATAGAGACAACGTTTGCGCTATTGGAATAAACATACTAAACATTATTCTGTGGATGTTCCTCTCAGCAACACCATTTATTCAGGTAATAAGGTCTAGCTAAAATTTAGATATTGTACCAAAATCGATATTTGGTGTCGATAGTGGCGAGTGGCGGCAGTTACTTACTGACGTTTTCATTCTTGTATTTAATTTTCTTTACAATAAATAAGTGTTAACATATGCCTGTGTAAACACATTGCGCGCTTTAACTATAGCTTTAAGCGATTGTAAGATATTTGATGTGCCATTTGGTTCGTAATTTCCGTACTTTAATAACGTGTAAATACTTACCTCAAAAATCTTTGCTTTTCATGTATCGGTGCCAATAGGAGTAACTCCTGAAATAAACCGATTCGGCGTCAGTTGCGTTTTATTTTTTTATCGTTTCTCCACACATTGAGGAGATCTGAAGGTAACGATTATCGTGTGACATTTGCACAACGTAATTTACGAAAAATAAGTATGGTGATATTTTTGTGTGCGGATAGGTTGTATCTCCATGTGGATAATGTGTACATCACTATTTGCAGATCAATATCGATACTTTTTAGATCCCGTTTTATAACTTAACAAACGCGGATCTGCGAATATCATTTCGGTTCGTTCGAGTTACCATTCGTTGAATCCTCTGTTAGAGTAAAATTTAAAATTGCATTCATACGCACTCGCAAAATGAGGACTTGGCTCGCGATAATTTCACCACCGAAGCTGCCTCGGGCGAGCTAACGCCAGTCGGTTGTTAGTCGTACATCGAAGGTACCCCTGCGTGTTTGCCTTGCGTAGTTTGGACCACGTTCGCGGTAAACTGGCGTAGCTTGTTGCCTCGCGTACATGCGCTGTTATTCACTCGACAAAGACAATTAGCAAATTGTTCGCGATGCATACCTTTCGAAACTGCCTCGGAAAGTCTGGATGCAGCTTAATAGTGTAATATAAAAAATATAGATTTAATTAGATTAAAACAGACTTGCAAGCATTACATTACTACATGTCGAACAGGTATAAATATATTTTATTCACCACCGACTACTGGCGTGAATGCGGGGATGTAATTACATTAGTTTTCCTTGACAGCGAGATGTAAGGGGATAAAGTAATGTTACATTGGCAGTAATAGGTGTCAATACATAACAGAAATTGACAATCTTGACGATTATGGAAGTGAACAGTGTTCGCCAAAAATGTCTGCACCATATGGAAACTATTTCTTTTTCCTTAAGTGATTGTGTTTATAGTTTGTCTGCGCATGGATAAACTAACAAATATTCCGATACGTAAATGTCATTAAAAATGTAAAATATCCAAAGTGTTATTATTTGGCCAAATATGAACAAATGTCATAAGAAAAAGTTCATCACCTAGACATTTCAAATCCAATTTTTTACATTTAGTTATGAATACACGCTGTATATTTTTTACAATAAATTTTCATCATCGTATCGGTTGGAAATCGAAGGTTTGTCTTAAAAAGAGACAATTTTATTTATTTTTTATGAAGAAGATTTGTTTTCCCAAATTAAATCATTTTGCGTAGAAAATTTAAGGAGTCTCTTTTGATTATAAAAAAATCAGAGGTATTTTCTAACTTTTCAACTCAGTATGACTTTACTATTGAAATTTTCGGTCAAGAAAATATGAAAATAGTTGAAGAGCATTCTTAAGTTTTCTATGCAGAATGGTTTAATTTGTGCAAAAAACCTTAATAATACAATAATAAAAAATAAATGTTATCTTCTTTAACATGAACCATCTAATACTGATGAAGAAAATACGGTAAAAAAAGTGTATTTCTAACAAAATGGAACACTTTGGATTTTGAATCTCTAGGTAAATGCGAACAATTTTTTCTTGTAACATTTGTTTATATTAAATGACATTTACGTATTGATGTGGATACGACGGTTCAAATATTTTGGAAAATTTGTTGGTTTCTAAAACTAAAAAATCAAAATAAGTTCCCATATGGTGCAGACTTTTTGGCGGATGCTGTATATGCAAATGTCATATATTTTCGTAACGGTAATGTGGTGGGAAATATATGACACATGCGAGTACTTTTGTATCCTCAATTGCAAAACTGCACCTACCGGATCTGCAGTTTTGCGGTCTTCACAAAGCTGCATTCGTGGTTCTTATGTGACGTAGATATTTGTGCCATATGTTATTTACATTCGCCAAAAGAAAAAAGAAAAAGCGGACTTACCGCCCAAGTGCCACATTATATGTTTCCTATTCTCGGCTAAAAATATCGAAAAAAGTAGCATTGTGCGAAAATACTTGATACTTGCTCTCATTTTCTTATTTGCAATAAAGCAGGTTTATTTTAATTTATGTTGATAATATATTTATGTTTTAGGCTGCACGATTATCTAGTGCTTGCGAAGTTATTCGTTCTGTTGGTCACGAAACGCGAGTTCGACCATTTCCTCATCAAGACACACCATCCAATCAATTGGATTCAATATTGTTATATTCCTCCAATCTAAGAATGAATGCAAAATTATTTGGAGTACCTATAAAGAAACATTATCTGTATTTGTGGTTAACCATTTCCATTGTGATCATTGTTATATTAGGTCAGTTACATTATTTTGTCAAAAGAAATTAGAATCATTACCTTTGCATACGTGCATGGATCTGAAACTATAGAAAAATTTTGCTTTATTCAAAGCCGTAATTTCGTACGTTTTATATATTATTGGTATTTATTATGCTTCGATCTAAAACTCCAGTATTGTGTTCGATATTATATAGATAGATGTTTATTTTTTACACTACGAGATAATAAAGGTAATATAAGCAAATTTCGTTTAATTTTTGTTATTATAACTTCCATTTGGTATATTGTGCAGCGCGCGTGTGGTGAATGGTTTTTTGTCTGTGATAAGAACATTGAAAATGTTGAAGGAAACAGAAACACTTTGTGTCCGTTTATAAACATGCAACGTGGAACCTTTGGTTATACTGCGCACTCCTATGAAAAGTATCTGAAGACAGTTTTGTCGTAAAAGAGCAGGGTTTTAACAATTAATTGAAGTGCGCAGACTGTAGCACCCAAAATGCTTTGGTTTATTTATAAGGCAAGGTTACTGGTAAACAGCTTTGTCTCTAGAATACCTCTTTCGTCATAATGTAGGATTAAAAAAATATTGGCAGATGAACATTACTTAACAGCTTAATATCAAGGCGTAGATGCATCGAACGGAAACCATAGTTTAATTCCCCGATATCGCAAAAAGATTAAACAGATAAATAACGTTTAAGGCTATATTTTAGAGATATCATGTTAGAAGTGATTTATTAACATTAATTATTAAAACATATTCTACATTTTCTGCTGCGAAATATGTTCGCTTAATTGTTAGAACATCTTTAAATATAGAAAAGTTTCTTTCTACACCGCAACTTGTGAGAGGATAGTAATGAAGATACCTATAAGCATGTATATTAACCGATTCGTTACTTTGACAAATCCGGGTTGCGAGTAAAAATAGTGTTTTTTTTACATCTATATGTAAAATTATATTATATATGTATATACATTACATTCTAGTGATTTTAGTGATTCTATAAGCAGCAAAATCACTAGAAATATTATATATTTTTTCTTTATTTATTTAATTATAAATATAATATATACTTATATATATACTTATACTTATACTTATACTACTATATATTTACGTAGCACAAATAGAATAAGATTGATGAAAAATTTGCAGCATTAGGTATTTCCAGAATTGTCTCACTGAACTGCGTTCATCGTGATGAAAAAATTTTCTTATATTTTGAGAATGACCGTTCGACATTTATGGATGTGACACGCATGATTAAAAAATCCTTATAAATATATAATGGATCAGATGCACCATCACCAATTTGTAATAATATATAACATCCTCGAATTTTTCCACAACACACATACTTTTTATATTACTTGTAGCACATAGCAATGCGCCTACATCATTCACAATTTACACTGACTTCACAAATAATAACGCAATATTTTTAAATTTTGCTATCGCGTCAAATAAACTGGCATAATTGTCGTAAATAGTTATTTCAACGGAAGTATCTTGAAATCTTATTTGGCTTCCCTTAATAGTTGTAGCTTCGCCAGGGTTGAATTGTAAAACTACAAATTTTATTTGTTTGAAAAGTTTTAAATAATAAAAAGCTGCCTTCAACCATGCTCCCCAACGTATGAGAATTGGCTCTGGTGGTTCGGGAATACCGGGGCACCATTTGTGAAGTTCTCGAATTTGTTTGGTCGATTTCAAAAACACTAGTAACATTTGCGAATCGTTGGTGCTACAAGATGTAAAGTATGAGCTTTACACGTCATATGTAAACTCTTGTTTTGGAGAACGGCCCAAACATCAACAGTTGATGAGGTGACACTTCAAATTCCTGTATTCAGCTCTACTCTCGTAATCGCTTCACCAGTACACTTTTGCAATCCTTTGCTTACTAATAAGATAGGAAAATTCGGTTGGGGGGGGGGTTCCAGTACACGTACCATGTGCAATGGATTCTTTTTTGGATCTGTCGTTTCGTCCACGCTTAACCATAGCTGATTATCTTTAATTACGGCTTTCAAATGTTCCAAAAAATCTTGATTCACGGACCATGGATGTTCATGGCAATCCTGGTGTCTCGAATGAGAATTTTTAAGGCGATCTCTACGATCTCTCCTTGTGGCTGCAAATATACCTTTTCGAAACCTAAATAATACTGTTTTTAAAAATTTTCTGGCAAAATATACGGGCAGAAGTATTCCCGACAAGTCAACGTTACGAAAAAACTATCTCCCAAAAATACAAAAGTCGCAAACAAAATTAAAACCGATCTAGGAGACAATTACTACTGGTTGAGCGCAGACGTAACTATGGATGCGTTAGGGCGAAGCAGTTCGTTTCATTGTTGGTGTTTTGTTTAAAGATCGTCCAACAATAGAACGGGTAATACTGATAGAATGTCGGAGATAGTTGTCAGCAGTACTGACAAAATTTTCGAAGATGTGAGGAAACGCGAGGAAGCTTTGCTCTTTGTGAGTGATGCTGCAGCTCATATGCTTAAAGCTGGAAGGAACACCTGCAAAAGTTGCTTTATACAAATACAAATGGCCAGCACCTTCCTTACCTCCGTCTCCAGTCGTAACAAGATGGGGACGTGGGTAGAAGCCGCTTCATTTTACGCAGACGATTTGGAGAAGGTTGTTGACGTAACAGACTTTTAAAAAAGTCTATGCAATTTTTACCCCCAATCTGAATTTGTGAACATTTTCACTATGCTCTACATCACTAGTTGTGATGTGGAAAGAAGCTTTCCTATATTTACAGATGTTCTAACAAGTAAGCGAACACATTTCGCAGCAGAAAATTTAGACTATATTTTAGTAATTAATATTAATAAATCACTTCTCTCACTCATCTATAAAATAGAGCCTTAGACATTATTCATCTTTGATGTTTTTGGGGTATTGAGAATTAAACTATGGTTTTCGTTCGATGTTTTACATTTAGGTTAAGTGTCTCTAGTCAGACAAAAACGCAGAAATAGTATCGTCTGACTGTGGACTGCTTTCCCTAAAGTACATGCACATCGCAGTTGGATGAATGAATCTTATCGCGCCTTGTATCAAACGTCGAAGATAGAGGCGGTCATCGATCCATAGTATGCTTATAAGTAATCCCCACTTAGTATTTTTATTCACTTTTGTTTTACAGCTGTATGAGCATTTAGTTTGTGTATAATATCAGCTTAGTTTGTGGGTGGCCTGTTTCCTGTATAAATAACGAAGCTACGAAAAATTTTATGAATGTTATGCAGCAATTAAGAAAGAGGTTGATGTAACCTCTTGTTGAGAGACTTATGTATTTATTATCTCCTTTGTTGCTAAAGACATTTTTAATTAATGTTTTTTTTCTTAGATCATCTTCACTCCTCTAATCATTGAATATTGTTTATTGTATTATTAAAAAAATCTTATGTATTCTTATCCGCGTAAATTAAACCAAAATAATATATCATTTACATGTTATTCCACGTTCTCAGGTTTCATGTTAGCTTGTATGGAGTATAAGTTGTAGTGGTGAATAAATAAAACTTTGTTGTTATTAGTATCTTTTATTATGTATTTATATAGTTTTCTAAATACACCAGCTAAATTTTTATGCTACTTAAATATAATATGTATATAGTATACCTATAAGATCTGTTTCAAATTATTAATTTCTGTACATTTATCTCCTGTAGTATTATGTTGCAGGATAAAAGAAAATTAAATTATATGTTAAAAATAAAACAAAAAGTTAAAGCATAAACCTATTTGTTATTAATAAAGCTCCATTTTAATTCTTATGAAGAAAAACTCTATATATTATTCTCAATTTTTTTTTCTGTTGAAATCGAGTTGAAACAAGTATATATAGATACAGATAAGTAGAAATCATACCCTGGATGTTAGATTACTTGAAGTGATTATGTGTTAATGTGTAATATATAAAACAATTCACCATTTAACGCAGTAGAGTCGAATAAACCCGGTTATAATTTTTGCAATTTCTTTTTCACTGGTAAAAAAAGAGGGACTCCAACTCATCAAATTATACGAGAAAAAGTGAAAGAGTGCCAATATATTTTCAATATTTAGGGCTTTTCACTTTCATAAGATATATACAAACCTAAAACATAATGCGTCTCAACAGCGAAAATAAGATAGCATGTAGATTTTAAAATGAGGGCATACAGTATATAATATGTATAAATAAAGACTAGCAAGTAAGAGTTTAATTTGATACACGTCGCGAAGGATTATATCGCGCTTGTTTTTCGTAAGATAAGTTTCTTCATTAAATGCAAATATTCAGCGTACTTTCTAGTTATATTAACGGCTTCGTGCCAGTCGAGTTTAACATCTTATTTACAAAGTTTACAATGGCTGTTGCGGGTTGTTCAGGCTCTAGTTCTGCGAAGAGATGGCACTGGTTGTCGGTTCCTGCGGGTTTCCGAGCGACGAATCCAAATATTTTCCTGAAAGTAGAAGAGATATAAATTAGGGCCGGTATAAGGTTTTGGATTACAATACGGTTCTTTAAAAGTAATGGCCCCTTCCTGCCCGCTCTGGCTACGCCCATATCTTTGGCTGTTTTTTGATTCGCAGGTAGACGCTTGGTCTTCCTCATCAAAATTGAATTGCTAATTTTTAACACCACGTAAGTGTTCTATACCTATTTCTCGTCCAAGCAAATTTTCGCGACATGGTTACGAATGGTTACTTTGCAAATTTTCAATGAATGGGGTATTTTTATTTTACTTGAATTGGTGAATAAAATTTTCTAAGGAGTTATAGTTCTATAAAGAGGTGATAGGTGAGTCGGTTAGGAAGTTATTTAACTAAATATACCATTACATAAAAAGTTCTCCGCTAGCGCTGCGCTTTTTACTCGGTGTAGTGTCAAATGACGTTACTAGAATAGTCAGTGCAAGTAGATGTATGGGTCGTGTAACTTACACCAAGCAGCTGCGAACGAACGTCTTCCTGTAATTTTTCATCACAGTATTCAACGTTCCTAGTAACCAGTTTGGAAACATTTCAGTTGTTTACAGGTTTACGTTTGTTTGCGTTATAGCGGTTCCAATTATTTGTCATTTTTGAAAATTTATGAAAATGTAGAGTATATATATTACGCAATTTTCCATCCTATCTATGCATGTAACTTACCAATGATAAGAGATAGAGCAACAGCTTCGAGGCAAGAATTGTTTGTTGTAATGAGTTTTTTGAAGCAATAGTGCCAAGAAAAAGAGGCTATGAACATATTGACAATGATGCATATACCTTCGATCGAAATCGAAAGTGGAAATAGAACAGAATTTTCTTATGCAATGCAAATGCTACTGGAAGTATTTGCTGTGTAAAAACACAGCAATAGGTTTTCCAACATTTTTGAAACAAACTGATAACACAGGCAGTGAACGCCATTGCACTTATGGCAATATCAAAATGCCAAACCAAGTTAATAAAAAAATTATTTAACTTACTGAAATGAATAATTTATTAATTTTTAATTTTAATTTAGCTTTGAACAACAAAGCTTTACAAATAACATGAAAAAGTGAACAATAGAAATGTTACAATACGTAAAACATTATGAATGAAAACATTTGTTTTGTAATATTACGTGATTCTCATTTAATTTTATATGGAAATGTTATATCATTTTGTAATTTTTTTCCAGTATGTGTTCTGTGAAGTTATGAGATTAACACTAACGCCATCTTTGTTGTCGTAGTTGATATACATAATATGAAAACTTTGGTTTTGATAATTTTATTAGGATCGTTCCAGTCCTTCCAGTCTTGCAGTTCTTTTTGCAATAAAAAATACATTTAACCGACATTCTATTTTGTAAGTATTCTCATAGCGGTTTTGTCCAGTTTGCATAATTTGGCTGATTTGGTTCGTTTGAGTATTAACATTTTAAAACTGATATTTTTCTATTTTTTAATACACATTAATACATACGTATATATTAGCGTGTATTAAAAGCTTATGCCCCTGAAATCAAATCAAAAACAGAAAAACATAATTTTAAGTATTCTAGTGAGAGCGCAATTTAAAATTTAAGGTTTTGGCATAATTCTTAATTTAGAAGGCAAATGGATAACTGTTGCAAATTGAAAGTAATGGTATAGCGACATTGTAAAGACTCTGATGGGCCATAGGATAGATTGCAAGGTTCGTATTTTAATTTAACAAATTGTAATATGTAAGTTGCACCTACTTTTGACTCTTAGGGACACTGCTCTCGTCAGTGTTGTATATCCATAATCTGTCTGTTGGATCCAAACCGCAGTGTGAAATGGTATTTACAGGATAGTGCTTTCTAAAGAACAGCTTTCTCTTATTATCGGTGAGTGTAATACCTTGACCATTCACTTTGAAGTGTACTATAACTGCCTGTGGTAAGTTTCTTAACTGAAACATGCATTCCGCCGCTCGTTTAACTGCTTCAGGTCCTGTTAATGATTCCATATCTAAAGAATATAGATATAGCACGTTACAAGCTGCTCCTGTTGTAATTAAGACTTGCGCAGTGTTGCCAGAGTATTCTGCAAGCTTTATGTCACTCTCGGGTAGTACCAGTCTGCATGGTAGTGCCATTTGTGTTATGGAGTGTTGATAGACCAACGCCGATAAAGAGCTAAAAACGGGTTCGTTTGCGCATCCTTTTAGTCTGACTCCTTGGGATGTTGGTTCGATTAAAAAGTGTCGAACGAGTTCGTCATTTCCTTGCGATTTATATTGTACATTTGGAGGTACGGAAGCTACTTTTAACGCCATCCCAAACGCTCCAGGGAAAGAGTTAGAATCTCTTACGACAAAGGTACCAGGTGGTTGGTTTCTCAGCATATTTATTGCTAGAAAAGATAGATGCAGTGAAAAAAATAAAATATCAGGTAAGCTTACCTTCTTCTCTTGAAATGGCAGGCTTGTACCAATATTTAGAAGTATCTCGTACAAATTTTACATGTGCTGGAGATACCTCTTGCGGGGGTTCGTTGTTCGAGTGCACGGAGCTTCTTCTTGAGTTGCCATAGTAAACTGTGGGGGATGCGGAACCATTATATGTAGGACTTTTCGGGCTGTGTTGATAAGTTTCGCTGTAGGCGGTTCTAGATTGATAGAAATCTGACCCATTACTTAAATCAGATGGTGATGTAGGTCGGTCCTTTCTAAAAGAGGATGATAAGAGACTCTGAAGTTGAACAGATGTTGATTACGACAATTATGTACCGAACTGGATAATATTATATTCATTTAAGTACTTAGCGGATTCATGCAAATTGAAGTAAATACGTCTCAATCAATCAACCAATTAGAATAGTTCTAATAGTCATTTTAAAATACACAAAAACACGAAGAAGGGTATTAAAATAACACGTTACACAGAATATATTCTTCTTCACTTTGTTGTTGAAGTGCAGTATTATCTTGCAAAAATTGAAGTTCTATGAAATATTCTGTGATACGATTAATTATATTTTTACTATGTATAATGGCGTATTTTTAAGAATGCAGTAGAAATACGATATGTAATTTATCTTACATTAAAACAGACATAACAAGCAATAAAAGTGAACCATCTTTGCATTCTTAAAAATTCGATTTGTAAATACGTACATATGTGTATGTATTTCATGATTATATTGCAATGTGCTATGGTTATACATAAAAGGTTAAAATATTCTTATATACTTGAAACATTCGGGATCCAAAAAAGAAATTGAGAGTGTGTAATTGTATATTAACGTTTTTGTAAAGTAACATACACATAAGGAGGTTGTGAAGACACATTGAATATTGGAACGTTTAAGCTACTTGATCCAGTTGAGGAGCTCATAAAGCTTTTATGTTTCACTTTTGACTATTTGGTTTCGTAAAACTATTGTATTTGCAGCAATTTACTTCGTCATCAAATTATTAATTTATATTTGCAACTTATTCCTTATTCTACATCTATTAAAAAGGATTAAATACTGAAGGCGATTCATTTACTATTTTGTTCTAAGTTACGTAGTCGTACATACAATACAAACATAAAAGGTGCATTTTAATGTTGCCAAAATGTTGCTTTCGATTGCTTCTTTGTCATCTAGTTTTTAAAAAATTTTGTCTAAATGCTGTTCATATTTTAAAATATTGTTTTTATGTACGCGATGATTTGGAGCGTAGTTGCAAGTTAGGAGTATAGTTTGGGGGAAATTTATGTTACCTATAGGGGCTAGGTGTAAAGAAGATACTAATAATTTGCAAATCATCGTGAAAAAAAAACGAAGTAGAGGTTTTTTCCTTTATAAGTAATAGAAATTAATTTATAGAAATTATTTATTACACAGGGTTCGGTAAAAGTAACGCAGTCTAGTATCCTTGTAAATATAAACTTTTGAAGAAATGTTATTAATATTTGCTTGACAAGTTATATCATATTGTTTTCCACAAAAAAAAAGTAACAGTAACATTTTTTAGCAGATTTGTAATCCTTACAAATTTCTTAATACGGTTTTGTATTGTTTTCGTGGGGTTAAGTTAAAAAAATTATTAAAAAAAATTAGAATATACAATAGAATATATACAAAAATTAAAAATTAAATTAAACGGCGGCTTGACAGTGTCCTGGAAATTTCCAAAGATTGCGAATACTATTTTGAAGCCCATTAGGTAATATGGTTTGTATTTCACTTTTAACTTTCATTATTAAATCTCCCAAGTTTTGGCGTTTCTTCTCGTATACTTTTGGCTTTAAATGACCCTGCAGAAAGAAGTCCAATAGTTTTAAATCGATCGACTCACTCAATGAAACTCCAACGCCCAACGATCGAGAAAAATTGTATTGCTGTCGGACATTAATGCATGTGGTGGAGTCCTATTTTGTTGAAATCATGAAGGCCACGGTTTGGCATATCTGGTTAATTACTTAGAAACATTCAAAATGTTTTGTACAATGTGATTACGCAGTTTTTGGGGATGTTGTGTACGATGTTCCATCATCCAAAGTAGATTCTCAGTCGACCAATAACGGCATCAATTTACAATTCCGTTAAGGCAAAACATGGCTTCGTTAGAAAATACAATATTGCTCAAAAAATTTGGATCATTATTAGGCATTTTCATTGATCATCGTTCTATAAAGTTGCATTCGCCTTGTATTTGTTTTTTATCGATATTCGAGCAACAGATTTCGAACTTGCCAGCTAAGTGGTTGACATAGTTGCAGTGTTGGGATAAACCTAGCGTTCTTTCACCCGTATAGCTAGGCGTGAATACCGCACTGTGATGCGAAAAAATGAAATGAATAACTAGTAGTATACGAATCTGCAGACGGCATCGCACTCTGCTCGTATTTCGGCTTCATACGTTACCGTCACTCGACTTTGTGTCAGACGCTAAATACGAATGAAAGCAGTTCCGTTCACCGGATCTAGGAATACATATATAACAACCTCATTACCATGAATTAATAACTTTAAACTTCAAACTAATTGATGTATGTACAGTTAAATGTTTAATAGGGACTAAATACATCTAGTATCAGTAAGATTAGCGATGTATTTGCTTTAGCTTTTCCCATCGTACATCTACGCGTGATAGAGTTTTCAAAAATTGCTTTCATCACTACTGATTCATTCACGAAAAGCAAACTCTATTGGCTGACAAAAGGCTACGCTCCGTGTAGAAGAGCATGAAAGAACAGGTTGGTGAAACATTTGCTCATCAGACACTGAACCCCGTACATTGACTGAAGTAATATGATTCCAACACTACGTAGTTGATTTGGGGAAGCCGGGTTTAGGAATAGCTTTAACCAGTTTTTCTAAATTTAGCAACCACTCTCGAAACCGTTGATTGATGATATCATAATTTATTTTCCTACAATTATGCGATGCGACCTATTTTATTGAGACACATCGATAATTCTTTGACAGACATTCTATCTAACTAGTTTCACAATACATAAACAATCGGCTACAACCAACAACGGTAAGAACGAGTTGGACTCAATACTTAAATATTTTTAAATATCTTTATTTTTGTTATCTAACCCCATGAATGCAATACATATCCATATTAAGAAATTCATAAATCCCAAAACATCTTACTGCTTCAATTTAGTTTTAGACACTCGCGGAAACCACTAGGCAACACGCACCCTTTCTCATGAGACGAGTAAACACAAGTCTGTCAAAGCTCTGCTAATTTCGTGAAGCACACAGAAAGCGGCGAACTTTACCGAGTTGCTTTTGCCGAACCCTCTGTACAGCTTGCCAAATAAAAAGTTATTAAATAAAACTTTACTTCCCAATTGAATTATGTACTAAACCCTCCTTCAGGTGATATAAGAGTCAAAATTGAGACGTATTAAAATAGTTAAAAATATAAAAAATATCTTGTCCGGTGTTTCACGTGAATGTGTCTCTTCAGCTCGATATTTTAACTTTAATATTTTAAAATATGTTTCAGTTTCTTTTTTTAGCGTTGTGACGATTCAAGGGGGTGTTAAGCTTTTAAAGCTTGTCATAACCTCAGGAGCCTCTTTAGTGTGCAAATTGTGTGTGAAGTATTCCATGACTTTGATACTAGCACACCCTCGCCGAAGCGCAGTTAGTTGGGACGCTGACACGGGAGTAGAGCTGGTATTACTCTACTCATACTGCGCATATTATAAATTAATAATTAAATTAATATCTCTATGTATAAGTATAGTTATATTATTGTTAGTAATTACAGTAGCAGAAAGTAAATAATAGAATGATCGCTCATAATTGTACCATCTTAAGCGGCGTTATCCGGTTATTATCGAGCATTAGAGCAGGTAGAAGCAGCATTATGACAAACTGGATAATTTGTATAAAAACTTTGCAACATAAAGTACGTTTCGTTGCGTCCGCTGATCCGCTGATGTCAGACATGCATAGTTGAAATAATCTTTATAAGTAGATAAGGGATTTATAAATGCACAATCACAGATTTGTCCTTAATCTAGTAAAATCAAAATCTTTGTTTATAACACTCTCGAATTTTTCTATTACATTCTTATTTTCCGGATATTTACGCATAAATTTATTAATTGTTTCCGCAAATGGTAACATTCTAAGTTTCTACACGTCCGACATATCTTTATGTATATGTATGACTCACTACGTTTAAAAATAAGGCGCGCATAATTCGCCTCTACGGCTTAGTGACTGACGCTGCTAGGTAGCGCAAACAAGTAGTGCGCAAATTACGAGGTCACGGGCAAAACCGACAAACCCCCTTCAATTCATGTCCGGCAACGCTGCTATAGATAAGAGTAATGCCAGCTCTACTCGGGAGTGTACCAGACCTACTAAGAAAATTTTTTGATCCTAGCGGGACTCGAACACGCAGTGCAGCCAGTCAAGCGCAGGCCCTCTTACCAATAGAGCACCAAGCCGACTAATATATTGCCTGAAGAAGGGTTTACCCAAAATCGATCACAAAAGTAAACATTTACTCAGAATAGAAATCATGAAAATTAGTTTCGTATTACGAAATTAGTTTCAACTTTACACCTGAATTGCTTTATCTCACCAAATTAAAATGACAATGTTGTGCTTATACTGTAGAGACCAGATCAAGTAATGAACTTAAACATTCAATTTCTCAAACAATAGAAGATACAAGAGAAGAATCGTAGACTGTTCATTCTAATTCATGCTTTGTGCAAGTTCGGGGGTCACATCACAGTATTACCTCTCGATAGATTCTGACCACTTCTTACTGTTTTTTAGAGTCGATGATGATGGAAAACTCATTCGTCTAGAAATTTAACGTCGTATAGCGTATAAAAAACAGGAAGCGTAAATATTTTGGAGAAAAAATATATTAAATTAGAATCAATCAGTTGTCTTCCAATATATACCTATCGCTATTGAAGATAATATTTCGCAGCAGGTGTAAATTTTAACAATTGATTGGTTCTGTATCCTAGCGAGTTTCTTAATTGTATACACACAAGATTGGTGAATTCTTACCGCTGGGTTGTAGGACTTTTAGGTGGTAATCTTTCTCCTGGCAAATCGAATTGTACGGTTGGTGTTGACGAATTTTGATATGGTGTTCTGGCAACAGGAAAAGCGGGAGTTTGAGGTCGTGATGATAAGCTATGTGGTGAACTGGATTCACCGTCGTTGAAAGATTGTGATCGCCAAGTCGAATAAGCATCTTCGCTTCGATACTGAAATGGATAATATGCTTTAAATTTTAAAATGAGTTAGCACGAATATTATTTTAAACTAATTGTAGCGTGGCCTTGGAAAGGAAACCTGTGCGTGGTATATTTTATACAGTACACTTTTACCGAAATTTAAGACGTCATTAGTATGATATCGAGCTAAGGACGTATAAATGATTACAAACGTCACAGCGTTCATTTATAAACGTATGCTTTCTTTTTATCTTTTCTTATAAATATAATTTATTGAGAATTTAAGAGAATCCAGAATCTATTTCGTTTCATCACATGCAAGTAAGAACATATTTTTTTTTAATACAAGAAATATATTATCGCCTAACACATATGCATTACATCGAGTGTGTTTTTTATGTATGCTTTAAATAATAACAAATTTTACTCGATCAGACTGCTGTATATTCGAACAAATTGCCAATAATAAGTTTCAAAAAACCATTATTTACAACATTCGAGCAATTCGCTCATGCGTTAGTGTTGGGTGAGATGGCTGCATGTGATGGCGTTTCACATGATTTTTGATCAAAATTAATTTTGATAAAGATTATAGTAAGTAAAAACACAAAAATGGAATAGCTCCAAATCCAACCTGAATTAGGTTACATTTCCATCCCAATATTGTTGCACAGTGACTTATATGCTTTTTGTCGGGTTATTAAATTCGAATCGTTTCTAGATAATTTAAAAAAGAATATTTTGTTTTTGAACTGTTCAATCGAAGGTTTGACCAACAAAAGACAACTCATTAAACCTTACACGCAAAAATATTTATTTATGTCACCAGGGGCGTAAGACACTCATCTTTAGCTATAGCACGGTTGGTTTCTCTTCCATTGCTTCCAAAAAAAAAGGTTCGTTTAATTGACTTATGGAACTAACACAAATGTTTCTATAGGTACAAATAGACTTTTCGAATTATATCATTAGTTTCTTACATGTTCCTTACAAGTTAACAAATGTCGGTGACATATAATAAGAGGGAATACACATAGGAATCATATCAAGTGAATATTCGTTCGTGCAAACAGTATATAAACAGTATATGAAATAGTATGAAGTTAGTACCTGCAATGCAGATGCGGAGTTAGGACTGTTATTTGACTTATCAGATCCATTAGACAAGTTAGCCATAAGATCGCTCAGCGCATCCGTACGTGCGTTATCACATTCATCTCTATGCCTAATTGGTGATGGTGAATGCTCTATGTCCCGAGATTGCGAGTTGTCAAAGTGGTGGTGTGAATGGTGAATACCCACCGTGTTAGTAGAACTGTTGTATCTGGGGCTGTGCTGTTGCAAAAATTTGTAATTGTGCGATTGCTGTAGCTGCTGTTGTTGTTGTTGATGCTGCTGATGAGTTTCAATTTGTTGATGTTCTACTACTGACAGTAAGCCACTATCTACAGAGTCTACGCCTCTGGAGGATGACCGAACTACATGACCTAATGGATTAGCTGCTAGTATTGATGCAGGTGTTGAATCTGGATTCTGTAAATATTTATTATGTGTAAGTGCAAAAGGAGAATACTTGCACTTGATCATTACTTTTTTGATGCGTGTGAAATGGTTTAGACCCAGGTAACATGCTTATATACAACAACGATATATGCAAATTTATTTTTTTTTTCATTGTAGGGGTTGTGTTTATATCTGTAGCTCTTTTCTACTTTATGTGTAGAGAAAAAGTTCAGTATTTTCAAGAGAGGTGTCCAATTATCATACAACTAATTGTAAGTCGCTCCCCGTCAAATTTATGTAGAAAAATAATGTTTCAGACGGAAGCTGAATATTCCTCATCGTACAATGCGAATCTGCAAGGCTCCCCATTCGAGATGTTCCCGGTTCCCTTCTCAGGGGGGAGGCGCGATTTTCGTAGAAGTGAAAACAACTTCTATAAATATTAATTTCTATTAAACAATTTTTCGTTTTTATGCAACCATTGCGAGAAAATTGGCCGGTGGCGGACTTGTAGGAATTGCATTGTGCGCCGGTTGCAACGTTTTCTGCAAAGAATCGAGAAAAATTTTGTTGCCTCCATTCTTCCTGCTAGCAAGAGCGGATTGATTTTAGGAATATTGACATACTAAACTTGTAATCTTGGCGAATTTATATTTAAACGCATATGTTGAGATATAGGACAGACTAGAGTCGGTTGAAACAGGGTTGAAACGGTTAATAATTCAAAAAGTATTAGCAATACCAGGTAGCGTGCGAGGGGTAAAGGACGCGGCTTATTTGATATGATGTGTTGACATATACTTTGGGCTATCCCCAAAACTAGTACGAAAATTAAATTACGAGCTGACTATAGAGTATAACTAAAAAAGACTGCCTGGGTGAATAGAAATATGAATAGAAATCCAGAGCTTTCTATAAGAGCTGCCCAAGCCACCAACTTATCAAGGGCAACTAATTTTAATAGGACGCATATTGATGATACCTGTGTTAGGTTCATCACACGTTCATATTAATGGTCTAGATTTTTGTAGAGAAAACGGAATCATACGTTTGTCGTTTCCGCCACACTGCTCACACAAGTTCCAACCACTTATTCGATTGGTATATGAGCCAAATCTACAAATTTACAATATGCAGAACTACCCTGGCAAAACAATGAGCATTTATGACATACCGAGTATTGTATCCCATTAGCTCTCACTTCGTGGCAAAAAAGGAATTAGTGTCAACTTAAATAAAAAAGTACAATATTTTAAAATAAAAATAAGAAGACCAAAAAGGCAAAAATGTCTTCAGATGATAATTGAAAGGAGAAATGTTATTCTTGATCTGCGTTGAAAGCTATGGCACTAGCAAACCGCAAGACGATTGGATACAATGCACAGGCTGTAAAATACGAACGCATGAGGCTCGTATTGCTGGTGATCCTTATTGTTTGTATTACAAATGTGAATCTAATTAATTACTGTTAAATTTTGTTATTATTTTGTCTGTTTAGTCATAGAGAAGTTGTTACTTTCGTCAGATTTTATTAGTTAAGATAAATTTTTAATTGACGTTTGTAAAGCTCAGGTTTGGCTACTTCTTTGAATAACGTTGAGAGTAATTCTTAAGTAAGACGTTAATGTTGTGCTTTATCATTAGTATCATCGATAAATGACCATATTTCGGTTAATTTCGCTCAATAAATAAGTATATAATAGCATAATCCTCTATTCCGCTAGTGTTACAAATTACCCCAAACACTATTACAACCGCCTCGAGAATGTAGTCGGTTGAAACGGATTTTTTATCCACTATATATTATGAAAAAGAAATATTGAGGTTTTTAAGTTTTAATGTATCTTCATATCAACATTGTTCTACATCACGTTTAAACTTGAATAAGGTCATGTTTAGTGACGTAAGTTATAATGCAAAAGTTGAACTGCTTGGAATTATTGTGTTCAAATGGGAACCCAGTTAATTATAACGCCAAAACTGGTTTTCGAATTTAATAAAAAAAAAACGATTAGAAAACGACGATATTCTAGTTTTAAAATATTATGGGCGATAATAGATATTGTAATAAGCTACATCAAAAAATAAATGAAGGACCGGAAAAAATGAAAAAACTGTTCAACATAACTTGAAAACACAATTTTTAGGAAAAAAAATAGTTACAGTCGGAGGTAATGAAAAATAACCAACTTTTCATATGAATCTTAAATGACAACGAAAAAGGTATCGGAACAGACATAGGATGCGTGACGAAATATTAAAGAGAAAATGGCAATAACACCTATAAAAACAATAATGCAGTAGGGATAAATGTAGCTGAGATATTTTCCAAATAATAAGAAATGAGAAAATCAAGACGTGACTTTATAAGTCAAAAAAAGTAGGTAATAGGAAAAGTTGAAAAACTGCGTAAAAATTTCAAGGAGGAAATCAAAGTCAGGAGTATAGCGAAGTTTGATACGTAATAGAAGAAAATACAGATGTACAGAAATAGAAGTAGTTTCTTCTATCTGAAACATTAGTTTTAGATTAGACAGGTTTCTTTGCAGCGTGATTTAGAATAAAATTTTCAAAGAGATCTTTTTTGTTTAAATGCTTCCGATTAGATATGAAAAAAGTGAAGTGAATGGAATTACATTTTACGGGGTGTTTACGGTCTTGTGATTTTATTTTCAAGGGCGATTAAACATCTTAAAATAAGATCACTAACGTAAAAATATCTTACAAAAATTACATAATAACAGAGATATTAATGTTAAAGAAAAGTTGCAGTTTTTACTTTTGTTTTTTTTAAGTGGTGATTAAGCATATTAAATTAAACTTTTGTTTTGTTTTTCATGGAGCCCACTTTACACTACTTGTTCAAAATTATCGCCGTGTTGTTGAATGCAAAGTCCCGCTCCTGTATCCATGAATTGGCATAATTTACTAGGCCTTGGTCTTGTCGTCGAAACAATTATTTCGTTGGTGTATACCATGGTCTTCATAACGCCCCATAAGTAGATATCAAGAGGGTTAAGATCGGGTGATCGAGGAGGCCATGGAACAGGACCTCCTCGACCAATCCCACTTATTTTCAAACGCAACAAATTATCTAAATGTTGGTGTTGGATTAAAATGCGGCGGTGTGCCATCGTGAAGAAACCACATTTGTCGACGAACACTCAAAGGAATTTCTTTCCAATAGTTCCATCAATTGATTTTGCAATAACCAGAGATAATCATATCCATTCAATCGATTTAAGGACACAAAGGGGCCAATAAGTTGTCCGTTGACTAGTTCGGCCCAAATGTTTATCAAAAATCTGTGCTGGAAATGATTTCGTTGAACAGCATGTGGATTTTCGACAACCCAGATACGAGTACTACGGCAGCTATTTAGGGCATTACGTGTAAACGTTGCTTCGTCAGTCGCCAATCTAATGGTAGAAAAGTTTGGAATTTCAGCATGTTTTTGCAGAAACCATCGGCAAAATTGTAAACGTAAAGGATGATCTTCAGGTTGTACAGCCTGTACTTTTTGTACGTCGATAGGATACAATTGATTTTCGCGCAGTGTTTGCCAGACAATTCGATTTGGCACATTTACTTGGCGAGATATTTTTCTAATATTACTAGAAGAATGTTCTTCGATAAGATTTAAGACTTCTTTTTCGGCATCCAAAATTCGTTGGTGTCGACCACTGCAAACACGTCAAGGTCGGGATGGTGGACCTACCATCCCGACCTTGACGTGTTTGCAGTACACCAGTTTCTCGTGCACGGATTACTGGAGCAGTAAATTTTTGTGGAATAGGTGTTGGCCTGTTAGGAAACCGCTCAGGGCACAATCGACGTGCAGCAGAATTCTGGTGTACTTCCCCATTAATTAACAATATTTCAACATAGTTACTGTTGATGCGATGGACCATTTTTACTTTCCTTATTAGGATCTATCCGGAAGAATTTACGTCAAACCAGCAGTGCAGGAACAACTGATGAAACAGCTTGACAGATGGAAAAAGTTACGGACATCAGCCTACTTAGTAAACAATTCACTAATAACCTGTTGTTTGAATTTACATTTACTTTGAACAGGTTGTAGATCAATCGTTTTAGCGTTAAAAACATCTGGGTGTTTAATCACCCATTAAAAATAAAATAATAATAATAATAACAAAAATTAACAGTAATACCTCTCTTATCATGCAACTTTTGTTAAGATATTTTTACGTTAATGACCTTATTTTAAACTGTTTAATCACCCTTTGAAAATAAAATCACAAGACCGTAAACACCCTGTAGAGACGTTTTTTAATTTCGGCATTATGTTTTTATTTGCGAAAAAATAATTAACAAAACCCATTCTTTCTAGTAGCATTAATAGTAGGTTTAGATAAATAGCTAACCTTGGTCTAAAACTTTCTATGCGGTATCTGTTACCTGTTCGTATTTCTTATGTGCCTTATGGACTGCGACAAACGGTCGTTCGTTTCTATTAATCGTCGAGTAATTCGATTTAATGGTGCTGTAGGAAGTAGTAGATCCCGGCGATATGGGATTTCTCGTGTTGATGTGTAATGGTATCATAAATTCGTCATCGTCGTCTGCGAATGCGGTAGTGTCACTGGTGTATCCATCAAGTCTATGGCTGGCCATCGGTCTCATATGGCGAGATTGCACATTCCTCAGCTCGGACATAAGCAGAATTTCATGTTGTCGTTCCTCTCTCAATTGCATTTCTTTACGTTCTTTTAATTTGAGTTGCTGACGTTGCAACCATGTGAGGTTATTGTTGTTACTGATGGCGTTCATGGTATTTGCTGAAGACGATGTGTTATACCTGTAAATAATGCAAATTTTGTTAAAGTAATATAAATACTGATTAATATATATTTTGATTTAGCAATATTCGAAATATTGTTCGTCACGATTTTTCATTGTTAATACTATTTCAAGATGGTAGAAAAATTATTGCTGTTTGGTGCTGCTTAAGTTATTAAGTACAATAAAGTTTAAACATTAAATTAACACTTGAATTATGTATGAACGATGGGACAAAAGTATACTTGGACAGCCGGCAAGCGACGAAACTGTACGGGCAGCGTACACAAGGCCCGCTTTCGTACAGGTTTATTGCATTTCGTCCACGTTTGGTTTTGTGCCATCATACGTATGTACCCATAATACTCTCTTTTATACTTGTTCTGAATTGCTCTCAGAATATGTTTTCCTTAAATGTAATAAAGGAACTGCTTTTGCAACTAAATAGCGATAATGCAGTAGGTGCCGGTTACAACAGACCTGGGTTGTTGGACGCACTTTCAGTGCAAATGTACTTTTTTAATAATCCTTCATTTACATTGTTGTTTGTTAATAGTTATTTTCTTAATTTAGAAAAAATAAAATTTATTATCGTTGTTACAAAGCCAAAGTAATATCGTATTTCTTATATATTAGCTGTTGCACCAACGGCAGATGTATGAGGGTCGTTCAGTCCTTAGAAAGAGAAAACAAAGTATTTCCTGTAGATTTTTATTTAATTTCCATTTAACTCTATATACATTTCCAAGTGTTTTTCCAGCTCTTTTAAGCCCCCCAATAGTGTTCACTACATTCCCACAAGGAAATGAGGGTGTGACGCAGTGGTTGGATGAATGACGATCGAGGCGGTTGTCGATCCGCCTTATTGAAATTTTAAAACGTTGCTATAAATATTGCTTAGTTGACTACACCTGTAGTTGATACTATTGTTATATTTTGCAATCCCATATATTTCAATAAATAACTTTTCTATTAATATATTCATAATAAAATATCTATAAACATTTGGTACGTGTTACAATAATTTATTAAGGCTGTCAGACGTTGGGACAAACTATGCTGCAGTATGTCTTCATTACTACATATAGTCCCTAGACGGATAAACAGAAGTATATATGAAACAGACAAAATGTGTTCCCCAGTTCACTTTGCTTCTGAGACGGAAGTTTCGTTTTCGAAGCACGTGTTGTAATAAAAAAGAAAGGATTTGAAAGGTAAATAGTACATTAGGCTGTGATAACATTTAACATCTACATGCGGTTTTCACTTGTAATGCAACAGATGTCGGCGAAAATATAAACACATGTCATATCGATAAATAGATTAATATTAAAAAGTAGAATTACAATGTATGTTTTTTACTGGAAACAATCTTGGTACGACATTGTTTACTGCCCTAATACCGTTAATTCCAACGAATCTGGATCAGTAAGAGATATTACTAAAAATTAATACACAATTCCTAAGATGCTATTGAATCTACGGCGTTAATGTACTTAAAAAGTACTAATTTATTAATTAATTAATATACAATGTTCCATAGTATTTAATACTATTGAGTTGACATTTGTACCGTAGACAACTTTGTTCTATAAATGTTTTCACTAGAAGGAGAAATAGTGGTACCTTCTATGTTCTCTTAAACAAGCAGAATTTCTTAAAAAATATTATTTCATTGAAAAATCAAGTAATCCAATTGTCAACCCTATCAAGGAACACATTGTGTAATGCAATTAAATATGTTGCACACAATGTGGCCCCTGATGTCTTTAGATACTTGTTACAAAAATTTGTTTTTCGTGGGCGATGATAAACTACTTCAAGTTATTTACATGTGTTCGATTCAAACACTACTCCAATTACATTGTGTATGCAGTAACATCCCACCACGTTTTCTTTGAAAATGAATATTAAATACATATATTTTTTATTCCAACTAAACTTATAGAAGCATCATCATACTAGTAAAAATAGCACATTTAAACGTAGTTTATTTATGAATGCTTGCAAGAAGGTTGGTGCCAATTTTTAGATCTATCGCGTAGTCAAAGCAGATCAGTTAATGTATAGAAGCATATGTAATTGGCAAATAATAACCTAAGCGTTCTATAAAATTTTTAATTTATTCGTGAAGGTGCTATACTGAATTGGCAAAGTTTGGAAAAAGATATCGAAAGTTTTTTTATTTATAAAACTTTACTAATGTAAACCTTTGAAGAGAATACACATTTCGCACAAGGCGCATTAGCTTTGGGTAATTTGGTTGTATGGGAACAATGCGTTAAGTCCAGTATTATATTATTTTGTGGTCTTGTATTGCCTGCTCTTTATAATTTTGTGTTCGTAAGAAGAAAATAAGGGAAGATAATTTCATCTATTGCACTCTTCGATTCAATATTCTATTTTCTCAAATAACGTGTTCTAGGTATTCACTATTTTCCATTATACCCACGAAGAAGCCTCTTTGTACACTTCACAATGATTTTGGAGGCACGTCTAATGTATCTTGTTTTGTAACAACAATCTGGTCTGATACACGAATGTGCCCACAACTTAAGGTAATTCCGACGATGTTTTGACGGGTCCAAAAGATCGAAGGAAACGAAAAGACAGATAAGCTGGCCAGAGAAGCGACGATTATGCTTTTCATTGGTCCTAACCCCTTTTGTGTTCTCCAAAAAACCCACATAAAACAAGCAATAAAGACATGGGAGAACAACCAAAGGTCTCGAAGCAACAATAGTGCTATCGTTCAGCAAAGGCAGAATTTTTGACAGGTTATGTAGCCCTAAAATATCACTTATTTAACCCTCTTACGGGAAAATTATTTTTATTGCACTTCGGTGGCAAAAATGAGTTGTATTGTTCCAAAAAACTCTTTTTGTAAAGGCACATTGTAATAGAAAAAGGAATAAATTACTCATTGTTTTTATGAAATAGCTACTCTAAACATACTGCTACTTCGCATTCAGTGCAAATTGAGGAGTTGAGGGTAGCCCGGATTGGTTGCATTATCGTTTGTATCGTTGTTTCGATTGGCAGCAGAGTTAGTAGGAGGTAACTCTAAAATTTCATAATTTCAAGTTTGCAAAATAAGTGTATCTTAACCATCTTAACATGAACAACAATAAACAAACATCTACGACTTGCACAGTATACTAACGAACAGCGCCCGAGCAGTTAGCGGCAAATATTATAGTCACACGTAATGTACTGTAGATGCTAGAAACTGTTCCGTAGGGTACTGTATACTGCTAAGTACCAGAATCATGTGAAAGTACATGCTATTGTAACCCGTACGGCAAGAAGTTTGCGTAGTAGTCATTAACCTATAAAGGGTTAAATTAGGAAAAGCGGATGATCAAATCTGTCGTTTATGTGAAGAAGAGACAGCAGAACACATTCTACGCAAATGTGTTGCCACCAGCCGCACGCGACACCAATACTTCCAATAGGCTGCTTCTTGCATCTATTGAACTGAAGGAGGAAAATTTTAGAGTAGTACTAACGTTTGTTAAAAGCCTTCATCTATTCTAACACGCACAAGGGCATGCTGTCACAGACCTATTTACGGTCGCAGTGGCCAATGGTATCTATGCCATCTGAGGCCCGATTATGATAATTTGTAATTCCAAAACATTAACTGATTTCTCAGTATAAACAACCTGCTTCAAATGTTTTCATAGAAAAAAAATTGGAAGTGATAAATCTAGTGCGACCTACTTAATTGGATTTTTATATCTATGCGCGAATTGTAAATTACTGCGTCGGCATATTGTCACCACAATGTACACCTTTCGCCCAAAAGAACAGGAGTACCTTGGCAGAAAAAAGATCCAATTGACACTACATGTAGTCTGAATTATGAGACAGTTGTGATAAAAAATATTATCTACAAGAATGTTATTGAGGGGAAGCTCTACTAATTCCAATTTCTTTGAGAATTAAGTGCAAAATTAGTACAGTGTTTCGCATTAATATGGCAATAAATGCTTCTATTAATACTAATTCGTATTTTACGGAAAACGTTACATGGTGTGTTTACTGGCCAAATCCGCGAAAGAACGACGCAGATGATGGTCTTGTGGCTTTAATTTCTGTACCAGCTGGATTTTATGCGCCAACATCTTTGCCTTCTACGTAGTGAATGGACAGAGCCCTAATGACTATGACCGACGACGAATGGATAAATTGCGATCTTCTGCCATATTTTCGTTTACAGCAACAATATGTTTCTCAGTACGAATGTTCCTTCGACGTGTTGGTGTTATTTTTTCACGTAAAGAGTATGCGGTACGAAATCTATCCGCAGTTCGACGGATGGCTAGCTCAGAAAGACGATTCTGTGGGCCATGAAATTGCGAAGTAGTCTGTAAGTTGCGCGAATCAATGACTGGTTTTCCAAAATAAATTTGAGTAATTCGGTTGCGTTGTTCAAGCGTGAATCTACTCATGATGACTCGTCAGAGTATACTCAACTCATGGTACACTGTGGTATACTGATCATAAATGCCCAAAAGTGAAAGCAGTATGATAGATCGTTTGATAGTTTCTTTTTCGTAAGTACATCCAACAGACAGAAGAAACACCCATTGTTGTTAGGGTTCGTACATCATCCAGAGCATAGCATACCGTGCATGCATCTTAATACAATATCCCAATGTCCATGTTTTTGCTATAGGTAGCTTCATGTATTATAATAATAAAGGCGTTATCGAAGAATTTATTATTCCACCGCAGTAAACATTTGTTCCCAATTACGCTACAAAAATGGATTGCAATATTACATTTGAGCCCTGGCATACGAAGTTGTTTGGTTTAGAATTGTAAGATTCTATATTTAAAAAAAAATTCTCCTTAATTTCTAAATCAAATATCAATACTGGTATTACTATTCAAACTTTAAATTTTCCGAAAGCTTAAACAACGGGTATTAATTAAATTTGCTTGTACCGTTTGTTTATCTTCATATACCCATAAAGTTGCTTTAAATAAATGTTTACTGTAGATGATCAACCATCATTAACATTATCTTGCAAAGAATACATTCAAAACTGCAACGAACTCAAGTGTATATAAATACGGTTACCCACATGCGTAATATTTATCTGCGCCTCAAATCTGCTAAATTTAGTATTTAATGCTTTTGTCATTCGTTTGCCATGGGCGGAGATACGTGTCTTAGATATTTGTAATACTTATAATCTTGTTCATAAACCGCGAAGGTCAATACAATCTGCTGTGGAGGACAATCTATCAAACCACCATTGAAAATGCGATTGTTTGTGCATTGCGATATCATTTTATACCCACACAGTAATAAATACGATTGTCTAATTGTATATTAACAAGCAATTTTCATTCGAATGGTGAATAACCAATTACGCCAGATTAATTGGATCTTTTGCTATCTATTAAAGTTTTAGTTAATATTAAAGATTTATGGCCAAGAAAAAGACAATTTGTGTTAAAATACGTATTTGAAATTACAAGAACTTGTTTCCTTCGAATGTTTGGATATGTACTCAGGGAGACTATTGTAAAATGTGCTGTTTAATAGAATTATTTTTGTTTTCGGCATATTGGTACATATGTCTTGAATTAAAGTGGTAAAACAACTGAATGGAATGAGAAAATTCATTGCTGTGGCCAGCTGTAAGATCCTCTGTTTGCAATTCATCGATAGAAATAAAAAAGCAACAACACAAATACTGGGTGTCCCAGATTTTATTGCGAATATTTGAATAGATAGAAAATTATTTTAAGTAAGAAATGTTATGGTAAGAAATGTGTTTCCAAATGCATCTTATGATATTAATACAGGTTACTACAGATTGAACTTTTTCTTTTTAATGAGGCGCCACATCTTTTATCAGATATTCTGATTCTCTTCGTTTCTTATAAGCATGTGCTATTTACTTTGCGGGGTTTTCAAGTTATTCAGTTCTTTTAACTCCTCCTCCATTTTTTTTCCAATCGGACAACAACGAACACACTTGATTTGGCCAATATCTATGCAAAACAGAAGTAACTTTATTGCAATATGATTTCAATAAATGTCAAATTTGGCGGTCGAGCTAGTCATCTTAAAGGACTTCCTAATTTTAGCATCTTTAAACGCGCGATTTTAAAAAACTTTAATTATTGACCGATTACGTAGTGGAATTTTTTCAATTTACTTACTTTTGCTTAAATGGCAGATACGATTGTTGTTTAGTTTTTGTCAATAGTAGCCATACCTACTTGCTTTCTAGCTATGTGTTCAAAGAACGTTTAGCTGAGGTGTGTTTGTTGCCTCTGACGAGCATAAATAGTTTGATAATATTCAATGTTTAAAAGAGACGTAATTGAATAAACGGTATATTGTTGTAAAGCGAAAAACAAGGAGAATCAGGATATTTGGTAAAAAAATATGGCCTGACTTTAAATAAAAGTTTTTTCATTGGGCCATCTTACATTGATATGATCAGAATTATAATTTTCTATTTATTCAAATAACCATCATATTGGCTGTGGTAGCTTATAGCTTTTAATAAACAAATAAACTTTTGAAGGAAAGACTTCATTGGTTAACATTATTAAGACCAAGTACATATTTAAAATTAAGATTAAAATAAACGAAATTGGAGCTGCTTTCAAGAGTTTGTGTTTACTCAAATAACGAACCCCCTAGTGGGCATGTGGAGCATTTTAAAATTTCCATTATAAATATTGTATACATTTGGATAGCTGTTTGCCTTTTATGTCTTCATGGTAATGTAGCACATTGATGGTGTGTGTAGGTAGGATTATCTAATCTTATTTTTAAACAACCTACATATCGTATATGTATGTATATATTTGCCTAGAGAAGTAAATATATTAAATAACACAAAGGTATCGGTAACCTCCGCTCCATACAAGTTTAATTAATTAATCGGGGACGGCCGTTTCGAGGATACGAACGATCTCCGTTCTTAACCGGTGACCGAATGATGTGAAACCTCTACAACTAACATGCTTGTTCTATCCCTATTTTTGATATATTTAATATTATTTAGAAGTATCTACTTTAACCGCCTACGTGCCTTAAAATTAAGACGTACGGAAAAATACGGAGTATGGTCAAATAGACGGAAGGGTCTCTTGTTATTGTAGCCCGAGGTATAAAACATGTGTAAGGTTTACCTCAATAAATCAAATAGAAATGAGTACGACAACGGTTCGTTTTCTCTATTCATCAGATTTATGAAAATCGTCCGTCTCGTGCGAGTCTAATTCCCCCGGCGAAGCTATATTTTTAATCAATTTTAAGTTCTCCAATTTAATATTATGCTCGGTTTCGTTTATATGCTGAGCTACACTTCACGACTCCAATCTACCAAAGCGGAAACACCTGATATGTTCCTTAAGTCTGGTGCTTATCGTTCTTTTCGTTCCATCAATATAGGCTTTATTACAGTCACTGCATGCAATTATATAAATTCCCGATCTTTCTTCCATTTTCGGTTTATCTTTCGGATTAGCAAGAACGTATTTAAGTGTTATACGTTCATATCTTGGTCCTTCAGAACCTTAACGACACCTTTCGATATGCTGTGAAAGGGGAGTTTCACGAATATCTTACCGCTAGTTTGGGGAAAAGTGCCCAAACTATATTTTGGATATATACTCATATGAATCTGTGTGAGCTAATATGCAATGCTAGATCGTTTTTTATTAAGAAGTTTTTCTATAATGTAATAAACAATTGAGGAAATTACAAACAAATAAAATAATAACCACAATACAAAAATGCCTTCATATTAAAAGAATAAATTAAATTAGTAAACTAGTTACAAATAAATTTTACAGATCTTATCATTTATTATTTTATTAATTGACATTAATGAATTAAGGAGTTTGGTATCTATATATGAAATGAGCTACACAACAAAATTCAGATTCTGATTTTTTAGCATTTATAGGGCACGTGGCGCTTATTTTTTTCAAAATTAGCCTTCTCAAACAAATAAGGTCTTATGTCATGTGCATTTTGTTTCGTTTAACCAACCGTTAACTTCTTTAATGTTTCACATTAAATGGGAATCGAAGTTCTATCAATCTTCGTTTATGTATGCAACCGAAAGTACTGCATATCTAATGCTTAATTTTTCATAAATAATTATTAATTAACATTTGAGTGTGTGCCCCTATTTTTCGCGAGTTTCGATTTGCATTGGAAACAGTGCTACATACACATCTCAGCCAGTCTGCTAAAGACGTACGAGTTATATAAAATCAAAATCCTAATTTCAACCGCTGTATAAACATCCATCAAATCAAATTTGGCACGTTCTTGAGTGAATCATATGCGATCACGGGACCTACAAGTACAAGCATAAAAATACATGTATACTTCAACAGCTCGAGTTGTTGTTTTAATTATATTTACTCGCGTTGCTTTTAAATCAAACGATCAAAGACCTACATTTTCGAGAACATGGCCTATTTGTAGCTAAGTATCCAATGCTTTTAAATTATTTTTATATTTAGGAGGCGCATAATGTACATTACAGAGATGTTGTTTCCATTAAACAAATTAAAATGTCGATTTGTCATGAGAGAGAGTAGTTTCTGATCGTTATATCCACTGCATTTATCATTTACTTTCCACATATTATTCTAATAATATAACATGACAAATTGCATTAAACCAAGTTTAATTTGATTAGTGTTAAAGTAGGAAGTAGAGATGAAAATAAAATGAGTATTGGTTATTAGCCGAGATCTGAAGTAATTATTACCCGCTGACAAAAGTATTCGGTACCTTTTGCACGCAGTTACCAGTATCGAACACAGGATCTACTCGCCGAGAACCGAATGTAGCTATTACCTATATGTATCTGCAATAACTTTTTTGATAGAAGTAATGAAGTTACGAAAATAGTTAAGTAAAGTAAATAGATAAAGTAACCTCTAACGAAATTTGACACCGCTAATGACCATACCAGGTAGCGTCGAGCTCCGATTGTAACTAGCTATCGAAGTAACGAAAGTATCAAATCGAAGGTAACAGATACTATCAGTCAAAGTAACGATTACGTACAAGTGATGAAAAGTAATGAAATTTTAAAGTGGGAAGTACAACAAAAGGATAAAAAAAAAATCGAAGTGAGTCGCATGATCTTTAACTACTTAGAATTCATACGAAAATGTTCTTGATTTTTCAAGATGGCAACATAATGGGATAAGAATATGAGTTAGGCAACGGGGCACATTAAATTTTAGGAATTTCAATTTTCTTCGCTGGGAATTGCCACTATCGATAGGAGGGCCTGTCACTTCCGACATATGACAAGTCAATTTAAACTAATTTGTTGTAAATAGAATAACTTCTACGATATTTATTAATTCCACTTAAAATAAAATTACAATTGTGAAGTTTCCGGAAAAAGCAGCGCTTTCATTATTATTATTATGCACTGTGATTTTATATTAATTATTTGATTTAATGCCAGTTACCAATATGTGATTATATTGTTTAAAAATAAAGCAAAAACCTATCCTTTCTATTCCTCTTTATAGGGAGAAATGATTCTAGATTCAGCTTTTGGGGTAAAAGAACAAAGCGAAATAATTCTGAAGTAACGCTTTTAATAATCTGAAACTTTGCTGTCTTGTTCAATTTTGTGGTTTAGTTACTTAACATTTTACGGAAAAAGCATGTGTTCGAGTAGTGGTTGGTGATAACGCAAATGGAAGCATGCGGCAGCGATTCCATGTATATTATGCAGAAACTTGCATCCAATCGTTACTTTCACCCTTTGTATTCGTTACTTTGATTTCGGTACTTTCGTTACTTTGAGATTTTAACAAACGTTCCAATGTATTTCAATGCATTGCTGAAATTATATCTACTACATGTATATTTGTTTTTTGGTGAGTTCTTAGATTTTTTGGGTTATAAAAGAAAAAACTTAGTTTTGATGTATAACGTCATAACTAAATTAATTTAAATAGAATGGTATAGTATTTTTTAGCTTTTTGTTAAAGCTATTTTTCGTCATTACAACAACTACAGAAGCTCTTTTCGTTCTTACTTCGAAATAAAAAAAAATAAAACTTTTTAGTTGGAGTAGTCATTTGTAAATGTTCTGGAGCATTTATGTTTTTGTTCACTTCGTCATCATGGTAATTTGGTAATCTCTACGCGAATGACTTATTTACTTCTGCATCTAGTTCCATTCTAGCCTATGCTGATGATTTAAGTATTTTCATCCCTACTAAGAACTGGAATGACGTTATTGCGTTTAAAGAATGCAATTTTTTGCGTTCAACTAACGCAATCACCGATTGGTTTATCTGCTATATTTCGAGAATATATTTCTTTTTTAAACTTTATTTTATACTTTTATTGTAAGCACCGCACCGCACCGCACCGCACCGCACCGCACTACATCTACCTTCAACTGCAGATTGACAACATTCAATGGAGATTTCTCAAATTCTTATCCTTCAAAGTTGATGGAATCTACCCGGTGCGGAACATCGACTATGGCGTTCTTTTCGATCGGCGGCTTTTCACAAGGAGCGATAAGCGGCATGTTTTATGTGGAAGTTGGTGCATGGCGTTATCGATTGTCTAGAATTGCTTTGCTTTCTCCCTTCCCACACCTCGAACAAATTTGTTATCGTTTTCCTTCATTACTTCTATGTGTCCGCGTAACCGATACAGTTTATGAAAAAGTGTTTTTCAGTAAAATGTTGTTTTCCATTATTGTACGTATTTCGTTTTGTATACAATCTACAGTTATATAAAACGGTAATTTTCACTGAAACTTTGAAAATAACAATTAAACTCTGGTTAGGTATGGTGACTGTAAAGGAACACAACAAGAAATGCGCCCTTTTCTAATTACTCAATCTGTTGCGAGCAAAATTTTGAAGCGTTTTAGAGAAACAGGTCACGTGAGGACTATTCCTGAATATGGACCACGAAAGATTGCAACTAATGATTACGAAAAATTAGATGCGTTGTTAGAAGATACATTTACACCTCAATTGCCTTTAAATCAAAATGTGAGTGTGGATCCGGTATATCCCATATTGACGGACAGTAATAATTGGTGTTACCCATTCAGCACCATACCTAATGACCACAAAAAATATTTGCGCTGAGCATATTACCCTCTTTATTAACGGAAATCTTACCGGGGTACGTATTTAGTCTTATTGTAGAGCCAATTAGTCTGTCTTTTACAGTACCATTTTGCTAATGCTGAAGATATCGAAGAAGAACTAATAGATATTAATCTAAATCCAGATGTCTGGTTCCAGGGTCATCTTATTATCAACTCAAAATAGTTTCTAACAACTCAATGTTAGAAATTATTTAAAATACATTTTCTGTTGAAAGGGAAGTTGCAGCATGACCACAATCGCCAAATCTTATTCTGCGCAATTTTTTCTTATGATTTTACCGTAACCGTATCGAAAATATTGCAGAACTGAATCAACCGATTGAAGAGGAAATCGGATTGTTACCTCGAAATGCAGTCACAAATTCGATTGGGGAATTTATTAGTAGGTTGGATCACTGTTTGGTTGTTAATTGTGCGCATTTTGAAGCTTTGCTTTAGATTTTATGTTTTGTATCTTTTTTGAAACATTTTTAATAAACATTATTTTAGCAGTTATAATTATAGAAAGAATAGATTTATCACATAGCGAAAAAAAATATTATACCATTCGCCAAAACAACATTTTTTCTTGCACCGCTCAAAAACATTCGAAAAAAAGACGTCGCCAAACAACTTTTATCTAGGCAGACAGCGGTTGTAGAAATATTATTTCATACAATTTTAATACGAAAAGTGATAAATGAAACTTGATGGACTATTATATATGACGACTTGTAATTGCGCGTTCTAATTAATTAAAAGAGAAAAAAAAATGCTGAAATTTTTAAAGCTTTTTTAATTATCTTATAAAGTTTGCTTTATAGATTAACTCCTAGTATTGTTGTATTGGATTACATACCTATTTATATCAACGCGTGTTCGTGTTAAAGGTAAGTATAATAGCGGATGTAGACGTTTGTTAACGGAGGTTCTAATAAATTAACCTTGAACTTCTCCGTATTTCGAATAGCCATATGTTCATGAATTCTGCCTTTCAGTCTAAGCTGTCCTTAAATTCAGCCACATTGTTCTTTTTGAAAGCTTGTTTGCAACGTTTTCAGCACACGATTCAAAAAGACGTAGTTCCTGATCTAACTCTTTAACCGTTGACCTAGTATAGTAAGTTTTGTGAGCATATGGTAGCCCACATATTTGTGTTTGCGCGTGTAAAATGTTATTGGATATTGTGCACGTAGATATATACGCTTTATGTTACCGTTAACATCTAGTGGAACGCCTATGTCTCGTCATTGAAACTAAACGTAATTTTGAAATTGCCCGTGTCCATTTACAGACACGTTAATCTCTGCATATACTTGATCGTCGCCAATAGTAAACGATATGGGTCGGTATATTCCTTTGATCTGACACTTAGTCGTCGTTCTTTTGTTGCGAAACGATTACGAATGAAAAGCGGACGTTAATTTATCTTCAATACCTTCGCTTCTATCTTTTAATAAATCTATGCACGATCCGAGAGATATTGTCCTTTATAATTTTGCTGCCCCTATGTACACATATGGCAATAGAAATGCGTTTGTGACTAATGCACTATAGTGACCCGCTGTCGTTTCTTGATGGTTGTTAAATGAATCGAGCAAGAAACGTTTTAAGGCATATAAGTATACTTGTAAATACGTACATACGTCCACATGCTATATATGGACATGATGCGATTGTGAGACGAGGAGAATTCTAAGCTCACCTGCAAAATAATTTGATGCTTCGGTGTTCTTTGGTAATCTGTGAATCATGCTGTACAAACCATCGATTTGCAAAGTATCCAAACGTATTGCAAATTCGACGAAAAACGAGGAAAAGACGATATAAAATCACGCTCTACAAGGATCGGAAGTTTAGAATACTAATTGGAAAGCTATTTGTAAGACACAGTTATGGAATGTGGAATAATGAAAAACCATATCGCTCTTCAGAAACGTTTGACAAGTATTTATTTTTGACATTATAAATACACTGAGTGACCGGTTAACCCACATTATCTATTCCAAGTTTATATTCGTTATCCAAATTGTTTACAACTATTCCATATCGATTTGTCATAGAATTCTATGGCGAATCCATTAGTTCGTCTTGATGTTGCGAAAACTAAAATAAGTTCTTGGTTTACTTATTGCAAAAATAAGATGAAATGAAATCAGTTCCCTTTTTTTTTTTTGTTCGTGGGGCATTAAAGAATCGGTTCAATGTTGATTGCCTTTCTTTCTTCTGCAAGAGTTTTTTAAAGTGGTGAACAGTACTATCGCTGCAGAGATCAATTTTGTTAATTTCCTCGGTTAGAGTATCGTTTTAAGACCTTTCCTTTGAGATCCTTCCACCCTTCTTAAAATTTTTAACGTGGGAGCAGTCGCGCCTTTCAATGTTCCGTGAGCAGTTGCATTTAGTGATAAGACTAACCCGTCAAATAACAGTTTCGACTGTTGTTGTTACTTTAAAATAATGGTTGAAGATAACAGGTAGTTGCTATTTTTTCAGTAGACTGCTTTTAAAGATCACCGTAATATTTGTATTCCAAAAATATCTTATGATCTTACTTCATAATCTTAACCTGACATTTAGACCAGCGATTCCCAAACTTGTTCGGTCCACCACCTCAACCTAACGCCTCCATTCCTCCTCTCCATCATATAGGGGTACTTTCGGTGACGGTTTATTTTAAACGAACCTCAAGTTCATGGAACGCTTTTGCATAGATTGTATTATCGTTTTTTTTTTACTTTAATAACTCTCACACAAATTCAATAGTTGTAATATTAATATTTCTTTAGTAGAGCTCTTTTTAGAGATTTTGTTCTGCGATTTTTGGGAGTATTTGTACTAATTTAGATAGTGAAGAAGAGTGATAAGCGCGCATCTGAGAATGTAAGAGCGATTCAAGCAATTAAATTCAACATAATCGCAATTCTTTCCATTTAATTCATATCCTTAACTTAAAAAAACAAAATCCGTCAGTTTTACACTGCCTTCAGTAAGATAGATAACAATATTTTAAAATATGTTTGAAATATAAGTAAATTCGCTAACACCGACCCATTGCCGCCGTCCAAAATGCCCAATATCCCCTAACCTCTATTCCGTTCCAACGTCTCCTGAAAATCCAAAACGCCCCCCAAAGAGCGCCACCGCTGATTTTAAGAAACGCTAGTTTAGACATTCACTCTCATCCTCTTATTCATCGAAGAGCTTTCTTTACTAGGTTTTTCTCAAACAATATTGTTAAGATTTATAAGGCTTTACTAAACCAATTCAAACGTCTGCCTGTTCGAATGTTTAAAATTAAGGTAAACACTTACTACTACAGATGCCAGTGATTGCATCTTTTTTTGACTTGATTTTCTGCCTTTCATCAGTTGCATTTTCTCATGCTGAGCTGTTGTTGTTTGTGTAATCAGTTGAGTCGGAGCGTTGCTGCTTATCCGCTACTAATTCAATAGTTGTACAAATTTAACAGCAGCAGAATAAAATAATAGAAGCCGTTATTCTTGCCCAGGTGCAGAAGTTGTTGGCACACAATAAACAGATTGTTATAGTTGCGTCCCGGTCGATGCGACCGCACAGGCCGATTTGAACAGATTTTTTTCTATAGTGGTGAAAACTTTTTCTTTTTTATTTGGAACTTGACAAATGCGTAATTGAATTCCGGGTTAGAACTGCGTCGTTGTCGTAGCCTTTGCCGACATTTTGTCTACACTCCTATGGGACGTCCTTAGGGCCGTGCAGTAGCTTGGACGAAACGTGGGCAGAAGCTACTCAGAAACCGGTATAGCGTAATTGAGCCTATGTAATTTCAATCTGGATTTTGAAACTAAATTTAAATACAAAGCTTTTCGAAGCTCATTACAAACAAATAAAACAATCGTAAAGTTCGATTTAGAGAAAGGCAATGATCTATCTATCTAGTAAATATGATGTATAATTTTGAAAGTATTAGGACCGTTTTATTTTGAATTTTTCATACATAGATGTGTACGTGTAGATACATATATAATATAGTAATTATTTTTGTTTTTATATACATATACATAAAAAAATCAATACATACCAGAATTAGCGCAAAATGATATAATGTTGACTTTGCACGATAACGTAATCGTGTAAAATAAAGATTACACCTAAAAATAAATACAGGAGTGCCTGTAAGGTAAACACCCTCAAAGTAGTTTAAATGAAAAATATACGTATCTATTATAAACAAACGATAAGCTAATTTTGAAAGTAGGAAAGTTAAAATTTCGATTTCTGTATATACATACTTTCTACTTAGGAAAGCGGCACGGAAATATGAGTACTTGGAACAATATTCAAAGATATAAATGGCAATGGACGTTGCCCGATGTATCATTTCCTTTTTAATATCTGTAAATGTCCTTTAAATGTTTCATCTGTCACTGCGAGTTACATAAATGCACTTTAATGTAGTCGGTACATAAATTACCTTTCCATTTTTCATATTAATTTTATGTAATAATTATTAAATGTTATACTGTTACTACGAACTGTAACTAATTTCTTTTTAGTTAATACTAATAAATTTATTACAGCGAACTACGTTAATCAAGCTGATCAATATCATAAATACCTGCTTACCAAATTACTTTGTGAGAAGCGTAACATAATTTAGGAATATTGGACATTTTTTACATCAAAGAATTCTTTTATTGTATTTAGTGTATATACGAAAGTTTGTGTTCATCGATTTAATTAACAGCCATTTATTAAAATGATAACCTTATTCGTTGTATTTACGTACCTTTTCCGTTGTGTGTGGAATATATAAAACTAACATTTGTCTCTAACACGTTAGCGAGACATTTATTTCATTAAACAAAAAACATTACGTTCAGCCATACAGTATGTTCAGGATTGACCTAGTTAGGAACAATTTTTTCATTTTTGCAAAAAGAAATTCCGCACATACGAAATTCGGATATTATTTTTCATTATTGACATTGGTTACATGTTAACAAGATTGCAGCACTGTCGATATTGAATATAATCTTATGTTAAAAATAACTTAGCATTGAAATAAACCTTACAAGCAAAATATCTTCCTTTAAACTTTTGTATAAAACTAAACATTTTATTTTACAATGCTTTGAGCTAGTGGGTTGCAGATATGGAAAAATATCAACAATTAACACTTTCACGGACAAGGTAAACGGTCGTGTTGATTCTTTTTTCACCCCGTGAAATTTGAGTCTGGTTCGCGAAAGTGTTAGGAATTATATTTTTAAGTTGCTTTTAAATAATTCGTACTTTATACTATTGACCAAATTTCCTCATTTCTTAATTTTTAATCAGTGCTGCGCGCATTTGATCTAATTTCTGATTATCATTTCAAAACAAGTAAAAGTTCTTATAAAGAATAACTTTTTCTGCCAAAATGAGAACTAGAAAAGTAGTACAGTAAAGTCCATTCATGGATATTCATGATAGAACAGGTATTTAAATAGTTCGATAATTATTCGAAATCCAATGATTTTAAAACACGTCTTCAAATACTATAATTTACTCCTTCAGTAAAAACGGCAGGGATACTTCTGTATCTGAATTTGATTTATCGATTTGATCGTGATCAAGGTCTTCTCTTAGATGGTGATTAATGGTAATGATTGCTAATGCTTTAAATTATGCTAGATTCATTGATACTAACAATTCAACCATAACATATTATGTCAAAATACCCCCTTATGAATCCAGAGTGATGGAAATTTGTTCTTCATTCTTTAATCTTTTTATTGGAATAGATTATTAAAGTTCGGTAAATATGTGAAAATATGTATTACATGATGTTAATTGTTGTGTGTTGTCGGTTGTGTAAAAAAAGTTAAACCGGTTGGCAACGACACTATAATAGGCAAAATTTTCAATTTGATTTAGAACGGTAATCGCATAACACATACTTCGTGGAGCAAACAATTGGAGCAACAATGGAAAGCTTTTTCATTGTTTATATTTCAGAAAATTGTTATTACGTGCAAAAATATCACAAAATTAATTTTAAATATGTCAAAGCCATTAAACAACGGTCAGCTTTTAACATAATGAATATGAATCGTTTTTTTAGCATCTCCAGCTAAGGTGGCTATCGATGCATAAGCACGCGCTATCGAAAATCGGAAGAGAAGGTGATGGCTTTCCGATCATGACCTGCGATCAATATATGTATCAGCTTAATATCGCCAGAGCGATATATTTCGAAATTTGTCAAGAACCCCTTATCGATATAACGATCGTTTTTAAAATCCGAAAGAAAATATCAAAAATTTCTAATCACCAAATATTTTTTCTTTTTATATTCTTTTCAGTTATTAGTGCTCCCCCCAATGTATATATATGTTTTTTTTTCATGTCCACAATTCGTAGGTGCCAACTATTTGCTCTACATCGTACCATAAGTGTGTGTGCATACCTTTCTTTATGCTTAACCTTGCCCGAACCTAAATTATTGAGTAGATGTACGATAACTATGGTTATAAATTATTTGATTGGAAAATTGTGTTTAATCACCTATACACTAACCGATGAAGTATGCAAGATGACGTCATACACACCGACAATTTCGAATTTCCTAACCCGATTGCTATTTTGTCTTCTATATCAGGTTTCTTAAAATAGTTTTTGACAGTTGTGTAAAAAGTATCTGACGACTTTCACTCCTATCGGTTTAAATTTAGAAGCAAAAAGGTATTGATTATTGGATTAGGAAATATGGTTTTCGTGCTGTACGTAGTATAAAATATAACTTTTTTTAGGTATAAATTGTTATTAAAAGCAAGCCATTCATTGTAAAACTTACATTTCAGGATATTCCGGAGACTTGGTCCTAAACGCTCTAGGGGGTGATATGCTTTCGGAATCTGAATAGGCCGATGCTACATTTTTATAATTGGACTTTTCGGGGCTTCTTTTTAACGTACCCTCGGTGAAACTTCGTTTCATCGGATCATATCGTTTGATTTCTCGGTACCTCCAAGTTTCAGCGTCCGGAGCATTTAGCGCTTCTGTTGTGAAGATGTCATCAATAGGATCCTTCTTCTCGTATTTCGATGTATTGTATTTGGTGTGATAATTAGACGTTGTCCAAGTATAGTTAGATTTTGGTGAAAAATCAGGCATCACCTGAGTCTGTACTTTCTTCAAAGTGTCACCGGTACTTTTATTGAAACTAGCTTTCCTCACCAAGCTTGGACTTGATAGTTTTTTCGATTCCTCAATCATGGTAGAATTGACACCGTAAGTGAATGGGCGACTGTCCTGTCGTGCGTGGTAGGGAATGTTCTTATCCTCTTCTTCGTCTATGTATCTAACATTGTCGATGTTGAGCGCTGTGGATGCGGGGATCGACTGGGTATTCGGTTTCGGATCCGGCATACTCTGGACGGTTAGCATCATGTCCGAAAGCAGTTCGTCCAGTTCGCGATGTTGATCTTCGGGCGTTTGCGGCGACGGTTGTGCTGTCAGTGGGGGACTGGTAGAGGCGTTGGTGTTGGCGTTTTGATGGTGACCTGCAAGTAAAGACAGCGGTGACGAAGTGTATTTACACCAATTGCATTGGCAATAAATATACGAGCACCTTCGGAAATGTTCGGATTAAATGTCTAATGCTATTTGCCGGTAAAAATATTATACGAAGTGTTTCAAAAGCTTAAGATGTCTTGTTACAAGAACAGTGTGTTCATAATGCAGTAAAGCAAAATTGCTTTCTTTCACAATTATACTTAATACAATTTATTTTGTATATTTCTATTTGGCGCGATAAAATTTTATTGATCCTAATTAAATAAAACATAATAGTATTAATATATAGAAAGAATGTAATATGGTAGTAGTGTTAAAAACAATTCCAAAAGATAGAGGAACAAAACACTTCATTTTTATTACGTTGAAGTTATTAGTGCCCATAAAAGTAGATATTTAGGATAAAAAAGGTAAAATAACTTATATTTTTGACCTCTTCTTTTACTAGGTTAATTTGTTCATTCAAAAAGAATAATATAAATGAAACTACTAGTATGGTTAGCAAGGGAACACATAATAAAAAATAATTTTTGTAAATCCCACAGATTTTAAAATAATAGAGTAGTAGAACTCATTAGTACACAATGATACAATTTTCTCATTATGACACAAAAAAAAATAAATAATAATAGAATGGATCTCAAATGATTTCGGTTTCCGTCTGAAATGCGATTGGAACTTGTTTTTCATGCCCGAGAATTTTTTTTTTTTTAATTTTAAATTTAAAAGATTTCACAAATGATAGTGTTACGATAGTCATCATAAGAATTCTATCACTGTTGTTTTAATTAAATTAAACGATTCTAACCAATTTAGAAAAAGTCGGCGGAAATGGACTGACATATCTCTAATATATTAGTGTTGTCAATTCAATTTTCATCAATTTTTATTCAATATGATTGATAAAATGATTGGTGTACTCATTCAAAAAAAACCAGTTAATGAATTTATCTGAATTTGAGGCGTCTCCCCTTTTTGAATATTAATATCGATAAATTAATTTTCTTCAAACTTGTTGTAGAACAGTATTTTTACGCATAAATGAAATGCTCAACACTAGTCAATATCAACACAATATGTATTTACACTAAGGCACATACAAAGAATACTAGAAAAGAGTGACGTCTAGTAGAAAATGAAGGAAGAGTTTCTAAAAAGAGGTCGTCTCAGATGATGTAAGGTTACCAACTGGTTTTCATAAAAATAATTAATAATCAAACTGAGAACTAACATCTGAAAATTTTGGATAGATTTGTAATACCGTCAATCCACCAATACGACCAAAAACTGTTCGATCCATTACAAATCTAACTACCAAATGGAAACGTATTGGGAGGTAACTGATGGGACCATTGCCTTCATCTGGCGAATAAAACAATGCAGGAATTTACAACCAACATTATTAACTTTATGATTTTCCAATCTGCATCGCCAAAAAGAATATTTTTTCTTCTAATGTACTGTTACTGCTATTTCGGAGCCATGCTATGGGATGTCCCATACAAAGAATAAAACAGCTCTTATATTTTCGCTATCAGTCCTACTCTGATTTGCAGGGGGTATATCTGTTCGAAAATGCGTATGCATTAATAAATATTTTTTAGGTTTATAATAAAATATAGTTTCTACCAGTTTTGAGTGGCATGTGTGATAGAGGCTTCAATGTCGAGCTACAAGCAGATGAAATTTAGCAGGGGGTAGCGATAAACGCCTGATCGATATATTCGTAACAAATTATAGTTATGACTAAAGTCGCCCAATCGGATTTGTTGAAATTTTTAAGTGGGAAAATTTCTTGTCAACATTACTTAGTTCGCGCCATTGATGTGAATTTCCCGATGTTCGGGCTTCTTTTTCAGTAAAGTGTTGTATTTTTGTTACGTGACTATCTATAAAAATAGGAACAATGATAATAAATGTATTCGTTTCCCAAAGATCAGGAGGTAAATTATTTAAAAGTTTATATCGCTTGTGTATTAAGTGTTTTTTTTTCGTAGGAGCGTGGAAAATGACGTATCGCTACATGTCGTGAAGATCTTTCATAAATGGATGCCAACGTGGAACGCAAAAATTACCGCATGGGTGGATCACATTTTCATGATACAAATTTAAAATCTTGCAAGAAATATCAAGAAAATTATTAATTTTTCCACGGAATTGGTTTGTTCATCATGAGACAAATCCTTCCACCATTAAGTTGTTAAAAGAAGGGGGTTTCACCATAGATGCTGAAGAAATAGTCCGTTGTTTGATCCGCCACACATGTTAAAAGGAATTCGAAGTAATATTGCTGGACGCTAATGTAAAATTTTTATTGAAACGCAAAAAAAGGCAATGTAGACGAATATTATAAAACTCTGCGCAATGGATTCTGGAAGTTATGATAAAATCAGTAATCGTTTAGCCGATTGCCATGTGTATTTCAAAAGAATTAAGAAGATGAAGGTAGTCGGTGACACAGAGTATTTTCGCTAATTAGACGAATTCGGTAAAAACTTTTCTTTACACTACAAAAAGACATGTTACTGTCTATTGTATATTACTTAAATTATAATTATGCATGTTACTAATACGTTGTTACAATTATTGTAAATCAAACTTGTTTACCACAAACAGAAGAGGACACGGCGTTTTGTTCATGTATAAGCTCTTTGCTTCAACGCTTCACTCAAAGCAGTCAAAACCACTAAGATGTCCAATAAGCGGTTCTTCAGGTCATAGTAAGCTTTGTCATGAAGCACTCTCAATTCTAAATAAAATGAGGTTTGTGAATAAAAGTGATGAGTATTTTATTCCAGCATCTCTTAAACATTGGAAGACTGTAATACGTGGTTTTAATCAATATTCAATGGGAAATATCGAGCAATACAGGATTTGAGCATTTATACACGCCCGATACTTTCTTGTGGTATAAAAAAATAGTCTGATAGTTATTGTAAAGTAGTATAGTATTGATTCGCCTGGACGAAACTATGAAGCAAATAATTGGGAAGAAGCACTAGACTCTCTTCGTAATTCTATTATTATATATAAGAGAATTTTGCAACCATAGATGTTACAATTCATTGTAATGTAGAAGGAGAAGACGATCCTCTGTGCAAGACATATAATATCGTTTTTACATAGAACTTATAGAAGAGAAGTTCTATATAGACGGGGAAAAAAAGAGGAGTACAGTTTAATTGCTAAGAGAGAATTCTCACCACGGTTATTAATACGATCAAATGCGATTTCTACCTAATTTATGGTAGCTTTGTAAAGGTAGTTTATAATTGGAAAGGCAATAAAAAAAATTCAATAATTTTACAATTTTACCTCAATTCCTTATGTATATTCAACAAATTTAGGATGGCTTTAATCTTTGTTGTGTATTAACTTTGCCCTGGTCGGTATTCGATATTAGAAAAATTGTGTCTATCAGTACACTATACTACGGAGACAAAGGAACAGTTAAAACAATGGGTTTTTGAAGACCAACAGACTGCGAAGAACCAAAGACGGTGAAATCGGCTGGCGAAGTGATGGTCTCGGTTTTTTGGGATGCACGCGGAATCATCTACACTAACTACTTGGAAAAAAGACAAACAGTAACTTGAAAGTATTATGCGTCGTTACTGGTCCGGCTGAGAGAAGAAATCGAGAAATCCTCTTCCATCAAGACAATGCAGGTGTGCACAAATGCCCAGTTTCGATGTCTAAAATTGTGGAATTAAAGTTCGAATTAGTACAGCATCCGTCGTATTCGCCGGGTTTGGCCCCCCAGTGACTTCTTTTTATTTTCAAGTTTGAAAAAGTGACTGGGCGGACAACGCTTCACGTTGAACGAGGCAATCACCGTCCAGATGCCCATTTTCAGGACTTTCCGTAATTCCACTTTTTGAGAGCTTAAAAAGGCTGGAAAAATGCATGCAAAAGCGTATAGAGTTAAATGGAGATTGTGTTGAAAAATTGAATCAAATTTACAGAAAATACTTTGTTTTTCTATCTTTTTCTAGACACTCTCGTATATACTTGTGTTCTGGTGAGCTGGATTTACTCTTGTCTCTGAAGTTCAATATGCGAATGCATTTATAGCAAAATTAACTAAGGTAGTGGTTATTAAAAGGATCATTATATCAAGTTTTCTTCAATTTGTGAGAAAAAAGTTTGTATGTATTATTATGTGTCTTATTGCCGCCAAATAATTGGAAGCAGAAGGTTATCATGAAATTATTACTTGGTTTATTTAGAAAATTGTATTTCAAATTAAATTTCCGTCCAGATCGGAAGCAAAAAAGATATAATCAGGTTTAGCGAAGGTGTACTCTTATGACGTTAATGAAGGTGAATTTTAATTTGTAGGGATGATCGCATGTTCCTGAAAAATATGTCGACGTTTAATAAATTTCCGTTCTTTTCATTAGGTCACTGTATCTACATATGTTGTTCTACTCGAAGTACTAGTATCTACTTAATTTAAAGTAGAAATCCAAAATGTTAGGTGTTGTATGCATGTTTATGTTTCAGATATATCTTCATAAATGACGGAGACTGATGCTTATTTAGGACTAATTAACTCTAGTAGATAGCTTTTTTGATTTTAAGTACCGGCACAAGAATCGTAGGAAAAAAATAGATGACTTTTCGCATAACTAAAATTGTGACTCTGTTTGAATAGAATTCTGAATATACTTGTTATCTAACCGTCCTAAAACACTATGCGTAACAGGACTAGGAGCATTTAACGAAAACGCATTTATGAAAGAATCTTACGAGCTTATTTTCCACACCTAAAGTAATTTTTTTAAAAACGCGTTGTTTATACATCTGTGTATATTTTTCTTAATCTGTATAACGGAACGCGCATCAACTTTTAACATTTTCTTGTTGCCAAAATTACACTTTTTCAAGAACAACGTATTAAACGATGTTACGGTGTTCATTTGAAACATGAGGATGAGAATGTTGGTGTGACGAGCAATTAATTTTGAAACGCTGTTACCCGACATTTTTTATGCGGTACAAATGTTGGAAGATTTCAAAACTTACTTGAAAGTTTGCATAAACAATTACAAATTCTAGTGCCAATCCAATTTTTAAACGTTTACACAGCGTATATTTTAAGAACTTTATGTATACATACATGTCGGAAATCGTTAATCTGTAATTATTTCAAGGTTTTACGGGTAAATTCTTATTCAAAAATTTTGCAAGTGAAGCAAGCAGTCACAATAACAATACTTATACCGTGCGTTTTTTTGCCACTGAACATTTACAATTTACCTGTCATGCATTGAGGTGCTTCTTTATAATTGAACAGTACATACGTACAGAGTAGCGACTGGGATTATTACAGAAAATAAAGCACGTCAAATTTCACACTTATTTTTTTTCCGTTTAGGAATTTCACAAATGCTTGTAAGCTGTATGAAATGTGGACGTTGGCATTTTGAACGCTTGTTACGTTCTTCTGGTTTGAACAACATCGCCGCTAGTCGTTTGCTTCGGTGTGAAGAGGGAGGAGGACGAATTGCTTTTGTTTAAATGTATTAACTAATTGCTTACTTGCTCGATAGCGCAGTACCTCTTGAAATGAAAACGTAGTACGTATGTATCAAAAAAATGTTTTAAAACAGTTCCCCTTATTATAATATATATAAAAAATGTGAGGTTTTCCTCTTTCCTATATAAAAAAAATACATATACCTTAGTGTTATATATACAGTAGACCCTCAATACCGTGAACACTAGGTAATGGTAATTCGGGATAACGTGAACAACCATGTTCATATCATTTCCGCCGTGAACATGAATAGGTTTGCATAACGTTAACACCGTGCGACAGGATTTCCCCTGATACGCACCGCATATTTTAGTGCCGCTGTACTTCCCTGGTTTATGTGATACGCGTTGTTTACGCAATATAGTTTGATGTCTTAACGCTTCTTACAGTATCTATTTGATTGGAGAAGCGTTCGATTAGGACAAAGAAGAATTTTAAAGGGATCTAGACGTCCTGAAATGGAGAAAAAGCTATTTTATTCCTTTGGTTCTTGAACCAAAGAAAGTGGTTACTCAACAAAAGCTCTACTTATTGAATGAAAAAGTGAATATGTGATCAGACTTACAAAATTATAATATAGAAGCCTTCTTCGCAATATTATTGCGAATGGCTCCGCTTTAAAAACATTACAAAATTTGACAATAAAAGATGCTGTTGCCAATTTGATGTATGCATGGAATCGTTTAGACCCAGCGATGATTGTGAAATGTGGGGGGAAAATTCTAGATTCCAGTAATCAAGAAGACGATACCTAGTGTATTGCAGCAAAAATGGAAAGGTCAGACAGAAGCTCTACCTGAAACACTTTACTGATGAAATGAAGAAACTGAAGAAAAATCACAAAAGAAAATTACTTCATACAGTGCATTAAATGCATTGAACATGTCAGTCCAATGAGCAGAAGAAAATGACTTTAATTTAAAAATAAAAAGAAATAAGAGAAACAGCTGTAACATGAAACGATGAAAATCACAAAGAACAAACAAAAATTACACAATATATTTAGAATGTATTTTTATCTTTTTCAAATTAAAAAATGTGCAATTATAGGTGAGTTATTGATGCAACAATACCTATTATTTTAAGCATAAAATCAGTCACACTCTTTGGTGTGAACAAATCGTTAATGGAAACTCTCTCCGTTTCGGTATTGAGCGTCGGTAAATATTTTTGAGTGTATTTCTATGTACATTTGTATAAATGTGTCTCAGTATATATGTTTAACGTTTACGTATTATTAGGATCAACACCAAACTCTATGGGAGCTCAATCGTTTGACAGTAGCTAAATAATATAGCCGAAGACGGCTACCGAGACGTTCTCGTGTTCGAATCTATACGCTATGCTATTGTCTACATAGAAGCGGCAAAGCTTTAAACCATACATAGTGCGCTCGTTCCCCGACGAACTTTGGATACTCTGTTAAAAGTATGTAGATGTGGATTACGCTGAATCTCTGTTTAATGCTTGAATAAGGTGGTTCTCTGTCTACCGTCCGTTTTACCTCGTGATTTCTAAAAGCGCTAGTCGAAGTGGCGATTGTTTGATTTAATGCAATTTAATTTAATTTACCTAGACTTATGTTTTTTATGCGGGTGATCTTGTTGCAGTTTCATAATAAGGTGAATGGGGTATTAAATTTACAAAACAAAATACAGTGCAGTCTCGATAACGTGAACTAATTATAGACGACCGTGTTCATATATTCGAGAAGTTCATGTTACTGGATAAAGTCAATCACAAACAAAGGTGGCATTAAAACTAACTTAAATGTGTGTTTCGCTTAAAACATACTTTATTTAAAAAAGGAACACATCAAATAAACAAGTCTAATTTATTCTTCTTTAGAAAGTAATCTAATTTTGTTTGACGCAAACGTTGTCTAGTTGAAAGTATAGTAGCATGTTCACGTAATTTTTGTAGGGACTGGATATCCTCGATGTCGGCATTATTTTGCTCAGCCCATTCCAAACCTCTGTTAAATATACGAATTGCTTCTACGTGGCTGATTTTGTATATATCCTTAGACAATCCTTCATTCTGATCTGTGACACATTCGATTACAGAATCATCAGAATGATCTATTGTAGTACAATTTTCATCACGTTCGTCGATGTTGTCTTTATTCCATTCTTCGATATCCGCAGAGTGGAAGTCGTGCATTGAATCAATTTCCTTTAGCAAATTAAGGTTAGTCTCTACAACGCTATTCAGATTTAACAATTCTTGACGAAGTGTTGCCAGGGGTATGTTGTCTTCGGGATCGTCCTCGTGCTGGCTTTCCAAAATATTTTTCCAACACATTTTAATTATTGGTGGTTCTAGTTTATTCCATGCTCGTGATAAGTTTAAAATTGCATCCCGAAGGTTGTACTGCTTGATAACGACATTAATATCATTTGATTTATTAGCTACAACCATTGCCAAAAACATAGAACGATAATGTAGTTTGGCCAACCTTATTACGTTTTGGTCTATAGGTTGAATTAAAGGTGTGACATTGGGAGGCATATACATAACATGAATTAGACCATCATCAGATAAAAGTTGCTCTTCCGGGGGATGACTAGGGGCATTATCCAACAAAAGAAGTGCTTTCTCTGGTAGACCTTGCTTTCTAAGAAACTTTCTCACCTAAAATTATTACAATTCAAAGTTTTAGTTTTTAAAACTTATGGCACGCATAATGTAATAAACTCACCTCAGGAGCAAACATTTCATTGAACCATTCCTTAAAAATTCCGGCTGTCATCCATGCAGACTGTGAGTGTTTGTAATGTACAGGAATGTAAGAATTCTTAAAACTTCGCGGATTTTTAGCTTTTCCTATTACCAAAGGAGTCAATTTATGCAAACCAGTCGCATTTGTACATGCTAGAAACGTAATTCTTTCTTTGGCTGTTTTTCTTCCCGGGGCAGTTTTTTCTGCAGCGGATACGTAGGTCTTTCCTGGCAAAAGTTTCCAGTACAAGCCAGTTTCATCAGCGTTGTAGACCTGATTGTAGTCTAAGTTTAAGTCCTTAATTTTTGCTGCAAGTTTTTGTAAAAATGGCGAAACCAGCTCTGGTTGAGAAGATAGTTTTTCGCCAGTTATTGTCAAAAATCGTATGCCAAATCTTTTCTTAAATTTTTGTAGCCACCCTGAGCTAGCAGAAAAAGTAGACTGATCTCCATACAATTCTCTATGAAAATATTTGGCTTTCTCTTTCAAAATTGTACCACTTATTGGGGCATTCCTCTCTCGTTGTCGTAAAAACCATCTGTATAAGGCCTTTTCCATTTTCGGGTACTCTGAGGGTCTAAGAGATTTTCGTTTAGACGCTCCAGAAAATGTCATGGCAACTGTTGAAGTAATCTGGGCCTTTTTGTTCTTAATCGCACACACTGTAGATTTCGCTATTCCATATTTTTTTGATAAACAGGTAACTCCGAAACCTTTACTAACATCGGATAAGAGTTGGGCTTTTTTCTCTAATGTTAAATAGTTCACCTTCTTAGTAGCCATCATGCTTGCGTATCGGTTGGCGCATAAACACCGACTAACGCTGAATATGTACACAATATTTCTTCCGATGTAATGGCGGGCTAATACATACAAAGGTAATTTACCGACAAAAGGATCGCCGCATAGTTGGCGGCCTAATACAAAAAGCTAAAGTTACCGACACAAGAAACACGACGAAATTTCATTTATGTTCACGTTATAGAGGCAAAGTGTTCTTGACATTCACGTTTTGGAATACGCATATCAATTTGGCTGTTCACGTTTAGGGATGTTCACGTTATGGGACGTTCACGTTATCGAGACTGCACTGTAATCAAATTATGATTTTACTAAGTACAATAAATGAAACTAATGAATTTGTTGACATAAAAACAAAACTAAAATGTTAAGAAGCTTTAACATTTGTTTTCTATTTCGTATTTCCATTTTGCTTTTCTTTACAAAATTTTCTTTTTGAATATATAATAAATCACTGCCGTAACGCCTTTTTCACTTTGTCACTCGTTAACTAAACAGGATTTGGTAAAAAAAATAGACATATTAATCCCAGTCTATAAAACGCCTATGGTCAATTATAAAAAAAACGCGCCAATGCAAGGAAAGTAAATGCAAATGCTTAGTGGTAAGAAAAGTGCACGGTACATGTAATTGTATGCTAAACTGTACGAAATGTTTTCGAAGTATGTACTTACTTCATGACTTTTCTAGGAACACATGCCTATTACGTGAATCACTTTAAACACTTTACTTCTATAGTTCTCAGACTTAATAGGAAATAGCCGTCATTAAAACTATTTTTCACAAAATAATGTAAATATAAATAAAACAAAGTGAATTCACGTATTTCGGGAAAAACGTGTTTGTATTCTGAAGAATGTACCTGATATCACCCGCTTAACTCATAGATTTCTTATTCTATTATAATCCTGTACTTACTACTTACTTTTAACTTAATTATTTATATACATTTTGCTTTTTACTGAATATTTTGACAGATGTTTATCTCAACATTTTCCAATACGTAGTAGTTGTATAAAAGGCAATAGAAGGTTTGATCAGGTGAATGCTAACACTACTGCGTAATGATCGTGTGCCATAAAATTAAGTGCATATTTATTTAAGTTTGATTTTATATAGGTGATACATTCCGCCTCTAGCATGGTTTGTATGCTGAGTTACCGTGATCAGCCGGTTCTCAGTTCAGTTAGTTTCCCCTCTAGCGTGGTTTACACATTGAGTTACCGTGCTAACTGTTGCCTACCACATTTCCCTTTCCTGAAGTAGTCCGATATCATTGTGGGCGAAACGCCAAGTTTTCGTTTAACAAAAATCGACATGACTCGGTCCCACGGTAAGTTTTATTATCATTACAGTACCTAATTAGTTATTTGATATTTTAAAGCTTTTTCCATTATTTTTGAAAATACTGGTGCAACAGATATAGGGCATTTACTGATATCCAAGATCACCCTTCTTGAAAATAGGCGCAATTACTGATAACATCAAAGCTTTAGGGTAATAAGCGGCCTTAATATTTTTAATAAGTTAGTTAATGGATAAATTACGATAAATTAAGAGTTTTGATGATTTTTGAGTTCAAATTATAAAAGTCTTTGCTAGAAGAGTTGGTTTACACTATCGACAATACACTTAATCTCCAAGAAGAATACCTTACGAAATGAAGGTGATACGTTAGATGGTATTGTACAGATACTCTAAAATCGGTGTTTGTTGACGATAAATCATTTTCAGCAATATATACAAAATCATTATTAAAAGCATTGGCATTTAGAAAATTAGATTCTTTTGTTCTAAGAACCGTTTTTTACAATACTTCACAACACACGAGTTACTTTTGTTTGTCTTTTTTTTTAAATTATTTTTGTAATCAGTTATACAGTTACCAAAGGAAGTTACTTTAGCCTTTTTTAATTCACGTCTATAATTGTTACGTAAAGTTCTTATATAATCGTTAGATTAGTGATTAAGTTCGGATATTTTGCATTTATTGCTTCAGCAAAGTTAAAATGTTCAAATAAATAATATAAGTATTCATTGAACCAGATTAGAATTATTACTTCTACAAATGGGTTCAAAAATAGGCAGGATAACTTTTTCAAATCGCGCCGGTAGAGTTATCTTGAAAGAACAGTATTCACCTAGATGCTTAGAAGATATCTTCAGGCATTCGGTATCTTCAATTTTCTTGCTATTCAGGTATTGTTCTAAATCTTCACTGGTTAAATTAGGTTTTAGTCGAAAATCGCGATAATGTACTAATCTTGTATCTGCCTTAATCTACGTAATTTCACTAAAAGATCTATGTATGAGAGGTAATTTCTTTCGACGATTTATTGTATTCTATTCCTCCTTTTTTTTATCTTGAGTCACTCCTTATTTTTGTGGGTCTTCTATTCCACCATTATTAGGGTTTTCGTTTGCAGGGTAAAAATCGCTACATTTTACATTGTTATAAGTTGTTGCATTTGATTTAGCTACGTTAACTTTATTAACATTTTCGCAGCTATTTCATAATTTTCATTTCTTTTCCAAATTCTCAACAGTTGATTTAATTATTGATGTTAATTATTATCGACAATCTAAGTATTAACTCTAAGAGGTGTGTTGGATAAGGGTATGGCGGTTGCTGAATAATGGTGAACAACGACGGAGGCGTGCAAAAAACGTTGCGAGGGAAATTTACTAAAGGACTTTATTTGTACTGCTGTAACCACAAACTTTGTTCTTAATTACCTCAATCATGTCATATTATTTCGACAGTAAAAGATGTAATCAGGGTTTTTCGTGAATCGGAGTTACGAGGGAAATTTGTGTTTCTCTTTTGTGAAATAAGGTGGTCTTAAAAGCATAAAAGTATTAGTGTTATCAAGCTGAATTTTGTAGGTATCGTAGGACTTCAGGACAGTGGTATTTCAGCTGTAACTTAGTCTTGTTGGAACGCATAGTAAACACTCTTGCAATCAAAAGCTCTCGATTTAATAAAATGTTCGTAGCATATTAAGCGAATTACGTCGGTCATCATTTTCCATCGTGCTACTGCAGAGGAACACATAAAGAACTCAGTGATGACGCGAAGAACATTGGTGAAGTCCTATCATTCGAGTTTAGCAAGTCTACATTTGTGGGAAGGTATCAACACTGCTCTAATCCTTAATCCCAATTACTAGCCTTACCGAGTACTTTATACGGTTTATATTTATATGCATCCCCCATCCACACAGCATAGGCGTTAAAACATACCATAAGAAAAAATGCTTTTTTTATAACCTATCCTGAGTCGCAAATCGAGACTCAGCTGTGGCTCAATTTGTGGAATAAAAGGAGCTTGGGAAAAGAAGATCTAAAAGTACTCGACCTTATTGATGTTTTGAGGGAAACGGAGAACTTTTTCCCTCGTTCAAGGCGGGCACCAATAATTTGCTTTACACGGACATGTACTACAGCAACGATTGAGAGCAAATTTGGTACTCCTAGGCGTGTGAATCATCAATCATGATACAAGACCGCCTCAATGGCCTTTGCATGTCAAATGTTTTGATTTAATGTTTTATATTTTATACCCTGGTATATTGAAACAAAAGGTCCTAACAATAAAATAATTTTGAAAACAACAATTAAAAAAGTTAGTTATTTGATGGATCATGAATTCTAAATAATTATATTAATTTATATTTTATATTTTTAAGTTTGCGAACATATGTAGGTAATAATACACTTTTGAAAATGTAAAACATGAATTTCATCATTTCTTTTTCCATGCCGAAAATCTTGCCTATACCCAGAAAAGTAAAAGGAAGCAAAATTTTTAAGACATCGTGTTATATTTGCGTGCGGTTACTGCAAAGATGAGAAATCTACGAACGAATTGATAGTTGTGAATTATGATCGATAATCGGCTAAAAATAAATTCTTGTCAATTTGTTTTCTACGAGCCATACTATTGTTCAAAGCTGAACGAAAGTATACGCCAACCGATAGACATGTTTCTTATATCATCGCTTTCATGTCATAATGCCTTAATTATTTTTTTAAATATTTCCAATCTAATTTTCTGCAAAGGCTCACCTGCTGACGATATCCCTGAGTCCATCGACACAGTAAGCGGACTTGAAACAGCACCGGGCGAAAGTTCCGGTTTCTTCGTTATGGTCGCGTATAAGCTGCCATCTAGCGGTCCAAATGTATGGTTTACATCTTCTGCAAGAAGAAGAAATAAACAAATTAGACCATTTGCAGACAGATTTAGGCAGCGTCTGTGATATTTGTTTTGGAGCACAGTTAATTAGAATATATATTTATGCTCAGTCAACTAACAGCGATCCCAGTAGCATATGAAAAACGTAAACAAGAGTTGAATATAAAAATCTAAATATAACAGAGCTAACAGAATCTTCAAGACTAGTGTTTAGACGTTCTTTTGCCAGAAAATAATTGTCATCTCAATACAATTTAGGTCGACCGGAACAAATACAAGCAAAGCGATATAAAATTTATGCATCGATTGGCATGGAAGTTTACGGGCAAAAATATACGTATTATTTATTGGGAGACGATCAATTTTTTTTTACAGTTTTACATTTACGGTTTTAAGCGGTATTTTAAAGTAATAAAAATGTTGGCCTATAAAAAATCCATATTATACGTTCCACTTAGAAATTGTAAACAAGGTAGTGAAGTACAGAATAATATCCACACATACGTACGGCCATCAATGTAGTTTCACTCCAAGTGATAATCTAAGAAAGATAAATAATAGCTGACCATTTTTAAATCACTATTTTACTGTTTGTATTCAATCACTAGTTTGATGTAATTACTTTCTTAGCGTGTCATGTGCTTACCATAATAATAAATATCTATTTCGAGGTTTCGTGCAGTAATTTTTATTTTGCGAAGAACGGATCTATTTTAGATCTCAAGGTTGTACATAATTAATTGTCTTTCAAACGTTAATCGTTCTCTAATTCCTTTTAATTGCACCAACTGGCGCGTTGATTGTAAATACTTGTTGCTTTACATGCATGCGTTTTTATACCTTTGAAGGTAATGAGGTACATACATGGAGAAAAATACGTAGTAAATGATATATTGTTCAGAAAATCTAGCAAGAAATAATAAAAATTGTAGTACTTATGTATAAAGATAACGCCAGACAAATTTTTATAATGAAGTAATACACAAGAAATATTGTTGTGTTCATTATATTGTGTATACATAATTATAATATGAAGTCAATAGAATTTGAAGATAACGTATTGTTCACACACGACATTGAATTGTAAAAAATAGTAAATAAAAACACAATTCAGTAAAGTTTACAACACCCAAAGCATTAACTCATTATTTTACTATGTAATTCATTTTAAAAACTCTTCTAGTGTAATTTACTATGTATATTTAATAAAGTAATGCTTGTTTTGATAGGATGTTCATTAGCATGTGGGATGCAATGGGTAATAAATTATATATATTAAAGGGCAAGATATGAGGGTGGTTCAAGGAATCCTTAAAAAATCTAAGAGATGGCGCTCGTAGTATCAAAAATGGCTTGTTTCTAATAAGGACAATTAGCCACTAGACAGCTGCCAAAGTCTCAGTTATATCCATCACACGGTTTCATTTTTATTATCGATTTAAGCAAAGAATTTTTGTTTACGTAGAAAAATGAAAAAAGTGAATTTCGAGCGGTGACTAAACACTTATATTTAAAAAGCTTAACAACGAAAGAGGTCAGAGCAGGGTTGGATGAAGTTAATGACACTGCTGCTGCACTGCTCCTGTGTTAGCAACCGTTTATAGTTGCGTAAATCAGTTTAAACGTGGTCGCACGTCCACAATGTTCTCAGTGGAGAATAAACGCAATCGTGTGGTCGACTCTGAGGCTGTTTTGACGTTTTCCTGTCGCAATTCTGACAAGCTTTTCTGTCGATACATAACTATGGACGAAACATGGATACATTATTACATTTCATAGACAATAGTTAAAACGGTGGGTTTTTGGAGGCGTATCGGCTCCGAAGAAGGCGAAGGCGGTGAAATCGCCTGGCAAGGTGATGACATTGGTGCGCGCGGAATCATTTACACTGATTACTTGGAAAAGGACAGACAATGACTGGAAATTCTTATACGTCGTTATTGTACCGGTTCAGCGAAGAAATGGAGAAAAAACGAACTCATTTGAAAAAGAAAACGATCCTCTCCCATCAAGACATTGCACGATGGCCAAAATTATTAAATTTTTCGAATCCATCGTATTCACTATATTTGGTCCCCAGTGACTTCTTTTTATTTCTAAATTTGAAAAAATGGGTCGGCGGACAACGGTTCACTTCGAACGAGGAAGACAGATGCCTATTTTGGGGACCTTCAGAAATCCTATTCTTGGAGGGCTTAAGAAAGTTGGAGAAACGCTTGAAAAAGTGTGTAGAGTTAAATGGAAATTTTGTTGAAAAATAAATAGAAATCTACAAAAAATACTTTGCTTTTCTATCTTTTTCTAAGGACTGAACGACACTTGTATTTTTCATATGACCTGCGTTATTTTCTGTTTTCTTTGAGTGTAGTACTTTGGAACCAGCGATTATTGTTTGCTTAGAGACATTGGTAATGGGAATAACTTTTTAAAATTTAGTCTCTATTTTAGTGTCTTTTTTTACATTATTCTGCGTTAACTAACAATTGTAAATTCAGTAGATTTCCTTATGAGGAAATATTCTTCGGTTCAATGAGCCACAAACACAAAAATTATTAAAGCAGGACGAGGTTAAAATTTTCCGAATTATTGTCTTAGATAACGACCTGGCCTGTAAACAGTACATCACGTCATGCCTTATGCACAAAACAAATATTAAAACAATTAAACAACACATTTTTTAGCATTTTTGACAAAAACTGGTATAACTGGAGTACTGTAAAATTTGGACAAAAATATTTTTCTTGGTGCATTCTTTAGAATTGCGTATGCCGGGGTGAAGTTAACAAAATCACTCAGTATCGTTTCATTCGTTTTACTTTGAAATTACGCGATATTTCATGTAACGGTTAGAAAAAGTATAGAGCAGACAACAGTGTAATGAAAATAAATACAGACAGTTCAGAACTTCGCTATGCTTTTTTGAAGTATAATTACTTTCTGCACAAATATGTGTGACCCATTACATTAGAGGTACACACCCAGTAACCACCAGAAGAAGATTGAAATTACGACGAAAAACGATTAGGAACGACCAAATTTAATTCTGTTTTATCCTACTTTTGCAGCATCGGATGTAAATATTTTTATATTTTCCCCTACAAAAGTAGGCGTCTGCCCTACATCTCTTCTACAGCTTCAAAATAACACACCTTCTTATTTTAAACAGTCCCCAAAACATTCTATCGGAAATTTAGAATTGATAAATGCAATTTTGAATGAGATACGAGAATTTAAATGATAACTAACCTTAATTATTCCGCTTCATGAATCCTATGTTTATGTGTTTCTGTCGAAAGTCAGCTACTTCAGGTTAATTTACAGCAGCTTACTTCTGAATTTTAAATTGAATTGTTGAAATAATCACCTCTTTAACTGAAGATATCGAGACAATAAGATGCCTGGATGACACTTAGACTCAAAGTCAAATATAAAATTAGCGTCACTTAAAGCCATTTTTTTAATAGCGTCGATGATTGTTTTTGATGATTTTTACCATTTAAAATATATTAATATCGAAATATAGGCGGAAACTAATTATTTTTTCTGTAGCATGATGTAGGAACCCAACTGAAGTTGAGAATCTATGCTCCATGATGACATTTTAAACCACATACAACACTACGACGTAAAACTTTACTGAGAATTTTGATGATTACGAACCGAACGATTATTAACTGATGAAATTGTCTTTTTATATGACTGAAATTTACACTTTTCTTGTTGTTGTTTTGTTGTAGAAATATTTTACATTAATTTGGCAGCTTTGGGAAAGAGAAAATGAAATACGAAAGCAATTAATGTCCTCAAGGATAATAGGCCAGAAAAGGAATTTTCTTTTAGAAATCGAGCTTTCTACGACTAGAAGGACCTTTATTCTCGATAGGTGGATAAGGTGAAGTGATAAGAAGAGATATATGGGTGGCGAGATGACAGACGACCTCATGGTCGCATCAAATTTTTCGTTTCCTTAAACTAAAAATATTTTCGCTTTTAAGTAAGATAATGTATACCATAAACAATTAGCAGTTCATTTAGTTCATTCATTTATTAGTTATTAGTATTAAAATTGACTTCCCACGCATATACACGTAACTTTTAGCATATACATCAGCTAGTCTATTAATTTTGTAATTTGACCCTAAGGTCAAAACGACCGACGTCAATAATATGTATGAGCTATGGATATCAAAAGAAGAGCAGTTGTAATTATTTTTGAAAACTAAAAAATTAGTTAGTTTTGTTATTTTTTTAAAGTTTAAATTGTTTAAATTTACAAATGAACTAATCTCAAAATGGGAAAAATATACCAAAATGTATTGAGGGATCTCATAAAAGAAACAGTTACAAATCTGTAAGTTATTTCTAAAACCAACTTAAGCCTCCAAATTTAGAACGAATTAGAAAACTATTCTATTGGCGAAATGCGCAAAAAGATCACTGTTAGAACCATAGAACATTCAATGGAATAGGCAAAAGCAACTACATAGACAGTAACCATTTGTTAATAATGACTTCGAGTGAGTGCTTTCTAACATTGACAAATATGGATGTTTTAAATTTACCGGCAGTCGATTTCACCGACTTCTAATATATGTACATAACAGATAAAACGGTACGAGGTGAAGTAATGGGACGAAAACAAATTATTGGGCATAAAAAAAACCGTTAAAGTTGTACACCTACTTCTTTTTATTTATAATACCGAAATATCACGCAACAGCAATACAATTTCAACAACAGGATTGCAATGCAAATATTTTCTTTTTTCCAAGATGTATACGCTATAAGACAACATAAATTAAATTAATAATAAAGTATATCTGGTAATTTACATGGGTATTTATGTAACATAACATTGATTTGTATATATATGTTGTCCACATATTTCGTCTTTATTGGAAATAAACATGGTGCTCGACGACATCTACGTTAGATGACCCAGAGAGTGACATTCTTGAAATCAAGGCACATTAAAGCAAAATTGGATTTTGTAAAAGAGCACGTCATTTGGCCGGGACATTGATGGAGCAATATTCTCTGGAGTGATGAATCCAAAATTGCATTGCATAATAATAACTATGATCGACAATTTGTCCGATGGTTTTCAAACACGGCACGTTTTCCATAGTTTACAAAAAACAATTAAACATTGAGATCACAGTAGTATGATGCCATCCCGAGATATTCAAGAAGTTTATTAACTAACACCATGTTACCTTCGTTGGGTCTATCAACAGGATAATGATCGAAAACATACGGCGAGTCGGGTCAATTGATTTAAAGAAGATAATATTAAAATAATATTTTGGTCTCAAACCGATAGAAAACTTATTGGTTGACATAAAGATTCCTGTGAATAACAAAGAATCTACACTTCCTCAATTGCAGGAGGTGATGCATTCTGTTTCGACACTTCCACGGCAAAAATGTCAACGATTAGTTGATACCATACCCCGTCGATTTCGTTATTAAAAATAAAAGTTATGGAATCAAGTACTAACATTCAAAATATTAGAGATATTAATTTATCACAGTTATAGGAGAGTTTCCTTTATTTTTTATTATTACTGTTATTTTTATGCACATAGTATGTCATAATATAATAAATTACGCCAAACAAAATTTTAGTTGTCTTGAAAAACGAGTTGCTTATTGATCATTTTTCTTCAATTAAAACGGTAAGCTCTGGCATCGATGTCGGAGTAGGAGCCCTGGTTCGAAATCTTCGTTTTAGTTCATCCCATAAGCGGTCTGTTGGGTTCAAGTCCGAGTTTCGCGCTAACCACTCGAAACTCGGAATTTTCAACGTAATCTCGGACGTTTATCGCGGTGTGTGTTCTCGCTTTGTCATGCTTAAAGTAAAATTGTTGTCTTCATAGAAATGGTACCCCAGAGCATGCATGAACAACCTTTTTAATACAGCAGCCTGCAAACCCCTCTCTCTTCCTTTTATCGCTGCCATAGAGGTATATCGGAGAACAGAGCACAGCTCCACTATCCAAATGTCCAATCAAAGTGTTTCCATGCGAACCATATGCGTGCTTAACGATGATCTAGCGTCAGTTTTGGACCAGTTTCAGGTTTTTTAGTGGTTGGATTTCATTCGTGTAATCTTCGTCTTACTGTTTACCGAGCAATATTCACGATCATAACGGAGCTGTTATTGGACTTGAACCGCATTAAGGGTTGCCTAATGTCGTTGACACAATTCGATTTGTTGTAACTCGGTTTCTGCCTGTTTGCACACACTTTGAACCATTGGCCGTGTCATATTTGGACGTCGAGTAACAGCTTCCTGATAAAATCCTTTTCAATTAAAAGAACTGATTGGACAATCTCTTTTGGGGTAGTATGAATTTTACTAATGAGAAACGTGCGCATTATTGCAAAGATAATGCAATGTTATACATTAGTTTAATCTTTCATTCATCCTTTCAATGAGTTTAAAAAGAGTCTCTGTATAACAAGTTATTTAAATATATTTAATCCATTCGCTTAACCATGAACGACATAAAGTGTAAGTGTTGTTTACCAAAATAAAATTGTTACAGTAATTTAGTTTCGAAAAGAGGTTAAGTACTAATGATGTCATAAACTTAAGAGTAATACCGTTTTTGTAACATCTGATGATCTGTAAATAGCGGTTCTTGTGGACTAAGTAGTTAACGGGTCGACATTAGAGGTGCGAATGCCCGCTCGGAGAGCCGCTCATCCCAAGTCCGTCGGCTGTTAATTTTTTTTTTGAAATTTAAACTTACTCTTCTCAAACTCGGTATATTTTAATAATGTCCAAGTTAAGTACATTCATAATTTGATACCAAAAAATATACTAATAGAAATAATTCACGTTTCTTCGTCAACATTCAACAAATAAGATAGCAGCAGGTTTCTCATTCTCTCTGCGTTACTTTTTTTTATTATTATGTTTGCTAGCATTAATTATTATAGAAGAGTACTGATACCAAACGTAAAAGTCTACGCAATCGTGAATTCATTATCTATCATTTCCTACGAAAAAATATAATTCGTCACTTTTTACCGAACTGAAACTGTGTTGCCAAAAGGAAGGAAAAATGTCTTCATATTTTAGTATATCAACTACTCAATTACAACTAAATAATAAGTAGATCGTCATTAAAATTAGTTAGTAACTTTACAATGCCGAGGATAATGCAATATAAACTTAATGATTTTTATTTTCTTTCAGAATGTATTCTTTGAACCACGTTTTGACCATCTCCTTGTCCGATAAAATGGGTTTATTGGGCCGAACGGACTTGACGGGCCGAGTTGACAAACGTGCCGAACCTGGCCGAAGGGCAATATTAATAGATTGATGGTGGTCAAACTTCAAATTTTTTTCACCTGCTTTTAGAGTGGGCTGGAAAGTTGTCAGATGTTAGTTATCGAATTGTTGTAGTTATCATTGTTTTCCTGTTTAACAATGGTCGAATAACACTAATGTGTACAGCGCAACATTCTCGCTTACCAGTGTTGTTTAACTGCGAGAGGTTGGGGGATACAGATCTGCTTCGTTACATGTCGGCACTTCCCGTCCTTCTATGTTGTGTGTTATGTGTAATACATATCGTAGTGCGAAGTTGATAAGTGTCGGAATTAAACGGAAAGTATTAAAAATGTTGAAAATGCATAGAAATGCATCAATTTGTCTATTTGCTAAAAAGGTAAACACGTATTTATGGCAATTTCCGGACTTAACATATAATGGTAAAGAAATCAGGTGTTTAGTTTGCGACCCCCAAGTCCGCAGACGTTATGTAGGTATTTGCCGTTAGTGCTCAAGAAGATTGAGAATTATGTGAAAACCGCGGTAAAAAATGAACGGTTGTGGCTAACTGTAGATGAAACTACAGACATTAAAAGAATTCCGTAGTATCGATTGTAGCACAGACGATGATCTCGAAAGGACCGTCACACACTTATTTCCTATCCTATAAAAGACAGCAAAAACGTATCGCCGAAGCTGTTCATAATGTATTAGTTAGAACACTAGGCAACTTTGAAATTTTACCAAAGCAAGTGTTAATGACGGTTACAGATGCTGCCGCAGTTATGCTTCGCACAGGTCAATTATTCAAAGCTGTTCAACCGAATTTTCTGCACATATGTTTGCTTGATGTTTTATACCTTGTAGCAGCATCAAATTAGTGATTTTGCAGTCAAATGCAATTCCAAAATCCTCAAGTTGTCGCAGATTTAAAAATTATTAACGACAATTACGTTCCAGTAGCCGGCGCAATAAAAAAAAATGTAAAACACTTCGTTGCCCTTACGGGATTCGTGTGAACTGAAAATTCAAAGACGCGAATATTACATCGCTAGATGTAGAACGATCTTTTCCTGCGTATAAGCAGACATATACGCCGCAACGGACGGGTCTCAAAGAGACCACTGTAAAAACGTACGCTATAACACAGTCACTTTCGGATTATTATATTTGCGTTTTCATAAACTCTAATTGTTTTTTGTTCTAAACAATGCGCACGTTTATTTCGGTTAACCAAGCGCAATGACGCTACTGCTAGGCAATCGACTTGTTGTGCTCTAATAATGTATTAGTGTCACTCCCTTTTCACAACCAACTAAATTGCTCAGTTTAGTTTTAGTTGAAGCAGCATTGATGAATTTTTCATGTTGACAGGTAATCTTAAATCAATCGGAAAACCATAATTGATGGACGGGCGTCGTATAAGTCGGGCAGGGCCTACATAAACCCTATAATGCTCATTTATACACAAAAGAAAAGGATTGTTTAAATGAAAGCAATATATATTTTTTTTGGCGTTGAAAGTAATATTTCTCTGATATAAGTAAATATGAAGATATTATTCGTTTCAAAATAAAGTAATATTTTTTTAAATATTTCTTTCTGTCAAAGAATAGACAACTCTGACATCAGGTGCAAAAAAATGATTTCGTTAAGGAAATGATAGGCGGAAACAAGTCCGTTGGTTAGCGTTCTCTCTCCTCACATTGCTTTTGCCGTGAGGTATTCCACCAATGGGCAGCTGCATTAATAGAATTTTTTGGTTATGTATTTAGGCAACCAGTTCTAAGTTGCACTTATCAAACTTAATCAAATTGTTGTGACTATTTGTTTGGCTAAGAATAAGATGTTTTTTTTTTTTCATTTAAAAAGTTAATTTCTTGAATAAATAATTAAATTTGTTGTTTTAATGATTCCATTCCTATCAATTTCTTTGAATATCAATTTTGTTGAATCAACAAATCCTTTTTCACAGTGTAGTTGACACCAGTATATGCGGTTTTCTTATGTTACTCAGGAACACCGATAACGTAATATACAAAATACACTCAAATGTTAGTTAATAAGCTTTTTTCATAATTGGTACATGCTTTATATATATACATATATATAATATATGTATACATATGTATATATATATAATATATATACATATGTATGCGAAACTGGTGGCTACTGCTAAAACTATGATACAGGAATTATTCTGAGAAGGTTGGTGTTTAGATGGCAGTTTCAATGAGAAGAATTATTGGTCCTTTATTTTTTTATGAAGTGGTAATCGTAGAAAGATATCGTCAACTTGTTGCAATTTTTCTAAACCAGTTGCATGAAGACAATAAAGCAATGCTGCAGTTGATAAGACACTACAAATATCTTACATCAATGTTTTGGTTGCCGTGTGGTAGATTTTCCCCTAAGTTTCGCTAATAAACTATTTTGGATTACTTTATTTTTCCACACATAAAAAACACATTTCTAAAAATATACCGCACAATATAAGAAATTACTGAAGCAGTTCAACATTTTTGTGACACCGCCTCAAGACCTAGTTAACGCATTTAACAACATGGTACCTTTTTTGCTTTGAGGCCGCCCAGATCCAATCAGTTCGGCTTTCAATGATCTTTAGAAGGCTGATCAAAATTGTATTACATGGGGATCATGTCCTTTGTAATGTGCATCAGATAATTTATGTTGGGATCTTCAAGGATTCTGAGATGTCCTTTAAGATCCCCAGACTGGACTCGAAGGGGATTGAGCATTTATTTTGTGAGCTAAATTAGTAAAGTAATTTTTCTTAGTAAGTAAGTAAGTAGATAGTAAGTAAAGTTAAGTAATTTTACTAACTTCATTTTTATTGATTTAGATTACTACATCAGCCATCTACGCTCTAAGCAGAAGGTTATTTGCATAATTATTGTCAAATATATCAGACAGTTTGAAGTTTCGATTTTGATATGATTTAAGCACGACATCAGATGCAGTTACAACTAACATAACGAATAAAAAGAAACATGGCTCTTTCAATTATGTTATGATCATATTATATTATATTCTTTGTATCTGGGTTTTCTATATTTTGAGTGTATGTATGCACTTAGACGATCCTTTTACAGAGATTGGGAAACAGTCGAAAAAGTCACAACTCAGGATAACAAACAAAAAAAAGAGGAGCTACCAGGCAGGAAACGCATATGAAATTATACGGTATGAGTATTGAATGATAACTAAGAGAAGAACACAGAAAGAAGTACCATTACTTTTTACTTTAGAGAAAATGTTTAGAATACGTTGTTTATTGTAGCGTATTGTAGCAAAAAGTAAACCAAGGTTGGTAAAATTGCGGTAGCGGTTCATGGGAATATAGACCGTCATGGTTCTTAGTTATTAAGTCGGTCACGTTTGGTGTTCCTGCGTAAAAATGTATAATAAAACTGTTTTACGAATGCCATTTGCTTGAGTTTAGTTCACACAAGTGTTATAGTTTATTTTTTATTATATAACATGAAAATAATGGCACCTCTCTCTTGAAGCATTTTTATGTTTTCTCAAATTATTGACGCTCTCTTTATAAAATCTGAGAGAATTTTGTAGCAATTTTCTCTAATTAACTGAATATAAAATGTATAAAAGGCTAACGTTACACACAAAGATTGTAGGATGACATTGCCGAGATGTTTACAATTAAAATTCGACGATTTCAGTTATTTTTTCTTAGCCAAACCAGACATCACTTCAACGCATAAATTTAGTCCTTAATCTGTAGTCTTAAGTTTTCATTCACAACCTAACCAATCGTCCTTTTGTTTTAATTATTTATGCAGGATACGAGTAGTATTAAACATCCTTGGAATTGCTATATGTATATTTCTATAATTTCGGGGCATTGTTCGTCTTGAACAAAACCATAGTAAAGGTGACAAAGAAAAGTGGTATTTATGGCGTTTTGATGGCATTACTTATAGGTAAAGTAGACCCTGTATTCATTAATATGTAAATTAATTCAATTGATATTAAATTAAATTCGTCTTGTTAGCTCTATTATTTAAAATTAATTCTTTGAATGAGTTAGAAAGACGATTGGCAACTATGGAAATGTTTCAAAACGGCATTTTTTGGGCAACGGCTCGGTGGTCCAGTGGTAGGAAAGCTTGCGCCTGACTGGGCAGAGTTAGGTGCTGTGTGTCCGCAAGTTTTGTCAAGGTTAAATTTTCTTAGCGAATCCGGTATTATTGCGCGGTTGGGGAACAATTAACTGCGGCTCAGCCTTTACGGTGTGGAGGTGATAGTGGTATGGAATACTTTACACACTAAAGATTCCTGAGGCAATGCTAAGTTTTAGACACCCTGTTGGGTCGTGATAAAACATATTCATAGTGTGTCACACAATATTAAAACAGTAGAACCCCGGCTATCCGAGCCTTTTGGGGAAGAAGGTAACTCGGATAATCGAAAAGTCGGATAATACGGATTTTTTTATTAGCGTTTATTTTACAAATCTTTTGTTTGTTTCAACGTTTTGCAGCGCTTCTTTGCTGCTACGTCCCCCCAACGCTTTAGGAGTAAAACATCTGACGGGTACGTTTCCGGTTGCTGCTCTACGTACAACAATGCAGTTTCTAAAGCTGCAAGACTCTGATGATGTGAAATTTAAATGTGTCTTCATTTTCTTCTTCGTCGTCTTCGGGTGTTTCATTAGCTGATACAACAAAAGCTTATTATTTCTTTATCATTCATTACTTGGTCCACATCATCATCTTTACCAATGTCCATTCCTCAATTTCTTTTGCTGAAATATTTCCAGGATCTCTTGTTCGCATCGTCAGCTCTTGCCAACTGATGCAATCCTCTTCGGCCCAATTTGTGTCACCTTCATCTTCATCAACTGCGGTAATAATTTTCGACCACGATTTTTGTATTGTGAACAAGTGAATTACTATATTATTCCATGCTGCAGAAATCCAGTACACTACATCCTTGAAGTTTATTTTGCGTACAATACTTATGGGATCATGAGTTCCAGTAAGTTGCAGGACAACAATTGACGTCTGTAACTCTTCTTAATATTGGTCCATCAGTTGTAATATGCTTGTGACGGTAGGTGAAACAAATTTAACAATGACACAAGCTGTTCTTCATTTGGATGCGAAGGAGCATTATCAAGTAACAGAACAGTTTGTATACTCGCGCAACAAGCTTATCGAAAAACCAATTCTTGAACAAAAAAACGTCAATCCAAGTGCTTTTTTGATTTTTGTAATAGACTGGTAAAGCCTTCGGCGCTGTATGCTCTCGACCTTACGGATTTTCCGATTAACATTCAAGGAAATTTGTGTTTTCCGGAAGCATTACTGCATGTCATGATCGTGATTCTTTCTTTACTGTGTTTATATTCTGATGCTGCAGGTTTTAAATTCGATGCCAAAGTTTTTGAGGACAGCATTTTATAGTTAAGCCCGCTCTCATCGCGTTATAAATTTGGTCATGGGTATAGTTACCATTTTCAATAAACTCATTAAACTCTGTTTTAAAATTATCTCTCTCACCGCAAATACTCAAACTATTTTTTTTTCATTGCTTTTCTACCATTAGAAGAAGATGCTTGTTTAGTGCACCACTGTTCATTTTTACTCTATCGCGTTTCCAATCTCCTACAGTCACTTTCCTACATTGTAGGGAGCGACACTTTTTATGGATTCACCCTTATCAAGTTTTTTAAGGGCTTCAAGTTTAGTGTGCATATCTATATCAATCTTTCTTCTTCTAGACAAGGCTAAGCCGGGCGACAAAACTAATTATGTAGGTATTTATTAACGCACGTGTCGACTAAATACATTTGCTTAAACGGGTATATACCTGTAGAATTGCAGAACTTAAAGGAAAATGGTTCTTGGACCGATTTAGTGACTCAACTCGTATAAAGCGGACACTTTTGCGTTAGCGAACGATACACGGACGATCGGATAACCGGTATTCTAGTACTTACAAATTGAATTCTTTTATTCAATTTTGATTGGTGATTTGATTTTAGTTTCGATAGTAAGGCTTAAATTCAAGTGAATTTAAGAAAATCATGTCAAAATGACGCGGTTAATCCAATATTAAGCTTGATATTGTATTTTGCGGCATTTTATAATAAAAATGTTACTTTGACCGCTTTTATCTCTCATGTAATCGCAATAAAAGCGGAGTAGATGCATTGTTATACAGATAAGTTATTAGCATGTATGTAAATTGTAGAAAATATAAATATTCATTTCGCAATTAGTTGAAGTTATGTACTTAAGTAAAATAGTGTTAAACAACACATAAGTATCGGCACCCTCCGCACCACACAAGTTTAATTTATTATATAGTAATATAATAATTAGTCCGGGACGGCCGTTTCGAGGACACGAATGGTCCTCATCATCAACCGGTGACCGGTTTATTTTAAAATAGTGTTAAGATAATTATTTTCAACAATACCACTCCCATGGAGTTTTTTTACTGCTTTATTCAGATTGTGTTTGATAGATTACAATTACAATGCACACGCGATGATAAAATTAATTATTGAGATAATAATAGTGTACAACTGATTTGGATCTGGTTATAAACTGTGCATGTTTGTATATTATCATATAACGCCGTAATAAGCAATGTGAAACAAAAGTGGAAGCTTAGCATTATGAAATAAATTAATATCACCTACCTCTAAATTGATGATCACAACCAGGAACAACTTCAGCAAGTTATTAAAAAATCATGTATCTCGTGTTTATCTAACAGATTGGACTATCAATATTTAAATAACGTACGCGTATGTGTATTGGTACAGAAAAAAAAATGATAAGATAATGCTTATTATTACAATCATCATCTAGTTCAGTGAATCGGAAATGTTCCAAGAGGGAGGAAAATAATATAGGGAGAGATTCGTAGTGTGATATGGTTAATTATCTTGAATAAGCTACGCTGCTTTAGAGTAAGGTACATATGACCAGCAATACATAACCGTCATTATTCTCGATAAAACTGTGTTAAATGATACTATTTTGAAAATTTATTCTATGCGCATCCTTCCTAATTTGTCATTTATGGCTTTGATTTGAAAAAAATAGTCCAGAGTTGTTTACTTCAAATTCTTTTTTTTTAATCCTCTTTTTCTATGTAAATGTAGTGGATAAGTACATACATTACAAGTTTCCGATTATATTATATATTATATATACAGTTTGCGATTGATACAGATTCTAGAGAAAGCATAGCGTTGAGTTATTTGTACTTACAATGTGAAAGGTCAAACTATGAAAATATTGTATTAAATATTGTATTGTAATAAATAATGTACTCGTTCAAATATTTTCAAATATGAAATAAAAACGTAGGCTTCAAATTCCAATATTTCAAATATGAAATAAAAACGTAGGCTTCCACGGTCAAAGTCAATTAAAACTAAACGTGTTCCGGGTTCGGATCGTGTCACGGTTAATCGATTAACCGGTCCAATCCCGGAACACGTATAGTTTTAACCAATTTCAAATATCGTTAAAAATAACGACAGAGTTGTACTTTAAAATAACAAAGTAAAGCTTATTGAAAATATTTTAGTTCAATAGTACATGTTGGCTTTAGCATACTGGCAAGTTTACAGAATTTTTCAATATATACTCCTTTGTAGTTACTCCTTGTGCTTGTCCTTAAAGCGTTATGAATTCATTAAAAAAGTTACTCGGACGAAAGAATAATCTTACAACTTTTGTAAATATTATAAAAAAAACAGAATTGCTGCAAAATATTAATTTACAAGTATTTATAAACAAAGAAATGTGAATGTTATACGTTCCTTTTGGGACCCGAAATATGAATACGATATGAGAAGATACTCTATTAACTGAAAGGAGAATACATGCAAATGCAAACATATTAACATATAAGTAATATTATTAATTACCATATTCGTTAAATGTAATTATTTAATTCTTCAATCTACTTTGCAGACTAACCCTGAGAACTAAGAAAAGTATGTCATAATAGTTTAAGCATTTTACGCATGCACAGTTTATTAATTTAATAAACATATATTTTAGCAGCAATTTCACCACAAATAAAAGAGATATGCATTATAATAAATAGTTAGCATTGATCAGTTGATCACTCCGCTAGATCTAACTAGCTAGAATTAATGATAGCTTTTTAAACAGGTTATTCTATAACTGGCATATTAAATGATATGTACACTTTATAGATCAAATAAATTAAACAAATAAAGCAAACGTAATTTGCTTCAACAATTTTTATTTATTTAACTTAGGCTATGTACGTTAAATGCATTTTTTTTACTTTACTGGGCTACAGAAGTAATATTTTAAACTGATAAGAACATTTATAAGATTTGCAATCGATAAAATATAGAGATTGCAGATTGTACTATATATATATATATATATATATAGTTATATTCGCTGATTAGGGAATTTTGGTAATTGAGAATCAATAACAGCAAATACCGTGCAATAAAGATATGCATACATTATCATAATCTTGCTGTATACAAACGGTATCGCGATTTCTGGCATTTTGTTGAATATACAACAAAATTCTGGGTGTAGTATTTCGTATAATGTACACGCTATATGCGTTGCGTTAAGAAATTCATCTAAAAACACTTCTGTTTAGCTAAATTGCGTAATTGTGAGTTCTTTTTTTACTGCCGAGAAAACTTCATGTACGTTGCTTTAAATAAATTTACTCGTTTTAAGCCGAACTCTAATCAACATTCGCCTGCGCTTACTTTCGCTGTTTATGTACATGGTCACTTCGAATAGCTGTTGGAATCGTATCAAAAATAACAAATCATTTTAATTAAATATCTTTAGAAAACCAAAGCAGCACCGTATGTATGTAGACGTGGAACCTGCCCGTATAGTTTCATATTTAATTTACTGAAAAAGACCGCATTTTACGTATAATGAAATGTTAAAAATAAATTCTAAAATGGCTTCTCCGTAAGATTCAGGCAAAATATACAGGCTGTTCCATTAAGAAATTGAAATAGCACGATTAGCATGACGATTCCGATGGCTATCTTATAGACGATAGCTTCTATATGAATATTATCATATTTTGCCGAAAAGTCCAAGAAATACTAATAATCGAATAAAAATTGAATCACCACAGATTTTGCAGAAATCTCAAATCATCTAAAAAAATTATGGGGAATGTTGAAGAAAGTTAACTTAAATTAAAAAATTGCTCAAGGAAGAATTTATCTTTCGCTCACCCGTTAGGTGAACACTCTATACCAATGATATATAGCGTTGTTAAAAAATTTACTCGCGTTGTATTTTCATTCTCATATTTTTGTTAAGTAAAATGATAAATACTGCCCGTTGGAAAGTTTGTTTTGGTATTATGATATACAAACATTTTGACGTAATTTTAAATTACAAATGGAAAATATGGTAGACAAAGTATTATTTTAATATTAATGTTTAATCTTTAATCTCAACTAAAATTAGTTTTGTGAATGTACTGCGCACATGCAAGCACATGAACGTGTATATGTGGTTCCGTGCTGGCTTTCACGACCGTAGTCTAAACTACAAGGGATGAACCATACACAGGGCGTTATTTTAATTCCTAATCGTAAATTCCAATGTACAAGTGCGATTTTTTTCGTGAAATTTAATATACACAGTCGGATTATAATTCGAAATTATGAACTTTCGGGGTTGGATTTTAATATCCAATCGTGAATATTAATATATAGAGAGTAATTTTAATTCATAAACGTGAATTTCAATATACAGGGTGTGATTTTAACTAGCAATTGTAAACTTTAATTAATCCCCTAATCGTACCTTCAATTTATAGGATGAGATTTTAATTCGCAATCACAATTTTTAATAAACAGGACGTGACTTTAATTTGCAATCGTAAATTTTAATGTACAGGGTGTGATTTTAGTTCATAATCATAAAATTTAATATACAGTATGGAATTTCAATTCATATTCGTAAACTTTAATATTTGGAGTATGATCTTAATTTAGAATCGTAAATTATAATATGCATGCGACTTTAATTTGCGATCTGTGGTCTGGATGTGCAGGGCGTAAAAATTTGCTATTGTGATTAAAAATCATACTCTGCATATTGAAATTTGCAATTTTTAATTAAATTCCACCCTGCATATTAAAACTACGACTTAAAATTAAAGTCACAGTCAGTGTATTAAAATTTACGATTATGAATTAAAATTATAACCTGCACAGATTTCTCAGAGTAAAAGGGGACGGTGCTAAAGTTCTCCGTAATAATGTAAATATACCCAGCAATTTAGTTAAATCGTCACCTATTTTATGTTAAAGTAACACCATGGTGGTGAAAAGTAACTAACTCCCAAGTAGTTGCCTTTTTTTAGTATTTCAAACGGTGAAAACTTTCATTTTAGTTCCTTAAGGAGTTAAAACGATTTTAGCATCGTAAAGGATGTAATTTTATGGTAAACAACACATAAGTATCGGCACCCTCCGCACTACACAAGTTTAATTTATTATACATTAATTAGTCCGGGACCGGACTAATTATTATATTACTGTATAATAAATTAAACTTGTGTGGTGCGGAGGGTGCCGATACTTATGTGTTGTTTACCATACTACGCCACAGTCCTTGCTATCATTATTGATGTAATTTTATATCTATAATGCTGAATATTTTATACTTTTTGTGTAGTTAGTAATCTGTTATTTCTTTGTTAGAAATTCACTTAAACAGAGTTAAGATAATACCATTCTGTTGTTAATTGTATGTCGTTATACATTTGGCGTTTTCTTTTTTTCTGGGCACGCGTGCACGATAAGAATTTGACAATGAGGAAGGGTGTAGGAATATAAGTAGTTTCCATTTGGCGCTGATGGACACCGTGCATCTAATAACTTGAAATTGCTGAGTAGGTGTTATTTATCAGAATAAAGAATCAAAATAGAAAGAAATGGATTGAGATATCTGACTAAGAAATCATCTTATTTATACGTCTTATTGTTTGGATTCTTGCCGTACTTAGTATATTTATTTATTCTTACCAGTGCATGTCGCATTATTCACGTATCTATAATGCATTCAATTTTATTAAAACAAGTAATTTTTTTGTTGGCTATACACTATTATCCAAATTAAATTTATTTTCTATTAGATGTGTCGTTATTTATGGAATGTATTATTTAAAATAAGAATGTTCCACATACGTGAACTCCCCGGTTTTTTTTTTCAGCGTGATATCGGATGCTAACGTTTGTAATAATTATCACCACTTTTTTTGTTTATTTGAATTATCACTCATACTGTTTGGGAATTTTGCCAAACCAAAATATTTGCATTTACATTATTCAATTTACATATATATCTCTCTTCTGTTTTATTTTATTCATTCACTTCCTGCTAGTATTTTACTTATGGACAATTTCACTTACTAGTTTTTCAATTCTTTTAATGATTGATTAATTTCCTTTTCAATTTTAAATTAATTTTTCTATTTATTGAAAATATAAATAGAAAAATTAATTTATAACTGTTTTGCTTTAATTTTAATTTCAATTGTTTATGAATTTGGCCACAGGATGGTTTGCTCTTCAAAAATATTTTACATCGCGATGGAATCTGAAATTGAAATAGCACCATTATTGGAGAAACTATCCAATGAAGCGGAGAAATTTTCACAGAAAAGGAGAAATATTTTTAACCGAAACCCAGTGATTTTTTCACAGAAACGGAGAGATTCTTCGCCAAAACGGAGGGATTTTTCACAGAAAGGGAAAGATTTTTCATCAAGTCGGAGAGATTTTTCACCAGAACGGAGATTTTTGACCGAAACGAATCTCATCGTTTCAGTGTTAAAATGGTATTAGATCTGATACCGTATTTATATATCTGTGTGATTCCGGATTAAAATTGCACTCTGTACTTACGATTGTGAATTTAAATCACACCCTGTATATTAAAATTACGATTTAAAATCGAATCACATCCTGCAAATTATAATTTGCGATTGTGAATTAAAATCACACTGTGTATATTAAAATTACGAATTAGAATGAAAATCACACACTGTAACTTAAAATTTACTATCACGCCCTATATACGAACATTCACAAATATAAATTAAAATTACAACTATACTAAAACTTACGATTTTGAATTAAAAGCATACCCTGTAAATTAAAATTTACGATTGTTGTTATATGATGTCCTGTATACTTAAGCATAGCCAAACTCTACCGAATGACATTGAACAATATTACTGAGCCAAGCAGAACGGTACCTGCGGCAATAATTTTACTCAAAATTTTTAATGCCGAATGGTGATTTTAAAACTTTGAAGCTAATTAATTAGTTTGGCTTAAAATTTAGAAATAAGCGTATTGTTTTTTTTGTGTCATTTCTAATATTAGTTTATTATTTGGAAATGAGAAAATGTAATCTAGTTATTTTATTGTTAGAGATTCTATTTATGTTTGGAATTTACATTTTTTCCTTTTAAATTGAGGGTGATTTCTTTGCTTCATATACGACAATATTACATTTAAGTGTTTTTTAAAAAATAATCAAGGATCGTTCGAGTCCATCAACAGGATAAAAATAATCGAATAAGATATATTATGTATTTTTCAAAAACTGCACCGCTGCAAAGCACGTACAGTAGTCGACTGCATGGGGTATGCATTTACTTTAACACATTGGTTTCACTGAGAGCGGCATCTAACCATCAGACGCGTGATAAATTCGACAGAGTGACGTAGAATTATTAGGTTATTATAGGAATATGGAAATATGGTTTAAGTAGGTTTAGGACTGCAGTCTAGGTTTTGTTATTTTATTTGGTATTTCTAAATTCCTTTAAGAATTTTCAGTGAGAACGATATTTCATATTGACAGGTTTCATGTAGAAGTAACTATTGCAAATTCTTTTTATAATCCATTTATTAAAGCAAATAAAAGTGAGTGGGAAGTATCAATGGATCATAATTAAAGTTCACCTGAAATGGTACGCGAAGCTATCTGTTGGTGAGAAAATGTTTTAAGTATACCAACTTGTACGAATACAGCAATTAAAGGTATTAAATGTTGGCAATGTAGGTATATAGCTGAGATCTGGCAAGGAATACGTCCGGTAAGTGCTTTCAGTTAATATACTTTGTACACCGATGATATTGATATAGCTATTAGCTCACCTAATTTACACGATATGCTGTATAGAGTTGAAAGCATCTTTATTAAAGTTAATACCCGGATGTCAATTAACCGCTTAATTTTGAACCAAAATAAGCAAAATGCAAGTATTTTCATAATAAAATAATTGGTTACAGAAATAAACTATCTCATCAACTTCTGTCTTAGCAGGACACATCAGAAAATAACTAGAAACAATAAACAAAAAATAATGCTAAAACAGGTTCCTCATGGTATTGATGGAATCATTCACGGCAAACGTAACACAATGAGAGAAAAAATACACTACCCACGAACATGTTTCTACCTACCTGTCGTCATCAGCGTGGTTCCGAGAGTATTTTAACTCTACCATTAACTCTACATTTCAAAACGACATGCTAGACATTTCTTGGCGCCGTTTAGTGCTAAGAAACGCATATCTACTGTTTACCGTCTTCATCGGCCCCTAGTGACTTCTTTTTATTTCCAAATTTGAAAAAATGGCTCGGCAGACAACGGTTCATGTCGGACGAGGAAGACACCTATTTTGGGGACCCTCCGAAATCTTACTTTTGAAGGGCGTAAAAAAGCTGGAGAAACGTTTGGAAAAATGTATAGATTTAAATGGAGGGTATGTTGGGAATAGTTAGGAAGTTAGGAATACTGCTAATTTACTGGTAATAAATATAATTTCAGTTGAAGTAGCTGAAATCGAATTAATCTTTTTATTTCCTTATTTGTAGTAGATGAAAAAAATGTTTATAAGCAATAAAAATACAAGAGATCAATTTCATTTTTCCCGGTCTAGCTGTTTCTCATCCCATTTCCAGTATCACGCAATATCTGATGCAGTCAAACAAATACGTTTGAATTCTTTTTTCTATGGCAGACTAATCGGGCTTTGTAAGAGTGTGGGGTTAGTGTCCTGTAATTGTTTTGAACGGTTTGTAAATCCGCCTCAATTTCGGAATTTTGAAATATTGATTGATTTTCCTGGATACGTCATTTCGTTAACACTACAGTCTTTATTTTGTAGAGATGCCCGAAATAATAAAGGTCTGCCTTTATGCTTAGCGTGTAAGAACCGGCTCTGGTGGTTTAAGGATGCCGGACGACTGTTTATGAAATTTTCGAATACGTTTCGGAGATTTTCGCATTTTTTCAGCCACAAGATGTAACCCACTAAGTTTACACGTAATGTTATAGAAGAAGTATTATCACATATTATCAAATTGTTGCAGCACTAACAATCGCAAACATTTTAACGCTTGCTCTCTTGAAAGCTTAATTTAATGCATTCAGCACCACCCCAGTAATTACTTCGCGTCAGTACATGCCTCTAATCGTTTACCAGCTAATAATAATGAATGTGATGGTTGCAGAAGCTCCAGCGTCTGCACATAATCAATTTTTTTTATCGAGTAATTCAGATTTCACGTTGTTCTGAATTTATTCCCGCATACATGGAACATACGGCTACAATGTGACATGGTAACCTCGTAGGGCGATTATATTTATTCCCAAAGTGCTGAAGTGGTTGTTGATCCACTAAATAGAGTGGTAAATTGCACGCGAAATTTAACCTGAGTTATAGAGAAATTCTTATTTCGTTCTTTCAATTGGTGCTATGCTCTGTGTAATATGTTTGCTACAGCCATGAGAATAACAGTCGATCGCAAACCGAGCAAATCCTTTTTACGCTACCGCAATTTCAGTCTGAAAATTCCTTTATATGCTTATTTATTTGACTAGCAAGTGCATATACAGCAACAACACGTATAAAAATGCACGCTGTTTGACATTGTTTGACCTCGATCGCGACTGATCGAACTGGAAAAAAGAGTGATTCATCAGTTAGGCGATATGATGAGTTACGAGTTTTCAATGTAGTGCGGACGGAGTTTGCAGCTCAAATAATGACAATCAACTGACATCTGTAAACTTCTTCAATATTAAAAGCAGGCGGCAAAAATTGATGAACCCATTAATAAAAACAAAAGCAATAACTGATAAATCCATCTACCAAGTAAAAACATATTGGTGGATAGCTGATGTCATCATCGTCTTCAACTGTACGCCATACGAAAAGTGTATGAACGAACGAAATTTGAATGTTACTGGCACTTTATTTCCTATCCTTTCCTTAATTCTTAGAAACTAATACTGCTTTTCTAGTGAAATTTTTGCTGAAAAAACACGGGGTTAAAATTTTAACACGTAGAAACCTATGGTCAATCTTTAAAAGAAGCACTCTAAATTCTTAAGGGAGGTATTCGTGAGGGAGCGTGACTCATAGATCAAAGCATGCCCTCTTTATAAGAAGATGTATTTTTGGAATTCTTTATTTTCGTTTGTTTTTGAAATATTTTAGGGGATCGTTTTCAAAAAATCACACCATATCTCACCATATCACCAGATCTTGGGTTTTTACGAGGGTATCAATTGGTAATTCTTCATAGTCTTTATTTCCTCTACTTCCACTTGCTATATACATAATTTAATTAAAAAAAGCCATAGGCAACTCGTAAGCGTACACATACATATATGCATACGTTTCTTACAAGTACATTATACATATGTGCGCAGAAGCATTCCGTAATACATCATGATATCCACTCAAAGTTTTTCACATCAATAGATATTGGGAATTATTGGTTAGTTTAAAACGGAACCTCGTCATTATTGTAATATATCATCGAGCGGAAAGGAACTGCCAAACATGTTACAGGCGCATGCGGTGTATTAGTCAGAAATTATTTTTAAAGAAATCGGCATTGCACGCAACACATGACGGAACGCAGAGTTTAAATCAGAAATATTCCTACCTTCACTTTTTTCCACTCGTTTCAACACCAATAATCACTTTTTTTTATTGTCACAACTTGTGCCAGTAAGACAGAAAACTACAGTGTATCCGATGTCACAAAATTAGAGAGCAATCTAAATTATGTCCACGGTATCTACTACTGACTGCTTTGGCGCTGGTATCTTATACACGCTCTGAAATAGGTTTCTACCAGAAATAACCTAAAGGCGTTTATTTCACAGCAGATCTCAATTCCAAAGCACATGTATATATTTGTATTAATCCGATAGTATACAATGTTATTCTGAAAAGATGTTAGAACGACAAATTAAATTGGATTAAATTAAGTAAAAATTTGTTGTTGAATACTCTTTAATTCTAAAGAACATACATTCGTATATTTAATTACTTACTAAGTATCTCAATAATTTGTTGTGAAACAGTATTTTATTTCGTGTTGCATGTAGAAATGATGGAATTCTCAAAATAGTCTTTGCATTCGTTTCATATTAAAACAAATTTCAACAAATTTCGTAATTTGTAACCAACAGTAACAACAAAAATTTAAAGGATCCCTTTTTACATATGTCTAATCCAGAACGATACGAATTCTATTGTTAAGTACGCTCAATCATTTTCTTGCTTTATGTTATATACTGTATATACAGGGCGAGTCATTTAGTCAACTAGTGGTTATAAGACCATCGAAATTGTCGTCATATTTTATTCATTTTATTTCCTTTTCGTTAACGGATTCTGAAAAAAACTGATAGAGAAAGTGTTTTTTTTTATACACAGTTTCTTATACGTAAAATGTGTCGTTCTTTAGTAAGTAAAACAGGAAGCTCTGCAGATTTAAAGACGTAGAATGCTGCGATAAAATAGTATAAACTTCAATTTCGCTAAATATATTCATCAAAAATGAGTAAACGTTATTTATTTTTTGTACAATTCCAATATCTACTCGAAGTAACCTTTATTGGCAAGGTAACAACAAGCATGTATAAATAATAGATAGCGAAAATAGGCAGACAAATGTTGGGTAGAGTTCAGCATAAAACGAATTACGAACTTTCCGGAAGAATTTCTTAAGGCAATAGACAACGTGTACATTACATTAATATTACTCCCGGAATGTTAGTAAATGTAAAAATACAAGGAATCGCATTACAATTTGTAGGGATGAAAGTAGTGCTGATTTACAATAGACGTTGACATTTTATGCATAAATTAAATTTCACAAATTACTTTTCGCGGTATGATGTTTTAGTAAAAAAAATTCTGGAACAATTTCTCTCTGAAATTCAGGAGGAATCTCAAATTATGAATTGTGATGAAGGTAGACATCGAATGAAGAGCGGTATCCAAACACCTAATAATAGATATACAAGATTTTAACAACAGTAAAATATCGGCACCATACAAGTTTAATTATTTAATCCGGTATAACTGTTTCGAGGATGCGCCAATCATTTTGAACCGTGTGACCGATTGAAAAAAACTGTGCCGGATTAATTAATTAAACTTGTGTGGAGAGGAGTGTGCTCATACTTTAGTGTTGTTTGCTATAGTACCCCGCAGTCCTTGCTATCATAATCATACAAGATTCTATCAGAAATTGAACACCCCGTATACTTCAATATAATTTTATTTTTTGATTATTAGGAATACAAAGTCCGCCATAGCTTCTCAACAATAGCGTAAAGTTAGGTATTTGTAATAAATGATAGAAAATATGTTATTCAATTGGCTTCTCAAGGCATATTTGCTATTCCTTTCAGATCATATTTTTTTTGGAACGAAACAAAATATTTTATAAAATAAGCTCAGGAAATTTGTCCAAAGTACACTGTGTTATTAGTAATAAGAGCAGCATAGCAATAGTGGTGTTATTTAAATCCCGGCATTTTAATGATTTATATTATTTAATTTATATTAAAAAGACGAGTCCGGGTAAACTCATTTTAGAGATATTTTTCAGGAACACACGTCAACATTAAACACAATTTCAATATTCGAAACAAGATATGAAGATTGTTACCATCATGAAAATCAAGTACGACATTCACTTTAAAGGATAAATTCCTATATTTAAAAATGGAAGTGATCGGATTAGCATCTTTGGGGATACATGTAAATAAACAGATGGACTGATTAATATTTTTTTATATAAAAACGTCTAAGAAAAGTTTTATAGTTAACTTAAAAGTAAGTTTCTGAACATTAGATTAATCTGGACGCTTTTGGATACGAGAGATAGAACAGTATTTCAATTAGAAGTACTTCAAGCTAAAGGCCGAAGAGGATATTTCATTACATATATGTATACAATGTAGACGATGTCGTTTCTTTCCGAAAATTTCGAAGTTTATAAGGCCTAATTATGTCACAGTTCAGGTTCAAACATTCTTTCAGCAATATTTTCAGCAACTGCCCTGCTATATATCGACGCTCCTTAATTTCCTCCGATTTAGAGCACTATATTATTTCCATTATTAACATCACTCTCGGTAATATTTTAAATAATCGCGAAACGAGTATCTGTCGTCTATTTTCCGCCGCAGATACCTCCGTATTACCTCTACTTCCTCGTATTGTTTTTACATTCTTCGTTTTCCGCGGTGTCTACTTTTGCTTTAGTGCCTATTCAAGGTTATTCACCAGGTACATACGTTGATTCTGTATGGTTAGGTTTTTGTTGCTTTGTTAACCGGACCTCACAAAATTTCCTGCTGTACTTTTGTTTGTTGCTGAGAGAGAGAGAGAGAGAGCTAACTTCCAATCTACTAATAATGCTACTTTGTTTTTCAATTTTGATGGATTGTTCATAAATAATACTATCCGTATCAAGAACTTTCGAATGCAAGTCGAAGTTTTAACTTGGTGGGTTTAAACGTACTACGAAGATGATGAATAAACTTACTACAGTGATCCAGCATTTTAAAACTTTATCGAATTGATTTTTCTGTATTATTTTATCTTTTCTTTGTATTCTGTATCTATTAAGAAGCTGTACTAATAAAGAATATGAAATGTTCACTTATTTTTATGATAAAAGAGTCATTTCAGTAATGTTTGCATTTACAAAATTTTTCATATAAGGTTTCCCCATAACATGACTTTTTATATATATTTATATGTTCAGGTTCAGTGTTCAAAGAATTATGCGTTTTTTTTTTATAAATTAAATATGAAAAATGTTACTTCAATTTCAACAGTGAATAAAACAGATAATTTCTTTAACAATAATAACATTTTAAAGTGTGTAGTAAATCAGGTACCTTGATATTTTTTATTTTTATCGAAAAAATTACCTAAATATCTATCGTATATTTTACTATCTTTATTATTTTTTATACTATTTCCCATAATTCAGCCTTATTTTTTATCTTATATCTCCCAATCGCGCTTTTTAAATTCTTCCTTAGATTTTCTATAGGACTTAGGTCGGCAGATTGTGAGGACCACGACAATAGAGTAACATTTTCATCCTCAAAAGACTTATTCGCCTTACACGGGTATGCTTTGGATCATTATCTTGTTGATATGTCCATTTCGCCGGCATATTTTCCTCCGCGTAGGGCAGCACAGCATTCGTATGTTGACATACTCATTTTGGTCCATATTCTGTTTTATCTAATAAATTGGGCCAAAAGTACCCCATAGCTTAATATTGCCACCGCCATGCTTAACGGTTTTCTTGGTATATTTTGGCAGCAATTCTGTTCTTGGTGGTCGTTGGACATACAGTTTACCGTCGGAGCCCATGATATTTATTTTAGTTTCATCGCTCCATAACATATTTCTCGATTTGCAGACATTTTATGGGCCACTCCAATTTAGACGTTCGTTCGCAAATCAGAGGCGGCTTTTTATATTTCTACTGCTTAGTAACGGTATTTTCCCGGCGTAATTTTTCTTTTTGATCCGCGATTTTCTTTGCCATGTTTTACTTTTATTCTACCATTTTTTCCGAACAGTCTATAATACCTACTATTTTGCGTTGCGACGTTCCCTGATTATGGAGTGTTAAAATCTTTTCATTCGACGTGCAATGCGCGCTCGCTCCATTTTAAGCAAATCTATGTAAGGTATTAGTAGTTATTTTGCAATTATTAATCAGATACACCCTTACCTTTACCTTTACAATTACAGCAACAAAACATGCGGTAACCTTATTCTGATTTCATGAGATCTGTATTGAGTAAGCGACTTTATTATTATGACCAGACACAAAATGTCATGGTTAACTAAGGAGGGAATTCCCCAAACACATTTAAATTATCTAGTGGCGGTTACGATAACTTCCGGTTTATAAACTTAAAAAATAGGTGGCGGTGTTTTCAATGTATCATTATTAATTGTAATGTTTGTGATGAAACCGACTTGCCTCTATTTCAATAGCCACCACTGTATACACATTTTAGAGCTATACTTTATGAATGTACCTAGGGGAGTGGTTTTTAATTCAATAAAAGCTAAATTCTATTTCATTTCAAGACGTTCAAGTGTGTTCAGCTCGATCTTAGTTGTAATATATATAATCTTCCGTATGTCCGCAAATCATCGTTCTGCTATGGACTTCCAGGTGTAGGGTTAAAAATAGGCCTTTTAATGCGAAACGGTCTGCTTCAGTCGTGTTTCTCTCTCCTGTAAGTCTCCGCTCTCTGACTACCGACATCTGCATCTTATCTAAATTGCATTTTCCGGACGCAATGAAATCGACCAGATCAACTTGGTCACTTTTTTGCTTTAAAGCGCTCCTTCTTTTTTTTTAATCCACTCCAGCACGTTTATACTACCTTCTTAGAATTCGCTACTGTTACGGTGGTATAGTAGCACGTGTGTCACTTTATTTATTGATTTTAATTTTAATTATATCTTGTCGGCCAGATCAACGACGTATTAAAAAGGGGATCTGTTTTATGCTGTATAATATTCAGACGTGATTTATTGATCTGTTTGACAGGGAACATCCTTTCTTTTAAATATTGATTTGAGAACTATAATTGGTTACATCTTAAATCAATAAATTTCTATGAACAGAAGGCCACCATACTGCATAGGCAAAAATATTATCGCGCTAATAACAAAATGCAAATACATGATTGCAAATTAATCTGCAGTTGGTATATTCACACCTTTCGTGTAAATGGCACGATACATAATGGCAATATTTCTACAGTAAATTATTCATTACTATACAGGTTGTATTAAGTTATCGAACCACTACCAAGTTTGTTATTATTATAGTTACGGTGTTGGTTAAATTATCGAAGATGCCGTGATTTCTACGCTGATCACAATTGTGTTGGGGAAAAAGCAATTGCAGATCAGATCAGATCAGATTTTAGCGCTAACTTGAAGTGTTTATATTTAAATTGAACACCCTGAATATTTTTCAATGATTCGTCAGGAAATGAAACTTTGCGTAAAATATCCTTATAGTACTGTAGTACTAAAATGAGAAATGAAAAGGGTACGACGACGTTTATTGGACAGTTGAAACTGTATTAACTTCGTTATTAGAGCAGTAATTAAGATAGTCAAATCATGAATAATAGGTAATTTATTCCGCCTAATAAAGCGGTGTAATAAAAAAAAATGCGCGTCGTATTTTAGCGTTTGGTTAAATAACTCGCTTTTTATTAAACACTTTGTGTTGCCTGAGGGATACGGATGGTAGAAATTTTGTTAGAAATTCAAATGCTTCATTATCTGCAACATAACGAACAGTTATTTTATCTTATTTTTTATTTGATTATTTCATTTTTTTAACTTATCTATACAAGAAATCAAGCATTATGTCGTATTACTTCTTAAGCAAGACCAAGTATTTCACGGAAAAGACATTATTATGCATTGTGAGATCATATTTTGAATGTTTGTATCTATTTTATTTTTTATAAAAATTTTTCTCGGGATATTCGGCAGTATCAACTACAGGGACGGTTGGTACACTGTGGTTGCGCAGCTGGTGATACACAAGGGTAACGCTTCGATTTCTTCGTGTATTTCCGTTGTACAGTACTATGTCCACGGTATGTCACAGAAACACACGAGGGAATCGAAGCCGTGTCTTTGATCTACCATTTATGTCACGATTAGCCGCCACTGGTCAACAAGATGCTCTTTCAACAGTTTAAAAGCATAACTTGATAAAAATGACGTTTACGAACGATGAATTAATAATAAAAAATATTTTAGCCTTAGAAGATATGACGTTTATGAGCTCTATCTATGGGAACGTATCACATAGGTCGCCTCGCGTTCTTTCAAACAACCGAACTCGATTCAAATTTGAACTTGAATTTCAATCCAAACACAAGTGGTACTGAAAATTACAATAAACAGGTAAACACGTCTTGGCGTCTCTTCGCTCATCTGTTACCAATAGTTTTTATTTCTAGTCAACCACGGCTAACTACGATATATATTTCATTTTAATAATATTTAATGTTCTTCAAATTAAATTATAAACATATTATAAAAATATTTCATTTAATTTCTTTTTCTTTTAATACATTTCTATAGCAGACTGAGTAACAGCAACGTAATATATTCGCGCTCCTTTGAGGCATTGTCTCTCTAGGGAGTGATATTTAATTTTTTCGAAAATAGTTTTTAAAAGCAAATAAACTTATTCTTTATGTGTTTATAGGAAGAAATTGAATTAAATCCGGGAATATAAAGCAAATATAAACTATGTTATTATTACCTACTAAAACTCCGGAGATAGAGAGGGCAGCACAAGAGGGGCCGCGACTACGTAAGCCGCTGCAGAATTGAAAAAGGCGTCGGGCCAGCCGATATCATAGACTAAGAAGGAGATTAGACTCCAAAGCAAAGCGCCCGCCTAAAATATGGTAATAAAAATAATCACTACGAAATTGTCTCGATAATTCCGAATAATAATAAAAAAGGTCCAAGGGTTCGACTAAAATCTGACCTTAAAATAAAACACGATTAAAGACAAAAACCGGCGTCGGTGACTGAACGGTATTCGTAGCGTTGTGGCGCTAGCAATACACATATAGTGTAATGTTTTATATGGAGGAAATAATAATAATAATGATCATTCCAAATGAGTTTAATTTAGGTTTCGTGGAATTCAGGAATGTTTAAAAAACACTCTTTCGGAAATTGAAAGTTCAAAATGGAAAACAAGAAATGAATTCTAAGGAGTTTTAGGAATTGAAAAACAAGAAACTAACCTGATATTGTGATGTTCCAACATATAAATACTTTTTCGTATGTTCCTTACCGGCACTCGGCTTTTTCAAACCAACACACTTGTTACCTGGATGACTAGGGTATTTGACTTAAAGTCAAAAATGTAATCGCGTTAATCGCGACAAAAAATACTCCAATGACGGAAACTCTTATTTTTAGAGATAGCATAAAGCATGTGTTGCAGAGACGCATCTGAAAGCCTGAACTTATAATGTCTCGTCATGGGACACCACTAACAACTGTACAATATTAAATTCTACTGGCAAATTAGACGATTATCTGACGGACGATAATTAATTTATGAAACTACACTAAGGTAGGCCTGAGATTATTTTGAGGATTTCTGTAGGAAGCATATTAAATCGGAAATTTTAGTTTGTGTGGATATTAAGTTATTGTTCCATTTCACCACTACCGTCGTTGGCTGGACTTATCCTCCTAAGCCCCCGCTACTTAGATAACAGGAGATAGAAGAAATTGACATTTCTGAAAATGAGTTCACAATCACCAGAGGGAACTTTGAACGAGTAAATATATTGAACTCACTATGCCTGATATTTGCGCGGCGCTAGTGACAATTAACATCGATGTTGCGAATTATAACACTACAATATAATACTTCTGTTGTATTGTTCGCCAAAGTGTCAGAGTATGGAATAAACCTCACAATTTTAGGCGTCGATTACTACGATCATGGTCTGGAGACTTTTAATGTGTCGTATTGAGAAGGGGTCTTTGGTTTTGCTTTAATGTCCAGGAAGAAGGCATATTCCGATTTCCACGCCGGAATTTGAACCAACTTACTGTCCGACCACCAAGACGGTCACAGTACATTGTTAATTTTTGCTTTCTTATCATCAGCTAATGTTTTATGTTACGTGAAATTTTTGATATTTTAATTCTTTAAACATATTAAAAAAAATTAATCATTAAGAACAAGTCAGTTAAGATAATGCTAAAAGTAATCATTGTATTAAAAAATTGGAACGTACATTAAAAAAATATATAATACCAGGTATGAGAAATAATAATAATAATAATAATAATAATAATAATAGCTCTGCGAGCCTAGTAGCTCGTGGTTTGAGAGGTAATTCTTTTACACATTTTGTCTTTTACTTTCTTCCTCCATCTGGCAATTTAAAAAAATCTTATATCTTTTTCTACGTCTCTTTTCTTCTTTTCTTTCCACCAATGATTTTTGTAATTTCAGCTCTTCATTAGTTCTTCTTACCTATCATTCTTCTGTTATCTTCCCGCCAAATATCTTTCTAAGCACTTTCCTTTCCCACGCTTCCAATCTTCTCTCCTCAAATTTGTATGTTTTTCCTTTTTCGTTTATATTTTCAAATAAATCCTTTTTGACAAATTCCTCGTCTGTTCATTCCATAAATTTTGCCTTCATTTCATTAATATGTAAACTAATTCTCCTCTTTATGTTTTCTCTTCTCGTTATAAGAACCAGGTCATCTGCGAAAGCGAGGTATTGTTGTTTTCCGTGGTATACAAGTTTTGTGCTACTCATGTTTTCATCCCTTCTGGCTTTTTCTATACTATACTGACGAGGATATGTGACATAGGATCTCCCTGTATTATTCAGTCGTAAATTTTGAACTTCTCTGACAATGTATTATTTTTGTAACCACTTAATGCACATATTATTTTGGAATTTCGCCCATGTGACACTCGAGCATGTCTAAAATTTATCAACAAGGGAGGTGCTCGTATCAGACGCAAGCATATATATTAAGCGGTTACCGCTACATTTTCCGTTTTTTTTATAAGGTCGCCTTTATAATTTTTATTAGTTAGTTCAAGACAGTTAGACAGTTCAAGATATCAGCGCTTTATAAAGTTCCTTTCTGTTTACTCGATTGTATGCTTGTTGAAAGTCTACAAATAAGATCATTGTCGATTTCCAATATTCGTGATTTCCTGCTTGTATCTCTCTCATGTTTGATTAAATATTTGATTTGCGGTATTTCTAACATTCCTTAGACCACAGTGATATACAGTTTGCTTTTATAATTTCCTTGCTTTTTACTACTTTTTAACAACTTTATTCTGTAATCATTCGGTGGTAATATTGCTTCTTTTCCTTGAATAAGTTTCTTATTCATTTACTGCTATAGTTTTAGTTTTTCGTCTTCCTTTTTAACACAGTTTATTATACCCTTTCATTATTTAGAGGCGTCCAGATTTTTTAATAAGAAATCTAACAATGTACATATGTATATATTAGAAAGAACGTACCAGGCCTTAAAAGATAACATAATTGCAGTAAAGCTTAACATTGTATTAGGGCATATTAACATGTTGGTAAAAGTTACTTTACTGTCTATGTTCTATTATTTGTTTGGCTGAGTGGAAGTTTATAATTTATAAAACCGTCCCAAGTAACTGTTGATATTGTTGTGTTCTTATTTGATTAAACCTTCTTAACTACAAGTAACTGCAAGCTTTTATATTCGACGGTCAAACAAACTAAGTGCACTTTACCCTTTACGGTGAGGGGATGACATTAACAAAGCCGTGGATCATTTTACACACACAATTTACAAATAAAGGCTTCTGAAGTCATGATAAGCTTTAAAAAGGTTATACACCCCGTTGGGCCATCACCACAAAAATAATATAGCCATATGCATATCATTCTTGTGGTGTATTAAACATTAAAATGTAAACTTTGTAGTTTATAATTATGGCTAGAATATATCCCATTCTTCGCTGCTTCTATAAAATGGCGTCTAATAATAGAAATTGAGTGGGCGTAGGAGACTTGCTTCACTACTTCAGATACATCATGAAAAATATATCTGGCAACGGTTCATAGCACTGCAATTATTTCAACTGAAAAATAAGTACGTCTGCAGATTTTTTTTTTATTTTAACGAACTAAATGTTTGTAATGAAAGGTGTGTGTTTTCACTTGGAATCTCTAATCGTTGTAAGAAAACTATATTCACAACGAAAAATTAGCAACAGTTTCATTTCTATGTTATTAAGTAAATCAGTTGGTTTCATCTTCAAACTAAAATTATTACGTATAACTGCGTGTTAGAATTGTAGAATTTATCAATGAATCACTTTAAATAAATCTTCAAAGTTTGTATATCTTTCATGTAGAGGGAATTTTAAATAGTATAAACGTACATCTGACCCTCTCGATCTCCTAGTTATACTTACAAGGTAATGCGTATATCGGGCGAAAGGTAGAAAATGGCAGCCAATTATTACATTTTACTTTTGTGCTTTCCGCATTACATTAAAATCGCATTTTTCATTATGGATAAAGTATTTTCCATGGTTTTGTAAACAGTGTTGAGGATCCTTTTTATATTTTCTTTAATTGCTGAACTTCTATGACGAAAAGAAATGGTGGGGGTTAATTAGCGAGTGCATGGTGTACTCATAGCGAATTATAGTTCTGCAGCGTATCGAAAAGTCTCCACTCGCGATCTAACTTTTAAAACACGAAAGCATATAATTTGTATGTAGATTATTGTATTTGTGCCAGAAAGCTAAGGGACGCCTCAAATTGGTAAATAATAAATATGACTTATAAGTTTCTAGAATTCCTACTGTTGCATTGTTAGTGTAATAGTGCCTCTTTATTAACACTTCTTACTATACTAAGTCACACGATACTTGTAACTTATTTTTCGTCAAAAGTTGAACAATTTATCTCCGAGGTACCTCTCACAGTTGTTAATAATGGTCGTTAGATTCTATTCACCTACCTGAATCGGAATCATCCTCATCTGACTCTTCGTAAAGTATAGGAGTATCCACCCTCGTAACCGGATCATCCGCTAATATCATCGGAACTGCCGGTGTTGGCGCTGGTGCCGGAGACCGTCCTTCCGGACCCGAGGAGAAATGTAATTCTACCGCTCCATCGACTGGAAATCTAGGATCTGCAATGATTTACTTACTTAATTCCGACTTGAGAAACTTAGTTTACTGGTATTATTGAATTTTCTTCTTAATATCACTCAGCAATATGAGAGGAAAAATTCGAAGAATAAATCAAAACAAAAAAAATGAAACGATAATTTAATCATTTTGTAAGTATAATACATTTTGTTTTGGCATATAAAATACCAGCAATATGAATAATAAATATTTTGTGTTTTCTAAAAATGGCAATAATTCGTCAGCTGATGAATTCATTAATTTTAAGAGCAACATAATGATTTTGATTATACGGTGTGTGTTTTATGTTCTAGGTCGATTTTATTTTCCCGACAAGGTCTACAGGAAAATTACCACGAATGGTGGCAAAATTGGAGTACTCAGATCTTACAGCTCGATACAGACTACTTCAATTTTTGGCAAAAAATCAACATATAATCGAGGCACATTTCGATTTGGCTGACTTTAGTGATAAACAAAATAGTTGCTATTGGGACATTGAAAATCCTCGTTTGAAACAGTAACGGCCACTACACCTTCCTAGAGTGTACCATTTGGGCCAGCGGGATCAGTGGGTCATATTTCTTTGAGAATGCTAGAGGTGTTACTGGCAATCGTTGTATAAATTGTGTATGCAAACTGAATCAGTTGGGACTACAGCACATGTGATTCCAAAAGGACAGTGTCACATCACACACAGCTCGTGGTACAATGTAAATTTTGCAAAAAATTATTTTCGATCGAATAATGACAAAAAATTATATCGATTGGCATCCACGATTCCCTGATTTCATTACCTCCTCTGAGAATAATGTACACAAACAACCCATTCACAATCCTCATGTTTAAGAACAGTCGAAACAAAATTGCCGAAAAGAGGTCTGCGAGAATGTTGTAAAAAAACATGCTTAAAGGAGGTCCCAGCCACTTAACTGACATTATTTTTTCATAAATAATATTAAAGACCATGTAATCAGTAAATAAAATATAAATTATATTCATTTTTTATTTAAGTTATCCAAAAAAAAACATCGGTCAGGAACATAAAACGTACCTGTAGTTGAATGCCTTAGAACATATACAACGTTTTTATTAATTGTTTTAATGTTTTCCTCCTCCTAATAATCAATCTGAAGTCCAAAATAAAAATCAACTGTTAAGAATTATATAGATGGGTTTTATTTGAATCCTCAAACAACCGCTGATGCTGCACAGCAAAAGTGCGTAAACCGTCTAAAAATCAAAATTTTTGATAATGTTAGAGTACTACACAATGGAGTATTTCTCAACAAGAATGTCTAGCTTAGAATTAAATCGTCTTAATGTTTTTCTCGTAACCCTTTCTGCAAGACGTCTATCTCGAGAAGATTGAAGTTCTTGTTGTGGTATTTAATTTTATGAATTTGCAGCGGGCTTAACAAATTTGATAAAAATTATAGTTTTTTTACTTTTTCTATGTTCGCTGACTACAATTGGGATTTCCACGAAAACTGATTTTTCAAAAGAAACCTTCTTTCGAATTCCAATGTTTTCAAAAGACAGTTTCAAATACGTTGAATGAAAAAAAGATCAAGCAGTATTACATATACAGTATGCTTCGGGAAGGAGGGGGAAATCCTCGAAAATCTATTAGAAGACCAAACATAATCAAGTATTACCGGGTTGCATTTTTGATGCTACATTAATTCTACGTGCTACGAAATTAAAGAAATTATTTAAAAAAAAATGAAGATTATTTTCGTAATGGTTGAGAATAGAGAAGTGTTGGTATATTTTAAATATTAAATATTCGAGGTAATATTAAAACAAATTGTTCCACAGAAGAATTGAAAGTATTTAAACATTCCATCCAAACGAATATTGACATGCCTGACAGTTTTAAACATATCCATAACAACTTTATTTCTTGAGTAGAATTCTCTTTTAAATATGATATTTTTCTTTGAAAATTGCCATTTTATGGAGACATGAAGTTTAGTCATAATGTAAATACGTATGTCTTTTCAGATGTGGCGCCTGTCCACAGATAGAGAATAGGTCAACGTGGCAATCTAAATGTTAATGATGAGTTTCCTTACTTTTAACAACTTAATTAAATTGATAATAAGGACAATTTTTTTTGTATGGCTGGATGTTTTCGACATATTCAACATAAAAAAATCACAAATAGTAAAGAAAATTGTTAGATATGGCGTTAAAAGAGGTAGATGAGCATTCAAAGGCATTTCCAATTACAAATTAGAGTATATATTTTTCGTCGTACTCTTTCTGAAAAAAAAAAAAACAATTCTCATAAAAATGACTTTAAGCATGTGATATCTGGATATAGTCCGCTTGCTTGAAGCGTTTCTATTTACTCTAGTTAAAATTTGTTTCTGTTATCAAGGATGTACCACGTCTACTTGAAAAATAATCGATTCTTAGAGTTGACTTTACCTCCTGTGGAGCAAACTATTCTTCGTATTTGCCGCTTGTTCTTTTTTTGTTTGAAGAGAAGCTACATTTTTGCTGATCCATTTTTTTGAAATTGCGGGGTCAACAAAGCTGTTGCAGCAACCTACAAGCCGCAAACTAAGACAATGTGGAAACTACGAGAGTTTTTATATTGTCTTAGTTGTAGAACAGATCTATATATAATATTAATGACAATGCAGAAGGAACAAGCAAAACAGCTTTGTTATCTTACTGAATATATTAGGATTGAAGAGCAAATTGTATTGTGGTTACACAAGGTTTTTAAAAACACAAAAAATACTGAATAAATAAAAACACTAAATCTAAAACAATCGCTAAATTAGTCAAAAACTTGATCTGAACGCAACTATATAATGAACGGCAAAAAAGAACACACGATTAAAGCGAACTCCACAGATCAATTGAAAATTGCAAAACAACATGAAAACTGCTAATAAAGAGGGCAAAGAGCGGTGGATTGTAGATAAACAATGGTGACGTAATTGATATCTAGCGCGATACCAAGCTATCAACAGTTGCTTTTTTTGTGTCAGGGCAATTTTTTTTACCCAATTATTGCTGCTGGAATTAATTGTCGGTATCCCTGGTTGTAACATAAGAAAATTAATTTTATTACAATACGCTTACATCCGGTATTATTTCAAATCAATTTGTTAACGTTTTAAACTAAATAATCCATTAGTTTTTTAGAAATTAAGGTTCTTCAGAATTCTTAGGAGCTGGCTTTTAAAAATTGAAAAATCCTAGTTAAACATATTAACGCGTGCAAAGTTGTAGCAGCACAATAGAGCCTTCAATGACTTACTATTTAAGCTTAACCTATTTTATACGAACACTGCATAATGTTCCTATTGTGAGTATTGAGAAAACTACGAAAAAGATTTCTATAGCAGCTTTAAAAAAATATTACTTTTAAGCACTTGAATTAAGATTAAAAGTAGCTGGTAGCACTTGATTGAGTGCACTTGTTGTAGTCGCGCAATTGAAATTACGTACCGTTACAAGCACCGTCCAGTTCTTGTCTGGTAAAGCTAAGCGTATAGTCAGCAACTGCACATGTATGAAATTGACAGGCGAAGATGGTTTCTCTGCCGGAGTCGCTTCTGTGATAACATTTTATCAAGATGTCGCCTCTCAACTGTAAACCGCGTCTCCGTTCTCCAGCTACGTTTACAGTAAATTGGCTCACTCCACTGGAAACGTTGTACACGCCTGAAAATAAGTTTCAATTATAGTGGTTTCGTAATTAAATCAATCGAGTACCTACACACACATATAAACACTATGTTGTTTTACAATAAGCGCTTTGTTTGCGATAATTTCATGTATTGTTTTGTATCGAGATTAACAGCGTTTAAGGTTGATAAACGTTAAGTTGAAAGGAAATTTAAAAAGATAGGGACAAACGTTTCTCACAAAGACTAAGTAAGCCTTTGAAGAACGTGGTTATTATCAATATGAGTGATTCTTTTATTTTTTCTTTTACAGTCGGAAGATCTCCCGACTACTGCTGAAACTTCGTCAGAACAATACTACGTAACATACTTACTAGATTGAACATACGCGTTAAAACTTGACAACAGTACATTATTCTCTAAGGGCATAGACGAAGCTAGAGATCCTACTCGAAAAGTTTTCTATTTGTTGCTTCCAGTGTAACTGTGTGTCGAACGAAATCCACAAGAATTTAGAACTTTCTAATGTTAGTTATCCGACTTGATTATCTATCTGTAGTGCAAGGAGGAGACTATATCCGTCTTACAGGCATTCATTGTTAGCTCGTTCCTACAAATACCATCCTAGTGCAAGCAGTTTGCTATTTTTTTTTGGATATCGCCCATTGTTTTAGCTTTGATTATGATAGAGACATCGTCGGCAAACATTGCTATTGGATGATTCACAAATGGTGGTAAATTTTGTTCACCTATGAAGCAGGTTTTAGTCGCGATGGTGTTGCACTATTGGAGGGATGGAAACCCTCATCAAACTGTAACACGGAATCACTAGTATGGGTTGCTTTTCTGTTAATATTGGAGCAGTTATAATCGATAATTACTTAATTGGTTCACTTTGATTGCCCAATTGATTGACAGGCGACATTTTTAGAATACTTTACTAGAAAACGTCCTATTGAACATTATTGAAAAAACGTACTACATGCATGACGGCACGTCAGCTTATTTATTTTGAAGAACAAGGAAATTCTTGCAAAGACGATTTGGAAATAGGTTGATTGATCGTGGAGGACCTATACTATGGTCAGCTCGTAATCTCGACCTTCATCCCCCCGATTTTTAATATTGGGGGTTTATGAACAATTAAGTGTATGCGTAGAACTAAATAATGAAGAGCAATTATTTATGGAACAGATTCCGTAATAATCCAGGCATACATCAAAAATGAGGCATAAAGATCAGAGAAGAATATCCAACAACATCCTTCTTTAGAGCGTTGTTACTTTTAAAGCTCATGCAGACAAAGTAACGATTTCTTTCTGTTATAAGTATACTGCGGATCGACGACCGCCTTTATAATTTAGCATAGACGCTCGTGCAGAGTCGCGTCGATTTACTCACGTCCCTTAGTCAAGCCACATCCTCCACGCGAGTCAGTCATTAATGTATAGTCAGAAAGCACTGCATCTTTAGCTTTGTTCTCTGTATTTCTAATTCGTTTTTTAGGTATATCACGAACATTTTTGTGTTATACCTCAAAAAATAAATACTTTGAATCACAAACAATACACCTAAAAGACGGAATTGAAATATTAGATGTTATAATAAACAAATTAAATAATATTTTTGGTGATTTTGGTGTTTCTGAATTTTTACCAGGAACCCAGATTTGTCAATATTAAAACTGTTGTGCAACGAAAGTAACGAAGTCGTTAGTAAACACCACGCTTACGTTACACAAAATTTACGAGTATGTTTTAGTATTAATGTTAATAAATCACTTCTAATACGATATCTATTAAATATACCCTTAGACATTATTTTTCCTTGTTTAATATTTTTGCAATATTCCTTCGATGCATCTATGCCTCTGATATTTTAGTTTGAGCGTCTCTAGTCAGACAAACACACAGAAGTAGTATCGTCTGTCTGCGTATCGCTTTCCCTGACGCATATGCACGCCGCGTTTGAACGGATGCGTCGTGCCCCACTCTATCTCGAGCATCGGCGATAGAGGCGGTCGTTGATTCGCAGTATGGGTACGAGATATGAAAAGAAATAAATTTTCTAAAAAAAATATCAAACTTTCAATAACCCGTGCATCTTGAAAACAATTAAAACAAAAGGCTAAAAGACCTTACCTACCCTACTTATCTTAACATTCCACAAATATTGTATTCTATTTTCTCCATGCACTCAACGAGCCAGAGATGAAAAAAAAAAACGATAGCATTAGGTGTTTCTTTTACCACATGCAAATAGCAGAACAAAATTCAGAACCAATCAACAAGTATGACTTGCTTCCGCGCAGTAACAAATCTAACTTGTATCGTCTTGCATATTAACGTATACATCTAAAAATAAGCTTGCTGTTCAGAGATATCGAGTTAGGCAGGAAAGTAGTAATTCTTTTCATATGTAAGATGAATGATAGTTTTGTTAATTTTCCTCTACGCGCATTAAATAAATTGTTCATACTATCCATTTCAACTTGTCTTAACATAGATCTATGTGGCACTACTGTTTGCGTTTCCGTTAAAAAGGAAGAAGTAAGTTCTTAATGTGAGATGACCGCATTGAAAAGAGACTATGACAAATCTCCTGGATATTAGATGTTTAAGAGGAGTATAGGATTACGAAGATGATTTATAGAAGTTATACGGTTATAGTCTCAATGGAGAATTGCGGCAGATGGACACTGCGAATAGCTACCGTACGGTTAACAAATAAAAGAAGAGGGAAAGTACTTGATTTATACGATGACAGCAATTTTACTGTTTGTACGGTTGCAACAATTGTTGCTGCAGCAAACAACGACGGGTCAAAGAATACTATATTTTACGAGTTGTTTGTGTAAGTTAAATGGGTCTCGCAAACATGTAAAAACAAAAAAACTTGTACGTGTACAAAAATATTGTGGGATACAAAAAGGTGGATTTATTGAAGAAATTAATTTTCCCGGGTAATTAGTAGCGTGCGTCACAAGCTTGTGGATTATTTCATATCTAACATATTCGTTATTCCAGTAGCAAAAATATTGAACTTAGTAAACTTTGAAATTAACGTGTTACTTCACCCAATACCTAGCCTATTTGAATAAGAATGTGAAGTCTGTATGGAATGTAGACATTCCGTAACTTACATAAACGTATGTATACGTTGCGAAACTTTAGTAACTTCTTGAGAACCTACCTGATGTATAAACGGGATTGTGGCCTTCATATAACTTTAGAAAAGCCCTACAGCCACCGGCTTGAAATTTTGGAGCGCCTAGTACAGTGACGTGCGTTAGGTATAGAGGATCTGTGTTGATTTTTATGTTGTGAGACAGCAAGCCGGCAAAATAGTCGACATATCTGAAATAAGACGAGCATTAAAATCTTGTAGAATGAGAAAAATTGCAATAAACTTACCTCTTATTAGAAGGCATTTGCAAAGGTCCAACGTTATCGTCCAAGTACTTCTTCATCGAAAATCTATCTAGGGCCTGTTCTGCGCTTCCGCATATGCTAGAGTAGTGCATGTAGGCCGCTACCACCACACCTAACTTGTCTTTGCTACCTCTGTAAAAGGGAAATAAATTAATGTAGTAGCGTGATTAAGTATACATATGTGAACGTATTAATATTGATAGAATTGGATAGAACACGTAACACTGTCTCAAGTTTTGGTGATTGATGAACAACTTTTTCATATAATATCATGAAGTAAAAATCGTTTCAAATTTAATACGTCTAATCAACAGCGGTGTGGGTTGGGAGACGCTCGAAACCACGCGCAAAATTATGGCAAATTAAATTATAAACTCATTTTAAAGATAAATGTATAAGTGCGGATGAAACAAACACTGAGACTGGAAATGTCCGGACTACCACCTAACCACTATATGTACCATGGTAGTCTATTTTCATTCTTATTTTGATTAATTCTCTAGCTAATTAAGCTGTTAGTCGGTTCTTGCAGCTCTCACAGATTGTGATGTCAGGGATCCCTGGTCGCAGTCGTAGAGGCGTTTGGGAATATTTCGACAAATTATGTGAGGGGGGTATCTTTAATTAGATACTCTCATCCATATATGTTTAAATGTCAACCGCATTTATAAGACAAATTAGTCGATTGTCTACCATCTTTCACCAATTGCACTGATGAGCCGTATGACAGCGAAGCGCGCGTTTGTACATGGTGGTTAGGTGGTAGTCTATCTTCATTCTTATTTTTAATAATAATAATGATTGACTGTGTCGTGCATTTAATAGCGTTTTGTTTATCAAAAATTACGTTTTGCGTTATTGCTTTAGTCGAAGACCTACGACTCTATTTTTTCACAGAGAAGTTTGTGAAAAAATAGTGGATTATATTTGAAATCACCACTTAAAACAATTCAAAGTAAAACAACAATTTTGAAAATGTACATTTTCGCATAATTGTGTAATTCATGTAATCTGCACTCCTTCATATACATAAACTTCATTCTGTGTAATTTTTTGGTATACATAAAAAAAATAAGTAGTATTTGTGAAAGTTTTTTAAATGTACTATTAACTAAGATTTTTCATGCAATTTAAAACCAAAATCAAGAAAGTATTTGTTGGGCCTACGGTATAGAGCAAAGTCACCAAATGGCACATCTCAGTCCGAATCCGGACCGTCGGCATCGACTTAATTTCTACGGGACCTGATAAAGTAGTAAAAATTCGAAACTTTTTTATTATTATCAATAAAGCTATAACTCAGAGCGATAGAATCGAATCCGTTGTACTATTTAGTACATGTGTATGCATATGTATGTATTTACATACGCATACATATATGTGTATAGAGCCAATAGACGCAAATAGTGGTGAAATTTTTTTGCACATATGAATACAGATAGACAGAATTCAGACAGATTCAGACTTATTGCAGTATCAGCTTTTACTAATATTGCAGAATGTTATGGGTGAATCGTGCAACATTACAGTTATCACTAGAGTGAGGACGTTCGGTACAGTTTGCTACCTAGTGTTAGTCAGCCAAGCGGCGATCGGGTATATGCAGTAGCGTAGATAAATCGAAAATCGTCAAGTACGTTTTCGATACGGCTGTAATAGGAATTAACTATGATATATATTTCTAAATTGTTCGTTGTACTGGCCAGTACTGCCGTCGCTCTCCAGCCATCTCCTACGTGGCTAGTTACACACATGCGAGATTTAGCCTATCACCGAACGTAACGCCAATGATAAACTGTACGCAACGTCGCCACTCTAGTTATCACAGAGTTAATTATTTTTGTACGTTATAATTTTTCAATGAAAGTACTTATTCGAGAATTGCTATTGTTATTGCTATTGGCCTTGGTGCTGTCCCAATAGCCACTTACAAACATTAGCAACATATATAAATATTTGCAAGTAAGTACATATAAATAACAGAATAGCTAACAACCCGAACGGACACCAGAGCTAACATGAGACACGCTTCACAACCGGGGGCGGCTGGGTGACTAAAATAGACACACATTCGTTGAAGGATTGTTGACTATTTTGTCTTTGCTTGGACGCACTAGAGGAGAACATACCAAATGGAAAAGCAATACTATTAGACTCGAAAAAACCTATAGAAATAATTACAAATGGAGCGCCAGCGATGGCTGGACGTAGCCCCGAACCAAAATTTGATATCTTAGCACTCTATTGTACACCAAACTCCAACGTCGAGAATACTATAATAAAATAAAAACTAATAGTGAATTATCTTCGTCCTAAATCATCACTAAAACACCGTGAATTGAAATTATTTCTTGATGAAGTTAGTGCACAATACGAACATGTGTTGATACGCAACATAAGGCGGCTAAGACCATGAAACCATTTTTTGTTCACTTCACATTAATGTACCTGAAGTTGTGCCAACTTATAAGACAATTAGGAATTTTAGTAATATTGATCGTATAGCATTTTCTGCTGATTTGGTTTTTATTCCGTGGCAAAATCTCTTCTATTTGGTCAGTTTGGACGAAAAGGTTGAGTTCATTGAAAAATCTATTATAATGCTGTTTGATTTGCATGCCCCTAGTCAGTCTTTTGGACTTGGGAATAGACCGGCGCCCTGGTTGACTGACAATGTGAAACTTATGATGTGTATGAGAGACAGGGCCCTTCGCAGATTTAAAGAGACTCGTTTGTCACGACAATGGGATTACTATAAGACCTTCTGTAATTTGACTACAGGGACCATCGTGCGGGAAAAAAAGCATATTATAATTGTGCGTTTTTAGACCGAAAGCCTAACAACATGTGGAAAAGATTAAAATATTTAAATATAAATTCGAATTGTCGTCGTTCGGTTCCTAATCACTTGCAGGATGTAAATAAAACTAACGATTTTTTCCTTGACGGTGTTGTGTCGGTGCAGACCTGAATATATTTCAGTATTATTCCAGCATGGTTGGTAATGGGTCGCCCAACTTTGCTTTCGAGCCGCTGCAGAGTCAGCTGTGATTAAATATATATCACAGATTTCAAGTAATGCTTTCGGATATGATGGCATATCAATTGACATGCTTAAACTTTGTTGCCCAACAATACTTTCTTATTTGACTTATGTTGTCAACTGCTGTTTGCTTGATTCCGCTTTTCCCTCGAGCTGGAAAAGAGCAGCGGTTACGCCCATTCCTAAAGTAGCATCCCCTACATCGTTTAAGGATTTTCGGCCTGTAGCTGTGTTCTCAGTTATGTCTAAAATAGTAGAAAAAATTGTGTGTGAACAATTAAGAGGCTTTCTACGAGACCATCATCATTTTACCTGATTATCAAGCGGGATTTAGGCCTGGACATAGCTGCGAGACGGCCTTATTGGGTGTGACCGATGATACAATGAATGCCATGGATAAACGTATGGTGTCTACAGTAATTCTATTAGACTACAGTCGTATATTTGACAAGATCATTCCCTACTTTTGGTAATCATATCGTTTATAGGGCTGTCTGCGTCGGCGGTTAATTTATTTCGGTTCTATTTGGAAGGCAAGAGTCAGAGTGTTAGGTTGAATAATATCTCTTCAGCTAGGTGTGTGGTTGGGGCGTACCACAAGGCTCCGTTTTGGGACCTCTTTTATATACTATTTATACGTCATTTTCTCAAAAATATCTGAATACATGTCAGTTACAGATGTATGCGGACGATACTCAAATATGTCATTCATTCTACATGCTAGACTATCTAAATGAAGTACGCAAGGTTCAAAGTGATTTAGATACAGTAAAATTTTCAACTCAACGTACTTATTTGGGAACAGAATACGGGCACCTGGACTTCATGAGCATATTCACTTTCGGATTGATGATTCTGTATTGCTTATAATTAACGATAATGATAGCAAGGACTGTGGCGTAGTATGGTAAACAACACATAAGTATCGGCACCCTCCGCACCACACAAGTTTAATTTATTATATAGTAATATAATAATTAGTCCGGGACGGCCGTTTCGAGGACACGAATGGTCCTCATCATCAACCGGTGACCGAATGA